>CM054140.1:21046992-21051992 GCA_028751875.1 Rapana venosa
GGGGGGGGGGGGGGGGGGGAAGAAAAAAAGGAGTGACTCTGCTCCTGCCGTGACACACTCACCTTGGGTTCGAATTTCAAGCAGAGATAATCTGCCTTAACTGAAAGTGGTATACAATGCAATGCATTTCAGTACAACACAGCACAGCACAGCAACACAACACAACGCTTCACACACACACACACACACACACCACGCAACGATGACGGAACTAAAAATGGCGCTGAGCTTAAAATAGCAACTTGTATTTCCCGAAAAATGAGATGGCCTGTCCACTAGTATACATTAAGAACAAACAAACTAGTATACATATCAGTTATCACTGGTTTCTCTTATCAGTTTAAAATCTTTGATTACGCGTATTTCGGATTTCTTTGGTCCGATTATGGCATTTGCTGTCAGATAAGCAGAATAGGAAAAAGAAGTAGAACAAGAGGCATCTTCGAGGAGATGCTGGATCTCAGCGAATGTGAAAACTGACAGCTGAAAGTAGTCGAGAAACGGGGGAAAAAGTAAAGGTGATTGTTGAGCAAATCGCTACATCCGTCATAATGATAATAATAATAATAATAAATAATGTATGGAATTTATATAGCATATCATCATCATCATCATCACCATCACCATCATCATCATCTGTAACAATAGTAATTGGCAGTAGTAAAATCATTGTGACGACATTCGCCTGCCAACAACTATGCGTGAAGAAGACGGTCACGTAAGTTGCAGCTGCTCAGAGCCACAATCGGCGGTATAGTAGGCCTAGCCTGTTGCAGAAACACCGAGAACAGGGTTGGAATCCTTCAGAAACACAAGCAGCAACAACGCTATATACTTACTGATGAAACAGAAACACGTAGAAATAATCAGTGAAGACAAACAAGGACAGGAACTTTTACGTGCCGTACAAGACCATACCGAACTGTGCTGTAACTTACCGTATCATTTCCGTTTGAACCTACAGACAATTGTGTTTACTCTTAATGTTTCAGTGCTATGGACAGCAGACGACAGCTTGCTGTGTGAGTGCTGACCTGTCATCACGCGGAGACAGTGCGCACTAACGGGCTAGACAAGATGTCGGGTCCTGGCAGTGGTGTCTTCAGATCCTATGACACACACGCCAGCCATTCCACCGTTGTTACGTCACAACCAGATGACGTCAGAATGGCCGACGTCACAGGAAAAAGGCTAGGTAACCAAGGTGATGGATACGTAGTGTGCGTGCGTGCGTGCGTGCGTGCGTGCGTGCGCGTGCGTGCGTGCGTGCGTGCGTGCGTGCGTGCGTGTGTGTGTGTGTGTGTGTGTGTGTGAAATTTCTCCATATTCTGAATCATGTTTGTTAACTATTATTGAAGTTATTCTGATATACTTGTATTGAAGCTTTTAACAATAATTATGCAAACGATTATATAGGTCAGTTCAATTAAGGCTGCTTTCTATTTTATAGTTTATATTCACTCTTTTTTTTTTTTCAAACGAACTTGTATCCCGTATTGAATGAATTTTGTTTACCTCCCTTGTTTCTATAAAACACCCTCTCCTCTTAAACAAAATCAATTATTCAGAAAACAAAACGAGAAAGAGAGAGAGAGAGAGAGAGAGAGAGAGAGAGAGAGAGAGAGAGAGAGAGAGAGAGAGAGAGAGGAGATGATCATAGCACGACCATCCAATCAACTGACCTATTATATACCAACCCACCAGCAACCAATCAACCCAGCCAGCCAACCAACCAACCAACCAACCAGCCAACCAGCCAATTGACCAACCAATCAGTCAACAAACCAATCACCTGGTCAACCAACCAAATCACAAAAGAAAACAAAAGGGTGAAAGAGACAAAGCAAAGCAATACAACCTCCCCCCCACAAACCCCCCCTCCCCCCCCCCCCCTCCCCCCATAAAAAAACAAAAAACCCCACCCAAAACCACCCAACCAACCAACCAACCAACCAACCAAACAAAACAAAACAAAACCAGACAACAACAAAAATATCTACAGCAGCAAGAACAAACGACAAATTAATGCCGAGCCAGACAATAGCAACAAACCTGAAGATATCCGAGGCACAGTTCCAGTTGTTTCTGATCTTGTCAATGTAGAACGAACCTCCTTTCTCGTTCTTGTAACTGTTAAGGTCTCTATAGAATAGTGATCTAAGCGTAAATGCGGGAATTACTGTTATGAAAAAAAGTGTGATTTTTGATGAGATCATGATGATGACTATGATGACCAACCTCCACCACAACCACAGGAATTAAACTCAACATTCTAAGAAGAAACGTGGCAGGACGGGTAAGATGAGCAAGTGAACTGTGGGGTTCTGGGTTCAATGTCCAGCCTTGCCTTTTCTTCCCAGTTTGACAAGAAAATCAAACTGAATGTCAAAATAAAATGTTCTTCAGATGAGACTATAAACCAAGGCTCCATGTGTGAATGAATGCACGCAGAACATCTCGTGCACATGATAAAAAACCTGTTCGGCTTTTCAGAAGGGAAAGCCAGTTGGTGCTAGTAGGAATAGATGTCACTCCCCCACCCCCACCCCTGAAAAACACCATCCCTGAAGTCAGAATGCAGCTACCTAAATGGTGGTGGTTTGGGGGAGGGGGGAAAATGGTCGCATATGTAAAAATTTCACCTCTGGTGAAACTCGGAGCTCTAGCCGAGAAACGAACAAAAATCGTCATCATCATCATCATCATCATCATCATCATAATAATAATAATAATAATAATAATAATAATAATATAATGTATGGAATTTATATAGCGCTGAATCTTGTATAGTAAACAAATCATCATCACCATCATCACACCACCACCACCACCACCACCACCACCATCATCATCATCATCATCATCATCATCATGATCACTACTATTATCACGAGAAGACAAAATTGACAAAACTGCATACACACGGGGACTAGATGTGAAAAAGCACGCGAGTGCTTATTCCGTTATCCTCGAAGTAAAAGAATTAAAAAAAAAAAAGGATCAACAACCCCCCCCCCCCCCCCATGATTATGATCATATTGCAACATTTGACAGATGCGGCAACGGCACCATCAGTTACGTCACAGCAAGCACCTCCAGAGCCAGCGCTGACGTCAGCAGCAGCAGCGGCGGTGAAAGATGACGGGTTTTATGTCAAGGAGTTGCAGTTCATCAGAGCAGCTCAAACGCTCATGCAATATGGCCGCCTGGTCATTTGTGGCCCGCCACAGAGTGGCAAGACTTATTTCGCCCATGCACTGCTTCAGGTGAGATTTCTTTGTGTGTGTGTGTGTGCTCTCTCAAGTGTATGTAGCACACGGTTGTTGTGACGTAAACACTTATGACGGATAAGATTAAGCACAAGGAATGTTTAGTTTCACACTAGAGAAATGGTACACAAGGAGACTGCACTCCAAAATAGTAAATGAGTTTCCTAGAGTAGGCAGGGGTTATGTAAATATACAGCTGCTGATGTAACATACCGTTTGTGTAGAAAAAACAATCATTTTCCTTGTTCAGGTAGTACAATTCTCTTGCTTGTGTTCCATACACAGTTCAGAGGCATTAGCACTTTTAAAGTGTTTCTGATTACATCTGGCTTTTCTGTTGGCATGTGCACAAGGTTTATTTACCACGGGCTCAGACATGATACTACTTTCGTCTTTAGGAAAACAGTAGTTCAGATGAGAGACCAGTGGCTGTCTTCTTTTTGCAGCTGGTGCAGTTTGAAGAGGGTAATAATCATATTTGCCTTGGTTGGTTTCAGGCAGTGGGGTGAGAGGTCTAATGTAGGTAGCATGTTTGTGTGAGTGGTTGGGCTGTTTGGGATACTCAACTCATTCTTCTGTGGGCAGTTTTTCAGACAGAAGGGGTACGAGCCGTTGTTCAACTATGACTTGTGCGACAGTTGCAAGGCCAGTGTGGGTCCTGCAGGCAAGGGGCCCAAGAGGATCTTGTTGAAGGAGGTGGGCTTTGATGAGCTGCGTGCAGCGGATGACGTGCTGAGTCACCTGGCCTCCTTCTTGAACCACACCCCGGAGATCTGGCACGGCCGAGAGTGGAGCTGCCTGGTCGTCGTCACCATCCTGCCCCACCTCCTGGTGGATGTGGGGATCAAGGAGTACAACCCCGACACCACCGTCCTCAACTTCCGCGAGATCATCGTCCGCATGGATAACGACCCCCACAACCTTCGTCTTCCCTTTGCGCCGTCTGTGGACACCATCCTGCCTTTCGTGACCCGGGTCCTGAGGCATCAGCACAAAGGCAGCGCCTTCTCCTGTCTGCTGGCCTTGGCCTTGCAAAGTACCAGCTACTTGCAGGTCTCGCCAGAGAGCAAGCTGGAACTGAAGCGACTAGGCTATGGCGAAAACGTGAGTTTCTTTGAGGTGGAGCAGATGTACAGGTTCTTGAAGGATGTCCTCTTTCACAAAGAGGAGAGCAGCTTCATCAATCGAGAAGTCTATGACGCCTGTGGTCTGGGTTTGGCTCGGGTTGGTGCCTTGGAACTTCTGCTGAGAGTGTGTGATGCCAAGTTTATGGTGGACTACATCAGGTTCCATGAAGAGGCAAAACCTGCCCTGAAAGTCCTGGCCATCCCGGAAAGCAGAACTGTGCAGAGGACGCTGATGTTTGACAGACTGCATGAACTGATTGTGAACAAGGGCGCTGGAAGAGAGCTCAGTCAGCATCCCTCGCTGGGTTACTCCGAGGCTGTGGACAAGCTTGCCGAGTACTACAGGAATCAGAGCAGCTTAACTGGGAAACTGGTGTCGGCTGTGGATGAGCAGTTTAAGCTTCCCCTGCTGTACTGGTCCCTGTGGCACCCTTCTGATCACCTGTCGCAGATGTGTGTGAAGATGATGATCGGGACTGTCACCAGGGAAATAGACCTGACAGTGGCAGTGATGACGTCCATACTGGCTTGTGTCTTCCTCCTCCCGCCCGACAGCAAAGCCCGTCTGTGTCTGAAGAGTTTTGTCATGAAACTCGGCACCTTG
>CM054140.1:21056992-21064492 GCA_028751875.1 Rapana venosa
GCTATAGAACATTTAGCCTAGAAAAGTGAATGACTTAAAAAAAAATGATGGTCACACAGCATTCAGAAATGAGCCATACAAAGATTTGTAATCCCCACCAATGGTGACCTTTTTTTGTAAGCAAAAACTTTTCAGCTTTTGATACTTGCGATACATTATTCCTGTAGCATACAGGTGTACCTTTATTTCAAACATGTATGACTGATGACTGAGTAGTCTTCAGATAGATCACTTGAATGTGGCTGTGTATCACTATAATAGGATGGAAGGTATTGTTCTTGATTGAAATTTAATGCCCATGTCTGGCAAAAGGAGAGGTCCTTACTAGACACTGTCACAAATACTGTTACCCCAAAAATGTTACATGAATTTCAATCACAAATACTGTTACCCAAAAAATGTTACATGAATTTCAATCACAAATACTGTTACCCCAAAAATGTAACATGAATTTCAATCACAAATACTGTTACCCCAAAAATGTTACATGAATTTCAATCACAAATACTGTTACCTCCAAAATTGTTACATGAATTTCAATCACAAATACTGTTACCCCCAAAATGTAACATGAATTTCAATCACAAATATTGTTACCAAAAAAATGTTACTTGAATTTCAGTCATAAGTACTGTTACCCCCAAAATTGTTACTTGAATTTCAATCACAAATACTGTTACCCCCAAAATTGTTACTTGAATTTCAATCGCAAATACTGTTACCCCCAAAATGTAACATGAATTTCAATCACAAATGCTGTTACCCCCAAAAATGTTATATCAATTTCAATCACAAATGCTATCACCCCAAAATTGTACATGGATTTCAATTTAGCAATGTGTGGGTTATTCTGAGACTGTCTAGTCTCTCCAGCATCCTAGGAAAAGATTTGAGACTTACCTGTCATCAGGTAAGGAGAAAAAAGCCAAATGCTCTGTGACTGGGGTCTCTTTTTGCCTCTTGGCACCAGAATCTTCTTTCTTGACTAAAAATTGTTGAACTGTGGAGCTCAGTCCCACCTTGAAGCTTTTGGAATATCATAATGATGAGTATTCATGAAATTGAGTATTCCCATTTAGTACTGCAGTGGTTTTAACTTTGTGAATAAAGTGAGTAGTTTTGAAATGATAGTGTTATTATAGTGTATGTTTTGTGAAGTAAGGGAATACTTGATTTTTGTTTTTTAAAATATATTTTTAGGTTACTTGGCTAGAGCTCTGAGATTCGCCAATGGTGACATTTTTGTGCGTGCAACCATTTTTACCCACCATTTAGGTAGCCGCATTCCAACTTCAGGGTAAACATGACACCGGTGTGCATGCATTCTCTGTAATTTTGTCATCCATGCCTACGGGCATGAAATGGCCTACTCTTCTGAAAGGCAAAACGAGTTTTTAACATGTGCGCAAGATGTTCTGCATGCGTTTGTACATGGAACCTCAGTTTATAGTCTCATCCAAAGGACTTTTTGGGAAGTGAAGTCAGTACGGGTGTTAACTCCGGAGGAAATCTAAAACAGTTGCCTCCATGGTTGCTTGATCCTTTGCCATCTTATAACATTCTAACCACTAGGCTATCCATCCCCCAAATAATATCATTATTGTATATGCTTCGAAAAATAAAGTGAATAGATTTTTCACTTATTGTTAGCATCATAGTGTTTGCTTTATGATTAAGATAGATAATTTTCCAAAAGGGATTTAATTTTAGTGTATGTTTTGTGAAATAGCTCTCAAATAATGTTATTATTGCAGTGTTTGCTTTGTGAATAAAATGAAGAATAAATTTCAAATTAATGCAGTGTATGTTTATAAATGAAGAGTGTGAATGCGTGGGGTGGAGTACACAGAGTGTTGTCTTAACACACGACAGAGAAAAAACACACAACCCAACTCAGGCAAGAAGAGACTTCTATTTCTTCAAATTGCATGACAAAATTAAAAAGAATGCATGAAAATGTCATATGTTTTCTCAGTCTCACAGAAAAGTGGTAGGGTTTGTCACATAATTTTTTTTTAAAGGAAGAACTCACTCTGTTGCTGCTATGAATTATTTTACATGTGTGCAGCCGAGTGTTTGTTGCATGCAGGGCATCAATTTATTGTCTGATCCAAAAGTCTAGCACCCAGACCATGTCTCAATCGAGAAGATTGGAGGAGAGGGGGGTAGGATGGGATATGGTGGGACCCTCCCATTCAGACTGGATTGAACCATTTCTGGTTTTGTCAAGGTGTCACAACAAGCAAACTGTTCTATCATTATTATTTGGTACACAGCTTCGACCATGTGGTAGATGAATAATCGATTCCCTGTGCTTCTGAAGCATAATGAAAGATGCTGGTACTTTTTCACCAAAGTTCAGGATGAAACACCCAAACACACTACATACTATGACTGTGTGAGTACATGTGTGTGTGTGTGTGTGTGTGTGTGAGTATGCGTGTGCATGTATGTGTGTGTAAATTCCATACATTATTATTATTATTATTATTATTATTATGTGTGTGTGCGTATGCATGTGTGTGTGCGTATGCATGTGTGCGTGCGTGTGTTTGTGTGTGTGTGTGTGTGTGTGTGTGTGTGTGTGTGAGAGAATGAGAGAGAGAGAGAGAGAGAGAGAGAGAATTTAAGTTCACTAATCATTACTTTCCTACAATGTACAATTGACAGAGTTGTCTCCCGTAAACCATGATTCTCGAAGGCTCCTAACATCTGCGCGTAAGTACAGCTCCAACAGTACACCTGTATTCGTATATTACAGGTCTACTGACCATTTCTCTACAGTTTTCATTTTTTAAATAAAGTACACAGAATCTCTCGCGGGTCTCTGATGTGTATTAATTTAAACCCATGTTGCACACGGGATCTGTAAGGGCTTATTTTCTTTCTGTTCTCTCGGAAGAGTGGTTAGGGCACTGCATGCACCGCATTTTTCAGGCCCTGTCTCTTGGGCAAGTTGAGCCTGGTGGAGTCAGCCCATCTTCAGGTATTTAACAATTTTTTAAATTTATTTATTCTTTTATATCGAGGATAATGGAATAAGCACTCATGTGCTTTTTTGTGTATGCGGTTTTGTCAATTTTGTCATATGTTTCCACCGGCACACAATGGCCTACTCTTACAAAAAGCGGAGCAGGATTTAACGTGTGTGCAAGATGTTCTGCATGCGTTCGAACACGGGGCCTCGGTTTATAGTCTCATCAGAAGGATGCATGTATGTTTATATTTCCGTAATCCTTCGAACGCTGGTATGAATTACAGGACATTCAACGTGTATATTTCATCTTCTGTATGCGTGCATATACACACAAAGGAAATTAATTCAAAGTACCGGTGGGTCTGCGCTTTAAAGTTGGCTTGGGGGATCGTAAAAATTTCAGCCCCTAATTCACCAGACTTAGACTGGTAGGAATTACAGGATCTTTAACGCGCATATTTCATCTTCTGCATGCATATACACAAGGGAAATTAAAGCACTGGCGGGTCTGCGCTTTAAAATTGACCTGGGAGATCGCAAAAATGTCTCCCCCTAATTCACCAGACTTCCCCGCCCCCGGGGTGGGGGGGGGGGGGGGGCTGTCAGTATAAACAGCTTCCCCACCCTCTGGAAATTCTGTGCTAGGAATTCCCTCTTTTCTATCTCTCTCTTTGTTTTTACTTGTTCCTTTTCTTCTTACCACCTCCTTCTTGTCTATTCTCTGCTTACTTGGTCCATTCTCCTGCCTTTTTTTTCCTTTTTCTCCCAGGGTAAAGTAAGGTAAAGGAGTCCCATAACCTATAAGGTCGTAGGGGAGCGAGGCGTCAGAGACCTCACTTCTCTAGGGCCAGCATATTGAGGGCGGCACCCATCTCCTCTCCCTCGCTGCTTTACCTTCCCTGACCCTAAAGAGGGCAGGTACCCATTTACAGCTGGGTGAACTGGGGGAACTGTACTGAAGCCAAGGCGCGCAAACGGTCACCCATCCAACTGGTAACCACGCTCGACGCTGCTTAACTTGGCTGGGGGAAAGCGAGTGCTCCGACCACTGAGCTATCCCGTCCCCAAGACAGACTTAAAATATATCAATTCTGTTTCACGCCGAAGTCGGATGTGCTGGGCCTGACTTGTCAGGCGCTTAACGGCAGCGCAACGTATTTTGCGTTCGTGTGACAGACAACGGTGGTTGCTGTCTGAGCGTTCGACGACGACGACGACGACGACGACGACGAAATTGGAACCCACGGTTTCATAGACCCATGGGATGGAAGTGGAACACTCTCCATGCACTCAGCCATAGCGTCTGTAATGAAACCTGACCCCGTGGCCCAGGTCAGAAGCTGGGTCAGTTATTGATGTCAGCTTAGTGCCAAGACCTTCACTAACATGTTGTTATGTCGTAAGATGTTGTGTTGTTGAGATTGCTGCCTTCAGCCATGACGAACTCTTAACATAACAACCTGCACTCTCCCTTTAAAACGAGAAAAAATCCTCTAAAGTTTTTTTTTAATTTGTAAAATTATTTTATATCGAGGATAAGGGAATAAGCACTTACGTGCTTTTTTTTATATATATAAAAAAACACCATCCAGTCCCCGTGTGTATGCGGTTTTGTGAATTCTGTCATCTGTTCCCACCGGCACACAATGGCCTACTCTTACGAAAAGCGGAACAGGCTTTAACGTGTGCGCAAGATGTTCTGCGGAGTATGGCTGCCTATTTGACGAGGTACTTAAAAAACAACAACCCCAAAACAAAACAGTCATACACGCAAACTTCTCATTCAGTGTGCAATTTCAGTCTCACAGTGATTCATTCCCAGGTGGGATGATGAGTTGAGTCAGAGTGCACACATTCTGGGTGACTACCCCAGGGTGTTAAGCCGAGGAACGCACCACCACCACCACAACAACAACACCAACAACAAACAGCCGCTCAGGTCAGGCGACTGACGGTGTACGGGACAGGAGTGCAGACAGACATCATCATCATCATCATCATCATCATCAGTCCCGTGACCTTGGCGGTCGTGGAGGAGACACGAAAGACGATGCCGTGGTAAGCCTCCTCCATCCATCTCGGTCCTCGGCTCTGCGCAGTAGTGCCGAGTCTTCCCCTGGTCCATTCTCTGATGTTCCCCATCCATACTTTTTTGTCCCCCCTCTTTCTGCCCCTTCGGTTTTCCCTGCGTACTTTTTTTTTGGCAGAGTGTCTGGGCGGTACGGGCCAACCCATGTCAGCTTTTTCTTCTTAAACGATGGTAGGGGGGGGTTCCCTTTGGGGACCTGCACCGGTTATTTGACTCTGACGTTTCATTGGTCTTTCGTTCCCCTCCGGGATATGCCCAGGAGTTTTCTTTCAGACAGACAGACAACGGTTTAACTGGAGCCTGGCTGGACCTCTCTGTCCATCGCTGCACGGTTTGTGGCATGCCTTGAGACCCCCCCCCCCCCCCCCCCCCCCCCCCCCCCTCCCCCCCGCTTCTTTTGGGAAATATATTTATATTTCTTTCTTTTTTCTTTCTTCCTTTTTTTTTATAAATAATTTTTTGAATATTAAAGTATCTATTCATTATATTCTCAACATCTCGTGTCGTCGTCGTCGTCATCATCATCTATCATCATCATCATCTTTACATCATCATCATCATCATCACATCATCATCATACATTCATCATCAATTGTATCGTTAATACTCGTTAGTCGGTTTCAGAAAAGACAAGAAGATGCAGTTTTGCTTTGGTAAAAAACAATTTTACTATCTATCTACTCTCCTTTTACTATCTACTATCATATTATTCTATTCTACTATCTATCTATCATCTATCTATCTATCATCTATCTATCTATCTATCTCTATCTACTTCTACTCCATGAAAGGCTTTAACAAACTCTCTCCTCCTCTCAATAAAAGATGTGTATTGTCACTCTCTCTCTCTCCTCTCTCTTCTCTTCCTCTCCAATCTCTCTTCTTCTCCTCTCTTCTCTCTTCTCTCCTCTCTTCTCTCTCTCTAATTCTCAATAAAAGAATTGTCATTGTCATTCTTCTCTCTCTCTCTCCCTCTCTTCTCTCTTTTCTCTCCTCTCTCTCTCCTCTCCCCTTATCTCTCTGTGGTTCGAGTGCATCGTTTATACCCACGTCAAAATGTGAAATGTTACTATGGTATGAGAAGGCGCTTTATGTGTGTGTGTGGTGTGTGTGTGTGTGTGTGTGTGTGTGTGTGGTGGTGTGTTTAATTAAAAAAAAAAAGTATCTTTTATAAACGAGGATAATGGAATAAGCACTTATGTGCTTTTATTTAATTTTACAAACCAGTCCCATTGTATGCGGTTTTTTTAAATTCTGTCATCGTTTCCACCGGCACACAGGGGCCACTCTTACGAAAAGCGAACGCGTGCCGCGCCATGCCGCGAGCAAACGCATGGTTGTGATGCATCTACAATAAGTTTATAATAGTGCACGAGTTACAAGTATGTCATTGTTTTAATTATATATCGATGATAACGAACAACCTGCCACAACATGATCAAGCCTGTTCTTAACCCCCCCCCCCCCCCCCCCCCCCACACACACACACACAAATCCCCATCTCTCACCCCACCCACCCACCACCCCATTCAATCTGAATCAACCAGGTACTTTTGTTTTAATAGGGGTGGCAGAAAGGGGGGGGGGGGGGGGGATGATCAAAAAAGAAAAAGAAAAAAAAAAGCCACCCATGTCGTGACTGTGCGTGGATGAGTCCAGTAATTATTTGATCATGCGCGTACGGGCTGTACGTACCCCGGGAAATGCCGGCCTGGGCTAGTATGTATATATATATATATATTAAATATATATATATTATATATAATATAATATAGATATATATAAAATGTATAAAACTGTCCGTGTGGTTTGTTCAGTGGGGTGTTTTGTATTTTAGGCACTTTTACTGCAGAGCGTGGGAGGAAGAAGGAGGGGGAGGGGGGAAGAGAGAAAGAGGGGGGGGGGGAAGGGGGGGGGGGAGGAAGAGAGAGAGAGAGGAGAGAGAGAGAGAGAGAGAAGAGAGAGGAAGAGAAAGAAGCGGGGGAGAGAGAGAGGGGGGGGGGGAGGAAGGAGACAGAGAGAGAACTTCGAACTCGAACGAACGAACGAAAGAGAGAGAGAGAAGAGAGAGAGAGAGAGAGAGAGAAGAGAGAGAGAAGAGAAGAGAGAGAGAGAGAAGAGGAGGAGAGAGAGAGACGCCGGGGTGTTTGTTCAGTGGGGTTTTGTATTTTGTGCACTTTATGCAGAGCAGTGGAAAAAGGAAGGGGGGGGTGAGGGGGGGAGAGAGAGAGAGAAAAGCGGTTAGGTGAGAGAGAGAGAGAGAGAGAAGAGAGAGGGAGGGGGGCGGGGGGGGGGAAGGGGGGGAGGGAAGGGAAGGGGAGAGGAGAGAGAGTCAAAATCTAATGAGTTATCATAAAAATAATGAATATCAGAAAAAAAGTCATGTGTGTGAGTGTTTATTTATTATTTTAAAAAAAGTAATCTTTTATAAACG
>CM054140.1:21076992-21079492 GCA_028751875.1 Rapana venosa
TGTGCTTTTTTACATCTAGTCCCCGCCCGTAGGGATACATCTTAATAATAATAAGAGAGAGAGAGAGAGAGAGAGAGAGAGAGAGAGAGAGAGAGAGAGAGAGAGAGAGAGAGAGATGCGTGGATGCCACAAGTTAAATTCCAGTCAAGAACCAGTCCTTGAATGACTGACCCTCCAAAATATTCTCGCTGGAATGTCTGCAATGTCTGCAATGGGCCATAAAAACAGAAAAACACAAATACGCCGGCCATCCCCTTTTCGACAGTGCGGTGATAACCAGCTTCATACATACACACGCACACAGACACAGACACACACACACACACACACGCGCGCGCGCGCGCGCGCATGCACTTAGCTAGGAGCCCTACCCTGAATATTCGAAACCAACAGTTGTTCCTACTTGTTTGAACGGAAAATACCAACTTCCAGCTTTTAGAGACAAAAGAAAAGAAGAAAAAAAAAGAAGAAGAAATGTATTCTTTCTTCTTCTTCGTCGTCGAACCCTCCTCAGACAGCGACTATTGTTGTCTGTTATATGAGCAAAAATGCGTCACGCTGCCGTTAAGCGCCTGACAAGTCAGGCCCAGCACATCGGACTTCGGTATAAGGGAGAATTGTTATAATATTTTGTCTTTCTGGGAAAAAAAACCGAGGCAGGAGAGTGGACCAAGAAGGCAGAAAATAGACGAGGAGGTGACAGGAAGAAAAGGAACAAGGCAGAAACAAAGAGAGTGATAGAAAAGAGGAAATTTCTAGCACAGAATTTCCAGAAGGTGGGGATGCTATTTATACTGACAGGCCCCTCGGCATCCCCACGGGGAAAGAAACTTTTTTTAGGCTTACTCTTTTTCTTCTTTATCCTCCCTTTCTTATTTTAGCTTTTTTTTTTTGGAAAGAATATTTGTAACCGCCCTTCTGTATGTAGAGATTGCAACATTCTTAACGTCAAGGGGTTGCGATAACCACATTAAAAGGAATCTACCTTTAGAAAAAAAACCCCACCCACCCCAGTTTCAATTTCTGCACCAGCCCCCAATCTAAACAAAATCCCCATGTAAGCTAACACCTACATAATAATTATGTCACTTTGGGAACGGATGTTTTAGCGTGTATGGGTGTTACTACATGATTAGCTGTCTGTGTGGTGTATCATGAGTTGATTAACTTTAGGGAGGCAGGGGAAGGAGGGTGTGAAGTCTTATAATGGCTTTACAAAAAAAAAAAAAAAAAAAAAAAGAACAACAAGAACACGAAACGACTCGAGAGGTACAGGAAAATATATGGCAGGAGAACAGAATCAGGATTTTACTTCTAAGCCATATCATCTCCTTCCTGTCGCCAAATCTCGAACAACAGAATGGATTTGCTAACTTTCTCAGGAGTTTTTTGTGCTTCCTTTAATCTTTATTCAGCCTACACAACTGAAGTAAACCAACAAATCAAACTAGCAATAAAGAGTTTGACACCTCCCCCCACTCAAAAACAAACAAACAAAACACACACACACACACACACCCACCACCGGAGTTAACACCAGCAATTATGAAGTTTCTCTCAATACAGTGCAGCAAGAAATGTAGTTCAGAAAAAAAAATCTGATGAATGCAAGATAACAGACACGCCAGATTTTCTCTGCAGACCCCCCCCCCCCCCCCCCCCCCCCCCTAGCTTAGGTTTAGCAATATCGGGCGGGAAAAGTGCACCAAAACTCGTGAGAATATAATAGGATATTGTAGAGGATTTTTCAATGAAATGTTTTATTCTGAATGATAAATTTCAATGTCGTTTTAAAAAATTTTTTTTTACTGTGTCTATTGTTCATTGTCTGGCTATGAATTGGTTTTGCACACCTCCACGTTTTAGCTCATCCTTTCCTTTTGTCCTTTACGTGACTGAAGGTGGAAGGGAAAAAAACCCACCCCACCCACACCTACACCCACAAAAAACGTAACAAAAGCCCCCCCCCCCCCAAAAAAAAAAAAAAAAGCAAGAAAAAAAAAGCAATGGCCCCTCCCCTCCCCCTCCTCAACAGGGAAAAGGATAGAAAGGACAAAGAAAGAGAAAGCCAGTTATCTACTGCCTTATATTATATCTAGCTTGACTCCAGTGTGTGTGTGTGCGTGTGCGTGCGCGCGCGCGCGCGCGCGTGTATGTGTGTGTGTGTATGTGTGAAAAGGGTGCATGAGTACATTACGAGCGCGTGCACGCACGCAGGCACGCACCAGCGAGCACATACATCTCTCTCAGTCTGTTTCCGTCTCTCTCTGTCTCTCTCTGTGTCTTTCTCTCTCTCTCTCTCTCTCTCTCTCTCTCTTCTCTCTCTCTGTTCTGTCTTTCCCACACACATACACACCCCTTTCAGAAGACAGGTCATTAGAATTATGACGTTAGCCAACCGGCTAGGCCTTACATCATGACGTCAGACACAGTTCCTCTCACGCTAGAATTACATTGCTTAAGTGGACAAGTGTGCAACAGAGCAGAAAAACGAAAAAGC
>CM054140.1:21084492-21091992 GCA_028751875.1 Rapana venosa
TTGCTTAGTCACCCTGATAGGCCCTATAGGCTATGACGAGCCCACTGCTCGCGATGATGATCGCGCGGCTGCTCTCTTGCTAAGCGGGATTTCCCACATTTTCTGACACAGAAGCCTCGTTTTCGTGATCTAATTTGCATATCCCACTTGGGAGAATTTACAAGGGTGGGTGGACGACTTATTGCTTGTAGTTCCACTTTGCATCCATTTTTATGAAAAATGATTCCTGATATATGACTAATACTTGTTTTTTGACAATTCTGCGGTCTGTTAGAATCCGTTGCATGTAGAAAATCTCCGATTTGCTGCAAACAAGTCACCAACAGGGAGGGCTGATTATGCGACCTCACGCCAGAAAGCGACCAATCAGACGAGAGATGTGTTTCCTGCTATTTCGGTCGGCGATATAAAAGCTGTTTCTTCGTTCTCGTGATTCAGACTTGCGTGAGACTACCTGCTTAAAATCAACCTGTGCTACTGCTAGCTTGGGACTAATATTTGTTCACTACGGAATTTAATACGGAGTACTTTGTGTGCAAGCTTCACACTGACTACAGAATGACTCTGCCTGAAGTGTGTGACCTGAACGAGAGCGCTGCAAACATGTAAGTAGATTTTGGCTGGGAATTTTGCAAACTTCTGTTTTTTCCCCCAGTAAAGAAACCCCCTACATCAATTGCGTTTAACGCTATACGATGCAGTCTGCTTTGTTGTTTCGTAAAGGCTAACTTGTTAGATAAGTTGCTTTGTAAGTTGCGAGAAAGTAGCTTCAGGTATCGTTCTGTGTCATAGGAATTTTAAAAGAACCCACAGTAAAATAGCTTTAAAAAAGATGCAGGAGGCACTAGTGTTTTTTGGGGAAGATAGCATTGCAATATGCATGCAGCACATGATAGAATGCACTAGAATTGCACAATCGCGCGGACAGTTGGCAGAAGCTCAAGTGGGCTGAAGCAAAGTGCACTTACCTGAGTGGCTGGCTGGTGCAGGTGAGGCAGGGTGGGAATGCCGTCAGTGGGTTGAGGGCACCCGCCAACTGCACTTAAGTTCTGTACCCCTTTACCTCACCTGGGGCCTTTTACGCCTTAGATAAGAAGAGTTGGCTATATATAAATGTTCAGAAATGCCATTCCAGAAATGCTCTCTCTCTCTCTCTCTCTCTCTCTCTCTCTCTCTCTCTCTTCTCTCTCTTCTCTCTCTCTCTCTCTCTGTCTCTCTCTGTCTGTCTCTCTCTGTGCAGTTTTGATATTTTCTTTCTTCCAAATTGCACGGCTTTAGCATTGAAAAGGAAGATGCATGCTTGTTCTTCTCCACTTTGTATATGCAGACAGTGTGCCAAATAAATTTAAACAACAGCTCGTGTGATGACATGTACTGTAGGAGAGAGAAGAAATAAAAATTAAAAAAAAGAAGAAAACTGAAGTATACTAGTAAGGCTACTTGTAGCCAGCAAAGCAACCACACGCACGCACGCACACACACACGCACGCACGCACGCACACACACACACACACACACACACACACACACACACACACACACACACACACACACACACTCTCTCTCTCTCTCTCTCTCTCTCTCACACACACACTCACACTCACTCACACTCACTCACACATTCATTCAGGAACACCCCACCCCCCCACGTGGGGTGGGTATAAAGTGAAAAAGTGGGCCAGAGTGGAGGTGACCTAGTGTAATGATATATGTAATATGTAATACGCTAGAGAGACTGGCTTCGCCTCGTGCCGTTAGCTAACGACCTAGCCTAGTGGCAAGAACAGAAAGAAGGTCGGTCGGTCAAGATCACATTGCCGAGTCCTCATTCCTCCTGAGAAGGAGAAAGTGATGGGGAGGGGGGGGGGGGGAGGGAGGGGGGGATCAGCTGGAGAAATTACAAGAAAAAGGTGGGGGGGGATGAAGAGAAAACCAAAGTCCGGAGTCTGTCTCTACCCCCTTTCCCTGTCTGGGTGGGGGGTGGTGGTGGGGGAGGGGATGATGAGAGAACCAAAGTCCGAGACTGTATCTACCCCCCAGTGTCAACTGGTTTTTGATAAGAGGCGCCAGTAGCTAAACAGTCTGTTGGGAGAGAGTGAAGGAAGGAGAGACAGTTGGGGGGAGGGTGGAGGAAGAGGAGGAGATAACCAAGTGTGACCGAAATTCACTTGCCCTCTGTAAAGTCATTGCTCTCGCTCGCTGTGTGTTGCTGCCCCCTCAGGCTCCAGCCAGCCCGCTACGTTATCTTGGGGGCCACACGAGTGCAGATTGTGACTGGAAATGTGCAGTTGATTTTATCAGGCTTACAAAGAAAGACAGAAAAAAACAATCATGTGCATGCATGCAAAAACCCAGACATAGTCAGTCGTCTATGATTTAAGTCTTTTTGTTCCCTTCTCCCATGAAAACCCACACTGCTTACAACGAGAGCAGTGTGTTATAAGTCTTGTGCACAGCTAGCGCCTTGAAGTAACTTTTTTTTTTCTTTCTGCATTTTTTGTTTTTTTGTTTTTTGTTTTAGTGGTAGTCACAGATTTCCCCTCCCATGCGTGCATGCCTGACTGCAAACCCTGGCTGACATCAAAAGAGACATGAAAGGCTTGCGGTGAAGGAGACGGATTAGAGAGTGGAGGGTGATTTAGGGGAAAAAAAGAAATCTTGCTGAGATGTAAACGGGGGGGGGGGGAGGGGGGGGGGGGGGGGGGGGGGGGGGGGGGGGGGGGGGGGGGGGGGGGGGGGGGGGGGGGGGGGGGGGGGGGGGGGGGGGGGGGGGGGGGAGGGGGGGAGGAGGAAGGGGGGGAGGGGGGGGGGGGGGGGGGGGGGGGGGGGGAGACCTGGGCTGGCGCCTTCTGCCCGGACTTTGCACCAAGTTTATTAGCATATTTCTAGCTGCCTGCGCAGAAGCACGTGATACTTGGACAGATTCCAGAGGGGAAACCCCGCGAGTTGCACAAAGGAGTAACTGTGTCTGTCTGTCTGTCCGCAAGTGACTGCAGCTGATGGGCCGATGTTGCATGTGTGCATGCCCTAGTGCCTGCACCTGCACACATGCATTCTTTGCATGCGCGGGGTTTGTGCACACATGCTTTGTGGCGCGTGCGTGTGTAGTAGGATCGATCAATAAGAGAGTTCAGTTATTGGAAAGAAGGGTAGGAGGTGGAAGGCAGGGAGGGGATAGGGGGGTAGGGAGGGGTGGATGGGTTGTGAAATTCATGCATCAGAGTGAAATCTCAGGCAATACACTGTTTAGTTTCTCAATTTTCTCTTCAGTTATTGAGCAATTCCAGCATTGTATTTTATCACAATATTTCTGTGAATTGCGAAGCATACAGAGGCAGACCAATAAAAACAACAGCAAATAAAAAGCATTATCAGTCATAAAAAACAGTACACACACATATCTGAAAAGCCTACTCGACACTATCACACACACACCATAATTACTGCAGTAACATGGCAATAACCACCATCTGCTCTTTGTTCACAGGCCTATCAACTTCCACCTGCAAAACCACCGCCACCACCGCCGCCGCTGCTGCCGCTGCTGCAGCTGCAGGCATCGCCAACACCGCCAACACCACCACCACTACTACTACCACCGCCACTAGCACCACCACAAACACCACCACCAACACCACCACCAACAGCGACAGCAATACCGCGGACAACCACACGCAGACTGTGGGGGAGGCGCTGAAGGCGGTTCTCCAACGAGCCTCCTCCCAGGGCCGGGTCACCTGCAGCCTGACCGCCAGCGTGGACGTGCTCAGCACCTGCCCGGACGACGTCATGCTGTGCGTCATGCCGCTCCTGGCCCACCCGGACGCCTCGGCCACCATCCAGAGCACCCTCATCCGCGCCGTGTGTCTGGAGCACAACATCCGCGTGCTGACCGTGGACTGCGACGTCAAGCTGGCCAAGACCGTGGTGTGCTCGGGCGGAGACGTCGAGCAGGAGCAGGAGCAGGAGGAGGAGATGATGGCGGCGAGAGGCGGGAGCTCCATGATGATGATGATGATGATGTCGGAGGATGAGGAAGAGGAGGAGGAGGAGGATGAGGAGGAAGAGGAGGAGGAGGTGGACGATAACTGCAACAAGGTGCTGAAGGCTCGTTCTGCCTGCTACGCCGACGACACTCCTCTGTTCTTCTCGGGCTGTGACAACCTGGCCCCTGTCATGGGCTTCCCCTGCGTCCTTGTGCGGGTGAGTTGTTGTGGTGTGTTCTGAGCAAACTGTGACCCGGGGGCAGTAGCTTTGCAGACAGACTAAAACGCCCTGGGTGCTCGCGCGCACGCACACACACACACACACACTCACTCACATACCCGATTTTTTTGTATGTGCACTTTCTTTAAGTTAACAATCATGCATTTTTGACATTTTTGGGGTAATATCAGCAAACTTTGAAGACTTCAGTCTTTCCATTTTACCCATTTATAAACACTTGTCATTACATGTGAGAAGACATAAAAAAAATATCAGTTTTGATCACACGAAATAAATGCATTTTGCAGTGGAAATCCTAGGTCTTCCATTTTATTGCGCAGTAAACATTTTCAGGAAAACAACCGTAATAAAATTTCATAGGCTAACACGATGTCCTTGACAAGTTTGCATATTGACTGCTTTGGTGTCTTTCCCTGTGTCCTCATGTTGCTGCTGTTTGTGTGTTGCAGTACCCCGTGGATGGTGCCAGCAAAGACGACGAGCTTGTGGCGGAGTTCTGCAAGGAGCAGCTGTTTGGTGGTGCCCACCAGGACCCCTACATTGAGCTGCCTGACTGAGGCAGTCCGCGTGACCTCCATTCTTGATCTGACCAAGGTAACTATCTGTTTTTCAGGCAGTCACCGATCATTGTAGAAATAGAGCAACAACATCGCACAGACACAGACAGACAGACACAGATAGACAGACAGATACAAACTGTGTGTGTGTGTGTCTCACACACACACACACACACACACACACACACACACACACACACACACACACACACACACAGACACCACACCACACACACTCACACACACAACTCCTGAGAGAGAGAGAGAACAGAGGAAGAAACCATGACCTGTCTTCAGAAATTCTTTTCTTGGAGAATCTTTCCAGTTATTTCAGGTTTTGATGTCTTAAAAACAATTTAGTGAATCTGTTTGGCGTTGAAATGTGTTATCTCTTTTTAAACTCGAAGATTTTCTAAAAGATGGAAAATGTAAAGTTGAATCAGGCAGTCTTTCATTTTGTATTTCTTTTTATGTAACTTGTGTTATATGTATGGAAAGATCAAAGAAATAATGAGGAATCTCTTCTCTTCTTTTGTTATTCAGGACCATGTCCACGTCTGACATGCCACTTGGAACAATTACGTCAGAACGCCTGACGTCACATCATCAAGAACGGGTCGTTGGACCCCACGACGCCACATCACCCCCTACCAATGATGGCAACGCTCCTGTTGACGTCACCGAAGAAGAGCCGTCACTGGCATGATGTCACGCTGCAAGATACGTTTGCCCTGGGAGACGTCACACTGCTCTCTGAAGATGGCTGCTGCTCCTCCCTCACCCAGTGGAAGTCCCATCTTCAAGCAGTACCTGACCTGACCTGACCCTCCACATGCGGCAACGTCTCCTGCTCGGCAACACGTCAACTTGTCGCTGGAATGGCAACATCAGAAATCTCCAGCTGCAATCGTGAAGGATCCCTGCCCACTCACTCACTCACTCACTCTTCTACTGGGTGTAGCGCATCATCTGCAAGATGCCGTCGTCAAGTCCACCGAAGCCTTCAGGACCGCCTGACAGGACCGGTTATTAACGGGCAGTTTTGTGTCTGCTGGACAATAGCGAGGAGGAGAAGAGAGACCGCTGCTGTGCCAGAACTGGGAAGTTAGTTGTTGGAAGGCTTTGTCCTTGTTGGAAGGCTTTGTCCTTGTTGGAAGGCTTTGTCCTCGTCCTCATCAACTGTGTGCCTCGACACACCTTTGAAAGTATGCCATCTCGTCACCTCCCTCAACCATCGCCATTGACAGGGTCTGACCACTCTGGTGTGATCCCTGAGCTTTCATGAAGGAATTCTTTACTTGAACTGAAATTCTGAATGCAAAACTTTGTGATTTTTCGATAAAACGATTTTCGAAAAAAAACCCAACCAAACCCTGCCAAGTATTGTTATTCATATGTGTCTTATGAAAACTGTTGATTTGAAGTATTATTATGCAACCACTTGATCAGTGGAAGTAGACTTGTTTTAGAGTTAGGCATGCTGAATGAAATGTAAAAATCAAAAGTTCTGAACTAAATTGTTATGGCAGAAGATAAAATAGATGTGGAAAAATGCTTGAACAGTTATGCTAGTTGATGAGTAGGTAGGTACATGATGAATATTAACCTAGATCTTTGTGTCAGAACATATCCAGCTGGGACGAACTTGCAACATCCTGTGAATTTATAGCTACAGCATTGTGATAGTTATAGGAAACATGCGCGTACTGTGTGTGAAACCACAAATCTGTATTGATTCAGGTCTAGGAGAACATGAAATTAAAGGGTTGAGGTTTAAACGTTTAGAGATGATAAAATGGGCATTAGTAGCATAAGTAGACTAAGAATGGCTTGTGTAGTGTATGTTAATGAAAATACTGATATGAACTACTTATGTTGTCTTTTCATAATGTGAATGGTATTGCAGATGTTCTCTCTTTCCTTACTTGATGTATACATGCTGAAAAACAATAAAACTTGAAAAATATTTGCAATGTCTGTTGTATTTTTGGTTGCAATTGATTGGCGTAAGAATCTGTCTGTCTGTCTTTCTGTCTCTTTTATGTGTGTATTTCTAAAGTGTACTTGTCTCTTCTATACGCATGCATGCATGTATGTGTGTGTGTTTTAGTTTTTTTAAGTCCGAATTTTCACACACCATTTACTTCACAAATAAACTCATTTGTGATAGCAAAGCAAATCTGTCTATTTCTTTCTCAGACACACACACACACATACACACACACACACACACACACACATGTCAGATTCTGCAAACATAGATAACCTACATCACGACTGACTGACTGACTGACTGGCTGTTGGAGATCAGTCTTGTTTTCCCAATGGGGGCCTGCAGTACATACCTACCATCCATGCTACTCCTGGCAACACATCCATTGTACATGCAACACCAACTGGATTTATAGCCCACCCACCCAGGAGGCCTTGGATGCTTGCTGAGTGTGTTTGTATTTCTACAATTCACTCTTAATGACATCGATTATAGGATCTTTAACGTATTTATTTGGTCTTGTGCATGCGCTTTTGCGTAGCTTGGATCCAGGATCGCAGTGGCAAGTCTGCACATTAATTAAATTCGTCACACAAGACTTAAAAAAATGCCTGTCCTGCCCGACTGTTAGAACTGTCACACACCACTGCAGTACACCCCCCCCCCCCCCCCCATTCCCATCTTACTCCACCTTCTCATTCTCTATTTTCAGTCACTTGAAAC
>CM054140.1:21096992-21101992 GCA_028751875.1 Rapana venosa
ACAGAAACATGTTGCCAGAAGAACGTGTCAGGCTTGCCAGACTTCGTAAAGGGAAGCAGCGTCCTAACACACAACACGCAGAGACAGTGGCACGTGCTGAACGGGAATTACATCTTCTTCGGGACCTGATCCGGTTTTACATGGGCTGACTTCGCTGGCTGCAGACTAGAAAAGGAAATGCTGTTTTGAAAACTGAGACACGGACAATAATGTATCAGATCTAGATGTACATACCATTACTGACATGGTTTCCATGTCACTGTAATCGCGTCGCGTTCGATATCGTTTGTTACCGCGCCGCAGCGCTATATGGCATGATTGCTAAATAGCAATAAATATTGTTCATTGTTCATTGTGTCTGTTTGTCTCTGTCTGTCTGTCTCTTTCTCTCTGTGTCTGTCTGTCTCTTTCTCTCTGTCTGTCTCTCTGTGTCTGTCTGTCTCTTCTCTCTGTGTCTGTCTGTCTGTCTCTTTTTTTCTGTCTGTCTCTGTCTGTCTGTCTGTCTGTCTGTCTGTCTCTCTCTCTCCCTCCCTCGTTGTCTCTGTTTGTCTGTCTGTCTGTCTCTGTCTCTGTCTATCTCTGTCTCTGTTTTTCTCTTCTTTTTACCTTCTTTCCTTTGATTCAGTGTGTGTGTGTGTGTGTGTGTGTGTGTGTGTGCGTGCGCGCGGTCGCTCGCTCACTCATATGTGTAAGTATAATAACGTGTATAGATGTTTTAGCGATTGTGTTCTTCTTTTGAGCCACGGAAAAAACTGTAGTCTTGTGGTGGAAAAATAATATTTCCACTCACTAATTCCCAACCGATTCTAACTAAAGAACCCTGAAAACCAAGCTGTACGGCCCACGAGAGGAGCTGGAAAGGACATGCCTTCATGTCTCCCAAACAACCCATCTGACGGTGTAAAAAAGCGAACGAGAGAAGAAGAAAAAGTAGACTACAGAACCAACAGCAACAACAACAAACAAACTACAAACCTAAACCCCAAGGTAGTGGGTGTGCACACTAGTAGTATGCGCACCTGCAGGTCTGCAATCTCTGGAAAGTGTACTGGCACTCATTGCATGCCACACGAGCACACGTACATGCACTGGCTTGCACACACACACACACAACACACACACACACACACACACACACACACACACACACACACACACACACACACACACACACACACACACACAATAGCTTGCATGCGCGCGCGCGTGCACACAGACACGCATTGGCTTGCATGCGCGCGCGCGTGTACTCACACATACGCATACACACACACGCGCACACACACACATCACACACACACGCGCGCGCGCGCGCGCGCGCGCAACACACACATATACACATGCATGCTCGCACACACTCACCTACCAACACTGCCCTCCCAAGCACACACACACACACACACACACACACACACACACACACACACACAGAAGGCCTGTGCATTCATTTAAAAAAAATTTCCCCCTGACCAAATGTACATAGTTTCCCCCAACCTTTCCTCATACAAACAGACATACTATACATAACTTTGAAACATACTTGCCACACGTTTCGCTTTGCATAATGTAAAACACAGCCTCCTTGTCCCATCTTTCCTTGGGTCGTTTACTCACCCCAGTGCAAACTAGTTAAGTTCATCAGCTAGCTAACCGAGATTATCATGGGGAGATAACTTCATTATTAGTCACAGACCAAAGTGCGCTCAATGTCAACTGTGCCGGTGAAATAAAAAATAATACGAAGAGGAGAGAGAGAGAGGAGAGAGAGACCAGTGTAGAGTGTACTAGCGTTTTTCTGGTGTTTTGCTGGTGTACTTAAACATATATCTGTTCTTACTTGAAACATACAATGAAATGAAAAATTGGTCACGAATAACGTAGAGACGAGGTAGTATGTGCGGTTTTAAAACTTGAAGGAATTCACGATTGGACTTTAGCGCTAATTATACGTGCATATATGGCTGTTAAGTGCTTACGTGTGTGTGCGTGTGTGTGTGTGTGTTTACAGGCGCATGCATGATTGTATAAGTGCGCATGCATGCGCAAGCCAGGTGTGTTGTAAAAGTATGCATAAATGCAAGTGGATGTAGGCGTGCATACAATGTTTATATGAGAGAGAGCACGCATAATTATACGTGTGTACATGCGTGTCTTTTTGTTTTCTTCTTGCGCGTGAATGTGTATGTATGTGTAAATGCTTGTCAGTGTTGCGCATGCACACGCTCATGTGTGCGAACAATATATACATGCGTGCGTGCGTTCACGTGAGCCCTTGTACATGCATATATATATATTCTATACTTTCACCTTTACTACTCAAAAGCCGCACACAAACCAGCCACACTGGACCTATACAGTCTCACAGGCTAACAAGCTCAGGAACCGGCTTCAATAAACTCCAAACACTTACCCTGAAATCACTATGTCAACATGCTAAATACTGCATAGGAATTGATTAATATTTTGTATTGAAGGGGGGGGGGAGATGTACATGCTTTATGAGAGAATATAACCCGCAATGCAAGGGACTAAACAAAACAAAAATAATCACCATAAAATCCTTTCCTCCACGATCGTGTCTCTGAAACTCCCAGCACCAGTTTAGGACATACACGCGGGTTTAGGGACAGGCAAAAAAAAAGGCGCAGGCTGTGTCAACAAGGGCCGCAATCTGGGACCTGGCCTTGGAAGGTGTAGGTAGAGGGGAGAGAAGTGGAGAAAGGCGATCAGGACCGAACTGGGACAAGCACCGCACATGACATTCGTATCATGCGGCAGCCACCTGACTGTGTCAATGTCTGACTGACTGACATTCTGAGATGTTGCTGCCAGCGTTCACTTCGTTTATTAGTAGTCGGTTGTTTTTGGTGGAGAATGTGTTGTGCCGCTGTCCGCTTAGTTTATTAGTAGTTTTTGGAGAATATGTCGACTTTTTCGGTTTGTTGTCGTTGTTGGTGTTTGGTGTTTGGTTTTTGTTGATTGTAATGTTTTGGTTTTCGGTTTATTGCGTTTTAACTTGTTGTTGATGTTGGTGTTGGAGCTGTTTTATTTTTGTTGGTTATGGTGAGAGAAAGAGAGAGAGAGAGAAGAGAGAGAGAGAGAGAGAGAGAGAGAGAGAGAGAGAGAGAGAGAGAGAGAGAGAGAGCAAGTGACAGAAAGGTAAGAGAGGTGATCAGAGGGATTGAGAGGTGAGTAGAGAGACAGACAGAAAGAGATATATGAAACGCATGGAAGAACAGAACGTGTACAGAGCAGATATTTCACTTTTACATGTCTGGTAATCCAGCCATAGCTCAGTGCCCTTCAGTTTCGAGGTCCACTGGCTGCGTGACAAACCACAATGACATACATCGTGGCACTGCAAAAGAAGACGAACACAACTAGTTATGTTTTCTTTTGCTTTAAAAACGCATTTAAAAACATCCAAGCCCTCATTCTGACGGCCTATTAAGGTGGAGAACTTGTCAATGTCTTATTTTGTCACTCTCTGCAGTCCATAATTTTCAATGTGCAAAACGAGTTTTCTGTATTGAACAGCCTTTTTGTTGCAGATTATCATCATGTTTACAACTACATTTATTATTAATAATAATAATACTAATAATAATAATAATAATGTATGGAATTTATATAGCGCTGAATCTTGTAAAGCAACAAATCAAAGCGCTTCAGTGCAATGCGACTCACTCCCTATGTCAGACCATAAGCTGTCCTTCAGCCAGGCCTAAAGCTTTGCTGGTTATTTATTTTTCTTTTATTCATTTATTCTTTTATATCGAGGATAATGGAAATAGTATTCCTGTGCTTTTTTTTTACATCCAGTCCCCGTGTGTATGCGGTTTTGTAAATTCTGTCATCTGTTTCCCACCGGCACACAATGGCCTACTCTTATGAAAAGCGGATGGATGTTTAGCAAAGTCCCGAAGCTTTCATCACAATGTTGTTATGTTGAATAATGTATGGGGTGGGGGTGGGGGGGGGGGGGGTGGGGGGGGGGGGGGGGGGGGGGGGGGGGGGGGGGGGGGGGGGGGGGGGGGGGGGGGGGGGGTGGGGGTCTTCATCTATGACACACTCCTTGCGTAACAATCTGAATTCTCCATTACATCAAAAAAAACCCAACAACAACAATGAAGTTGGAGTATGGCTGCCTCTATGGCCAGACATTTTTTTTCTTGTTCTTCGGCTAGAGCTCTGAGGTTCACCAATGGTGAGATTTTTGCGCATGAGACCGTTTTTGCCCACCCTTAAAGTGCTTTGTTTTTTTTACCTACCTAGCCTCATTCTGACTTCGATCGGGGATGATGTTCTAAATGCAACACTAGTGTGCATGCAGGGGTGGGGTTTTTGGGGGTATTTTTTGGGTTGTTATTGGCCATTTGTTATATATAAATTCCATATATTATTATTATTATTATTTGTTCTTACAGGGTTGAACGAGTTTTACTGTGTGCGCAAAGATGTTCTGCGTGCATTCGCACACGGGCCTTCAGTTTCTAGTCTCATCGAAGGACTTTCGGGGAGAGTGGAGTCTGCACTGATGTTAACTCCAGGGGAAAAATCCCCTTGAACGGGCGTTTCGGTTGTGACTCGACAAGTGGCCGACAAATCGCGACCGTAGTTCTCTAACTACTAGGCAATCCCGCCAAGGCCTCTATGACACAGACTCTCTCTCTCTGTCTCTCTCTCTGTCTCTCTGTCTCTCTCTCTCTGTCTCTCTCTCTCTGTCTATGTCTCTCTCTCTGTCACTCTCTCTCTCTCTGTGTTTATGTCTTTCTCTGTCTGTCACTCTCCTCTCTCCTCTCCTCTTCCTTCCTCTCTTCCATCCCTTGCCCCCCCCCCCCCCCCCCCCCCCCCCCCCCCCCCGTCTCTGTCCCTGGCCATGTCTGCCTCTGTCTGTGTCCCCCTCCCCTCCCTCCTGTCCCCTGGCCATGTCTGCCTCGTCTGTGTCCCCCTCCCCTCCCTCCTCCCCTCCTGAGCCGTTATCCCTTCCCCCTTTGCTT
>CM054140.1:21106992-21110483 GCA_028751875.1 Rapana venosa
GTGTGTGTTTTGGTTTTTGCTGATATGTGTGTGCATGTGTATGTGCATGGGGCGTACACAGCGTGCACACTCGCGTGTGCGTGCACATACGCACGTTTGTAGCTCTGTGTGTGTGTATATGTGTGTGTGTGTGTTCGCACACGGTGTCACATCACACCCATCTTGTGTGTGCATGCGTGTGCTTCCGTGCATGCGTGCATGCGCGCGTGCGCCTGCGTGTGTGTGCGTGCGTGCGTGCGTATGCGTGTGTGTGTGTGTGGTCTTAGTCATAAAGTACACTCGACTACATCATATTAAAGGATCGGTCTCTCCCATCTCATTTGTCAACGGACCGAGTACCCAAAGCGTGACGACTACACCTTTGATTTCTCTAAAGACACAGGTCTGTCACACTACCCTACCTCCCCAGTGGGCTTTTCCTCTCTCTCTCTCTCTCTCTCTCTCTCTCCCTCATCTCTCCCTCTCTCTCTCTCTCTCTCACTCACTCACTCGCTCCACTCACTGAACTGGAAGAACTCAATTTTCAGCCTCACACACTCTGAGTCAGACAGAAGTTAGATACTCGAAGCTGTCGTCTTTTTCCGGTGTTGACTTAAAGCTTTTTTCCAGCTGACCTCACCTGCAAAAAAGAAGCGGCTGCATGACACTATGAAGTGGATGGGTTTTTTTTTTCTAAAGGAAACAGGATTAAGGGGTTTGTTCGTTCGGCTTGGATCATTGAACAGGGAGGAGGGCCTGTGTGTGTGTGTGTGTGTGTGTGTGTGTGTGTGTGTGTTGTTTGTTTGTGTGTGTCTGTGTGTGTGTCTATGTGTGTGTGTGTTTGTGTGTGTGAGTGTGTGTGTTGTGTGTGTGTGTGTCTGTGTGTGAGAGTTGTTGTTGTTGTTGTTGTTCGTTCAATTTAACGTCTATTCATATTAAGTGATATTACACACTGTCTGTGTGTGTGTCCTCTGTGTTGTGTCTCTGTGTGGGGTGTGTGTCTGTGTGTGTGTGTCTGTGTATGTGTGTGTGAGTGTGTGTCTGTCTGTGTCTGTGTGTGTGTGAGTGGGGTGTCTATTGTGTGTCCCATGTGTGTGTGTGTCTGTGTGTGTCTGTGTATGTGTGTGCATGGAAGCGTGTGTGTCTGCACTAATCATGTGTGAATGAGTGCGGAAGCATGTGTGTGGTCTTATCTTGTATCATCAGGAGGGTTAAAGGGGTTTTTCCTTGTGGTGGTGCTTAATGATCGAGAACAAGAATGGTTTGGTAGTCTGGAAGTAAACGTACACTCCCCCTCACACCTTTCATTTCCCACCCTGGGTGAAGGAGGAGGAAGTGAGGGGTCCATGGGTCGAATCCTCCTAGTCTGAATTCAGAACGCCTTCCTCCTCCTCCCCCTCACCCCCATCCTCCCCCCACCCCGCCAACTCCCGTTTCCGGCGTTTCCCCTGAGTTCCATCAGTGATGGGTGTTGGGTCATGTCACCATCAGCCAGGTTCGCGTATGCAGGATAAGTGCAGCTAAAAGGAAAAGAATCCAGAAACAAAACACGACAAAACCCAAACATCTTGTGCACACGTTAAATCTTGTTCCGCTTTTCGTAAGAGTAGGCCATTGTGTGCCGGTGGGAACAGATGACGGAATTTACAAAACCGCATACACACGGGGACTGGATGTAAAAAAGCACACGAGTGCTTATTCCATTATCCTCGATATAAAACAAAAACAAAGTAAACAAACATGGCTCATTCAACAGAAAGAAAGAAACAAAAAAAATGAAAGCAAACAAACAAACAAACAAACAAAGAAAAAACAAACAGTGTAACAAGTAAGTAACCTAATAAACAAAGACAACGCCTACGACAGAAACAAGCAAACAAACAAAAAAATTAATCCACAAACAAACGAAATGCAAACAAAACACAGTAACAAGAACATGGACTCAGGAAAACATATATTAACTCCTACGACAAAAGCTAACGAACAAACACAGCAGCAAGAAATTGTCCCAGGGGAAAGTCTACAAAACAAAATAAAACAAACCAAAAAAAGTCCTTGTAAACAAATGTAGAGGCAGGCATAGAAAGAGGGAAAATTGCGGGGGTGAATCTACAGTGACACACTCTCTCACGGGAGAGCAGCCAAAAACTGGCAGGAAACGTTAAAATGAAGGACACAGAAGAAGAATTTGAAGAATTTGAAGAAGAAGAAGAAAAGAAGAAGAAGAACAAGAACAAGAAGAAGAAGAAGAAGAAGAAGAAGAAGCAAAAACACAGCAGTTGAAGAAGGAAGAAGAAGAAGAAGAATTTGAAGAAGAAGAAGAATTTGAAGAAGAAGAAGAAAAAACAGAAGCAGCAGTAGAAGAAGAAGAAGAATTTGAAGAAGAATTTGAAGAATTTGAAGAATTTGAAGAAGAAGAAGAAGAAGAAGCAAAAAATCAAAGCAGCAGCACAGCAGCAGCAGCAGCAGCAGCAGCCAGCAGCAGCAGCAGCAGCAGCAGCAGCAGCAAAGAAGAAGAAGAAGCAAAAACAGCAGCAGCAGCAGCAGCAGCAGCAGCAGCAGCAGCAGAAGAAGAAGAAGAAGAAGAAAAAAACCCAGCAGCAGTAGAACAAGAAGCACTCAGAAAAAAAGAGACCTCACAAACAAATCCCAAATCACTCTAGCAGTGTCCTTGCAAGACTGGCAGCCAGACCAAACCAAACAAAACAACAGCGCTGCAGTCCTGCCCGCCAAACACACGAGACACTCCCTTCAAAAAGAGACCTAACCTAACCTAACCTAACCCCACCCCGGTATGGTAAGGCCCCAGCGCCCAAGAAAGCTGTGTGGCGACTTGGAGGACCCGTAAGCAAGCGTCCCGCTGCCTTCATCAATCACAGAGACAAAGCTGTCTGTCCTCCTGGCTGAGCGGGAAAGATAAACACACCAAAAAAAAAAGTCTTCTAACAAGAGTTTCAACAAACTCCGAACGAACACAAGCAAGGACCAATGACTGTACAGGTTGACTGACCCCGTGATCATCCAGTTTTCCGGTCGGGGTGGGTGGGTGGGGGTGGGGGTGGGGGGTTGCTGTACTGGTTCATCCACCAGTGAAGTTGGGTCAGTGACTGGACTGACCTGGCAGTTCCTGGACAAGACAGGACAGGACAGGTCAGAAGGTTGATTGTCTGCTGCACTTTATGCAAGGCTAAGTTTTTGCACTTGTGTTTTCAGTTGAATGATTGGTCAGGTGTGGTTTGTGGGAGGTTGGTGATGGTGTGGTGGTGGTGGTGGTGGGGGTGAGGGAGGGGGTTTGAGTGTGCTTGCGTGCACGAGCGGGGTGTGTGTGTGTGTGTGTGTGTGTGTGTGTGTGTGTGAGTTGTGTGTGTGTGTTGTGTAAGTGTGTTGTGTAGTGTGTGTGTGTGTGTGTGTGTGTGTGCTGTGTAGTGTGTGTATGTTATGTAGTGTGTGTGTATGTGTGTGTTGTGTGCGTGCGTGCGTACGCGTTTTTCTTTCGTTTGTTTAATTCACTT
>CM054140.1:21110983-21113483 GCA_028751875.1 Rapana venosa
ATGTCTGCACTAAGCATGTGTGAATGAGTGCGGAAGCATGTGTGTGGTCTTATCTTGTATCATCAGGAGGGTTAAAGGTGTTTGTCTTTGTGGTGGTGCTTAATGATCGAGAACAAGAATGGTTGGGTAGTCTGGAAGTAAACGTACACTCCCCCTCACACCTTTCATTTCCCACCCTGGGTGAAGGAGGAGGAAGTGAGGGGTCCATGGGCCGAATCCTCCTAGTCTGAATTCAGAACGCCTTCCTCCTCCTCCCCCTCACCACCATCCTCCCCCCACCCCGCCAACTCCCGTTTCCGGCGTTTCCCCAGAGTTCCATCAGTGATGGGTGTTGGGTCATGTCACCATCAGCCAGGCAAGTCGCGCATGCTGCATTAGCGCACCGAAAAAGAAAAGAATCCAAAGGCAAAACACAACAAAGCCCAAACAAGTAAACAAACAGCTCATTCAACAGAAAGAAAGATACAAAAACAAACATGGCTCATTCAACAGAAAGAAAGATACAAAAACAAACAAACTCGAAAGCAAACAAACAAACAAAGAAACAAACAAGCAGTGTAACAAGTAAGTAACCTAATAAACAAAGACAACGCCTACGACAGAAAACAAGCAAACAACAAAAAAAATTAATCCACAAACAAACGAAGAATGCAAACAAAACACAGTAACAAGAACATGGACTCAGGAAAACATATATTAACTCCTACGACAAAAGCTAACGAACAAACACAGCAGCAAGAAATTGTCCCAGGGGAAAGTCTACAAAACAAAACAAAATAAAACAAAAAAGTCCTTGTAAACAAATGTAGAGGCAGGCATAGAAGGAGGGAAAATTGCGGGGGTGAATCTACAGTGACACACTCTCTCAGGGGAGAGCAGCTCAAAACTGACGCAGGAAACGTTAAAATTGTGAGTGAAGGACACAGAAGAAGAATTTAAAGAAGGCGAATTTGAAGAAGAATTTGAAGAAGAATTTGAAGAAGAATGAAGAAGAAGAAGAAGAAGAAGAAGAAGAAGAAGAAGAAGAAGAAGAAGAACCAAAAACAGCAGCAACAGTAGAAGAAGAATTTGAAGAAGAAGAAAAACAGCAGCAGCAGTAGAAGAATTTTACAAAAAATTTGAAGAAGAAGAAGAAGAAGAAGAAGAAGAAGAAGAAAGAAGAAGAAGAAGAAGAAGAAGCAAAAACAGCAGCAGTAAATTCAAATTCAAAAGCTTTATTATCTCAAATACAGAGAAAGTAGAAGAAGAAGAAGAAGAAGAAGAAGAACTCAGAAAAAAGAGTCCTCACAAACAAATCCCAAATCACCCCAGCAGTGTCCTTGCAAGACTGGCAGCCAGACAAGACAAAACAACAGCGCTGCAGTCCTGCCCGCCAAACACTCGAGACACTCCCTTCCAAAAAAGACCTAACCTAACCTAACCTAGCCTAACCTAACCCCACCCCGGTATGGTAAGGCCCCAGCGCCCAAGAAAGCTGTGTGGCGACTTGGAGGACCTGTAAGCAAGCGTCCCGCTGCCTTCATCAACCACAGAGACAAAGCTGTCTGTCCTCCTGGCTGAGCGGGAAAGATAAACACACCAAAAAAAAAAGTCTTCTAACAAGATGTTCAACACTCCGACGAACACAAGCAAGGACCAATGACTGGTACAGGTTGACTGACCCCGTGAATCATCCAGTTTTCCGGTACGGGGTGGGGGGGGGGGGGTGGGGGTGGGGGGTTGCTGTACTGGTCATCCAGCCAGTGAAGTTGGGTCAGTGACTGGACTGACCTGGCAGTTCCTGGACAGGACAAGACAGGACAGGTCAGGAAGGTTGATGTCTGCTGCACTTTATATGCAAGGCTAAGTTTTGCACCTGTGGTTCAGTGAATGATTGTGGTCAGGTGTGTGGTTTGTGGGAGGTTGGTGGTGGTGGTAGTGGTGGTGGTGGTGGTGGTGGGGGTGAGGGAGGGGGTTGAGTGTGCTTGCGTGCACGAACGGGTTTGTGTGTGTGTGTGTGTTATGTGTGTAGTGTGTAGTGTGTGTGTGTGTGTGTGTGTGTGTGTGTGTGTTGTGTAGTGTTTTGTGTGTTGTGTGTGTGTGTGTGTGTGTGCTGTGTAGTGTGTGTATGTTATGTAGTGTGTGTGTATGTGTGTGTGTGTGTGTGCGTGCGTGCGTACGCGTTTCTTCTTCTCGTTTGTTTATTGTCTACTCACTTCGAAGTGATTTAGACATGTATATTTTGATACTGATAACCATGTAAAAGACAAGATAAAGATGATATGAGGATAATGCTGCTGTGCTGCTGCTGCTGCTGCTGCTGCTGCTGCTGATACTGCTGCTGCTGCTGCTGATACTGCTGCTGCTGCTGCTGCTGATGGCAGGGTGTAAAGCAGGGAGGGGGGTGGGGTGGGGGAGGGGATGGATTGTCGGTGAGACAGGTTCCTGTGTGGATTGCTTAAAAGCTCAGTTCACTGTCTCTAATGAGAATACACAACTATACATAACAGCAATCACAATA
>CM054140.1:21133483-21153483 GCA_028751875.1 Rapana venosa
GGAAAAAGGGAAAAGGGAAAAAAGGGAAAAAAAAAAAAGGGGGGGGTTTAAAAAAAAGCAAAGGGGGGAAAAAACCCAAAAAAAAAAAAAGCCAAAAACCCCCCCCAAAAGGGGGGAAAAAAAAGGGGGGGGGGGGGGGGGGGAAAAAAAAAGGGAAAAAAAAAAGGGGAAAAAGGGAAAAAGGAAAAAAAAAAAAAAAAAAAAACCCCCCCCAAAAAAAAAGGGGAAAAAGGGGGAAAAAGGAAAAAAAAAAAAAAGGGAAAAAAAAAAAAAAGGGGGGAAAAAGGGGGAAAAAAAAAAACAAAACCCCAAAAAAAAGGGAAAAAAGGGGGGGGTTTTTTGGGGGGGGGGGGGGGGGGGGGGGGGGAAAAAAAAAAAGGGGGCCCCAAAAACCCCCTTTTTTTTCCCCCCCCCCCAAAAAACCCCCCCTTTTTTTTAAAAAACCCCCCCCCAAAAAAAAAAACCCCCCCCCCCCCCCCCTTTTTTTTTTTAAATTTAAATTTTTTTTTTTTTTTTCCCCCCCCCCCCCTTTCCCCCCCCCCCCCCCCCCCCCCAAAAAAAAAAAAAAAAACACACACACACCCCCCCAAAAAACCACAAAACAAACACACACAAAAAAAACCCCCCAAACAAAACAAAAAAAAAAAAAAAAAAAAAAAAATAAAAAACCCCCCCAAAACCCCCCCAAAAAAAAACCCCAAAACCCCCACCCCAAACCACCAAAAAAAACCCCCCAAAAAAACCCCAAAAAAAATTCAAAAAATTAAAAAAAGAAAAAAAAAAACCCCCCCCCCCCCCCCCCCAAAAAACCCCCTTTTAAACCTTTCCCCCCCCAAAAAATTTTTTAAAAAACCCCCCAAAAAACCCCCTTTTTTCCCCCAAAAAAAAAAAAACCCCCCCCCCCCCCCCCCCCCCCCCCCCCCCCCCCCCCAAAAAAAAAAAATTTTCCTTTCCCCCAAAAAGGGCCCCAAAAAATTTTCCCCCCCTTCGCCCCCCCCCCGGGGGGGGGCCCCCCCCCCCGCCCCCCCGGGCCCCCCCCCCAAAAAATTTTTTTTAAAAACAGGGCCCCCCCCCCCCCCTTTTAACCCCCCCCCCAAAAAACCCCCCTTTTTTGGGGTTGGGCCCCTTTGGCAAAAAAAATTTTTTATTTCCCCTTTTTTTTTTTTTTTTCCCCCCCCCCCCCTAAAAATTTTTTTTTTTTTGGGGGGTTTTTTTTTTTTTTTTGGGATTTTGTGTTTTTTTTTTAAAAAAAATTTTTGGTTTTTGGGGGGAAGGGGAATTTTTTTTTTTTTTGGGTTTTTGGGGGGGGGGGGGGGTTTGGGGGGGGGGGGGTTTTTTTTTTCTTTTGTTTTTTTTTTTTTTTGGGGGGGGGGGGTTTTTTTTTTAAATGTTTTTTTTTTTTGGGTTTTTTGGGGGGTTTTTTTTAAAAAAAAATTTTTTTTTTTTTGGTTGGGGGGGTGGGAAATTTTCCCCCAAAAAAAAATTTTTTTGGGGGTTTTTTTTTTTGGGGGTTTGGGTTTGGGGGGGGGGGGGGGGAAAATTTTTTTAAAAAAATTTTTTGGGTTTTAAAAAAAAAAAAAAAAAATTTTTTTTTTTTAAATTAAAAAGTTTTAAAAGGGAAATTTTTTTTTTTAAAAAAAAAAAAAAAAAAAATTTTTTTGGGGAAATAAAGTTAAAGAAAAAAAGGGCCCCCAAAAAAGGGGAAAAAAAAAAACCAAAAACCAAAAACATTTCCAAATTAAAAACCCCCCCCTTAAAAAACCCCCTTAAAATTTTTAAAAAAAAAACCCCCCCCCCAAAAATTTTCCCTTTTTTTGGGAACAAAAAAACCCCTCCCCCCCCTTTTTTTTTTAAAAAATTTAAAAAATTTTAAAACCCAAAAGGGGGGGGGAAAAAAAGGTTTTTTTCCCTTTTTTTAAAAAGGGAGGGGGAAAAAAAAAAAGGGCCGGGAAAATTGGGGGGGGGGAAAAAAAAAATTTTTTTAGGGGGGGGGGGAAAAAGGTGTTTTTTTTTTTGGGGGGGGGGGGAAAAAGGGGGGGTTTAATTTTGGGGGGGTTTTTGGGGGGTTTGGGGGGGGTTTTTTTGGGTTTTTTTTGTTTTTTGGGTGTGTGAGTGTTGGGGGGTTGGGGGGTTTGTGGGGGGGGGGGGGGGTTTTTTTTGGGTGGGGGGGTTTTTTTTTGGGGGTTGTTTTTAGTGTTGTGGGGGGGGGGGGGGAAAAGGTGTGTGGGGTGAGGGGGGGGGGTTTTTTTTTTTTGGGGGGGGTGTGGGGGGGGTGTGTGTTGTGTGTTTTGGGTGGTGTGTGTGGTGGGGTTTTTGGGGGGTGGTGGGGGTTTGGGTTTTTTTTGGGGGGTGGTGTGGGGGGGGGGGGGGGGGGGGGTGTTTTTTTTTTGGGGGGGGGGGGGGGGGTTTTTTTGGTTTTTTGGGTTGGGGGGGGGTGTTTGTGGGGTTTTTTTGGGGGGTGTGTGTGTGTTTTGGGTTTTTTTGTTTGTGTGGGGGGGGGGGGGGGTTTTTGGGGGGGTTGGGGTGTGTGTTTTTGGGGGTTTGGTGTGTGGGGGTTTGGGGGGGGGGTTGTTTTTTTGGGGTTTTGTGTGTGGGGGGTGTGTGGGGGGGGGGGTTTTTTGTTTTTTGGGGGGGGGGGTTTTTTTTGGGGGTGGGGGGGTTTTTGGTGGGGTGGGGGGGGGGGGGTGGGGGTTTTTTTTTTTGGGGGGGGGTTTTTGGGGGGGGGGTTTGGGTGGGGGGGGTTTTTTGGTTTTGGTGTTTTGGGTTTTAAGGGGGGGGTGGTGGGGGGGTTGGGTGTGGTGTGGGTGTGTGAGTGAGTGAGTGAGTGGGTGTGTTTGGGGGTTTGGGGGGGGGTGTGGGGGGGGGTTTTTTGGGGTGGGGGGGGGGGGTTTTTTGGGGGGGGGGGGTTGGGGGGGGGGTGTGTGGGGGGGGTGTGTGGTGGGGGGGGGGGGGGGGGTTTTTTTGTTTTTTTGGGGGGGGGGGGGGTTTTGTTGGGGGGGGGGGGTGGGTGGGGGTGGGGGTTGGGGTTTTTGGGGGGGTTTTTGGGGGGGGGTGATTAAAGGTGGGGTTTTGTGGGGGTGTGTTTGGGAGGGGGGGAAAAAAAGGGGGGGGGGTTTTGGGGGGGGAAAAAAAAAAATTTTGGTGTGTGGGGGGGTAAGTGGGGGGGGGGGGGGGGGGGGGGGGGGGGGGGTTTTTGGGGGGGGGGGGGGGGGGGGGGTTTTTTGGGGGTTTGTGTGGGAGGGGTTTTAAAGGGGGGGGGGGGGGGTTGGGGGGGGGGGGTTTTTGGGGGTTGTGGGGGGGGGGGGTTTGGGGGGGGGGGGGGGGGGGGGTTTTTTTTTTTTTGGGGGGGGTTTGGGGGGGGGGGGGGGGTTTTTTTTGGGGTTGTGTGTTGGGGTGGGGGGTTTTTTTTTGGGGGGGGTTGTGTGTTTTTTTTGGGGGGGGGGTTTTTTTTTTTTTTTTGGGGGGTTTGGGTTTGTGGGGGGGGGGGTGGGTGGGGGGGGGGTGGGGGGGTTGGGGGTTTTTTTTGTTTTTTTGGGGGTGTGGGGGGGGGGGGGGGGGGGGGGTTTTTTTTTTTTTTGTGTGTGGTTTTTTGGTGGGGGGGTTTTGGGGGGGGGGTGGGGGGGGGGGTTTTTTGTGTTTTTTTTTGGTGTGTGTGTTGTTTTGGGGTTTTGGGGGGTGGGGGGTTTTTTTTTTGGGGGGGGGTTTTGGGGGTGGGGGGGGTTTGGTGGTGGTGTGTGGGGTTGTGTGTGGGGGGGGGGGGGGGTTTTGGGGGTGTGTTTTGGGGGGGGTTTTTGGGGGGTTTTGGGGTGGGGTTTTTGTGGGGTGGGGGGTTTTTTTTTGGGGGGTTTTTTTTTTTTTTGGGGGGTTTTTTTTTTTTTTGGGGTGTTGGGTTTTTTGGGGGGTGGTGTGGGGGGGTTTGTTTTGGGGGGGGGGGTTTTGGTGTTGTGTGGGGGGGGTTTTTTTTTTGGGGGGGGGTTTTTTTTTGGGTGGGTTTGGTGGGGGTTGGGGGTGGGGGGGGGGGGGGGTTTTTGTTTTGGTTTTTTTTTTTTTGGGGGTTGTGGGGTTGTGTGGGGCTGGGGGTTTGTGTGTTTGTGTTTTTTGTTTTTTTTTTTTCCCAAAAAAAAAGGGGGGGGGTTTTCTTTTTTTTTGGGGGGTGGGGGGGGGGGTTTTTTTTTGTGTGTTGTTTGTTTTTTTTTTTTTTTTAAATTTTTTCTTAATTTAATTTTTTAAAAAAAATTTGGGGAAAAAAAAAAAAAATTTAAAAAAAAAGGGGGGTTTAAGAAAAAAGGGGGTTTTTTTTTTCCCCCTTTTTTTAAAAAACCACCCCCCCCCCCCCCCCCCCCCCCCCCAAAAAAAAAATTTTAAAAAAAAAAAACCAAAAAAAAAAAAAAAAAAAAAAAAAAATTTAAAAAAAATTTTTTTAAAAAACCCAAAAACCCTTCCCTTTTTTTAAAAAAAACCCCAAAAAAAAAAAAAAATTTTTTTAAAAAAAAATTTTTGGATTTTTTTAAAAACCCCCCCCTTTTAAAAAAAAAATTTTTTGGAAGGTTTTTTTTTTTTTAAAAAATTTTTAAAAACCCCCCCGGGGGTTATAAAACGCGAATCTATTTGAGAAGGAGCCATTAACAAAAATAAAAGGGCATGGTCCCGGCAACTTTTTAAAAACTTCCCTTTAATTGAAACAGATTCTTTAAACTACCCCAAAGTTTTTTCTAATAAACGGTATCCCCTTTCCCGTAGGGAAAGGGGAAAATCCCGTTCTATCGGGTTTCCCTATTTATGTCTTCCCCCTGTTTTCAGCTCCCGTCAGCCCCCTCTTTGAAAAAATTCCAACGGAAAGGGACCCAACAAAAAAACCCCAGGAAAACCTCTTAAACTTAGGGGTGAAATTTCATATTTTTATTTTTAAAAATAATTTTGGAACCTTCTTTAAATTCGGGGGTTTTATAGATACAAATACTGACTTGGAGTCAACACAAAGGGAAATATGAAAGAGATAAAAGGAAAATCAAAAATATAGTTAAAGCCATAAGAAATCAGTAAGTTTTTAGCTGTAAAATTAAAGAAAAAAAATTTTTTTCCCAAAATAGACGATTTCTCCCAAAGTGTTGTTATGTGTGGTTGTTTTGTGCTGTGTGTTTGTGTGTGTGTGTGTGTGTGGTGTGTGGTGATTTGATTTTTATTTTAAAATCTCTTTACAAAATTGGGGTATTAGACACATTTTCTAAAAAAAAATGAGGGTGGGGTTTTGTGTGTTTTTTTGGTTTGGGGGGGGGTGGGTTTTGGGGGGTTTTGGGGGGGATAAAGGGGATTAATTATTAAATCTACACCGAAAAAGTTTGAAAATGTAAATTTTGTGTGTTTGTACATTGTGTGTGCACGCACGCGCACGAGGTGTGTACATACCTACTGTGGGGTTTCGACAATACTGCACAACTTCAACCCGGGAAAAGGGTCCTTTCGAATCCCCTTGTAGGGGGCACAAAGTTAAACACAACTTGCCCAAAAAGCTTAGTTTAAAGTGCAATAATTTACCCCCAAAAACCCAAAATGGGGATTCGCCGCATCAGTGCAAGACAGGGGAAAAAAAAAAAAGAAACCCACCCCAAAAACTTCAGAGCACACAATTATTTTTTTCAAGATTTACGCTATATAAATTCCATATATTTTTTTTTAATTTTTTTAAAAAAATTTTTAAATAATTTTTAATTACGGGGGGCGGCAACCAAAAACTGCATGCTCCAGAGCATAAGAAATGAACAATGAACTTTCCCCTGGAGGGGGGAAAGTACTTTCCTGGGGTGGGAATGAACTTTCACTGGGGGGGGAAATGAACTTTCACTGGGGTGGGGAAGAAAATTTTACTGGATTTGGGGAAAGAAAATTTCACGGAGTGGAAATTTAACTTTTACTGGATGGGGGTGGGCTTTTACTGGGGTGGGAAAAGAAATGTCACTGGGTGGGGATGGACTTTCACTGGAGTGGGAAACTGTCACTGGAGTGGGGATGGACTTTTACTGGGGTGGGAATGAACGTCACTGAGTGGGGAAAGAACTTTCATGGGGGTGGGGAAAGAACATTCACTTGGGGTGGGGGCCTCGATGTACCAGGGATGCCCATGGGGCACGAATATGGCGCTTTTATCTTCGCCAAAAATTTATCATACCTTGTGCTTTTATTACAAACCCAAATTCTTGCCAGTACACAAAAGGAGTTGATTTCTGATTAAAAACTCGACCGATGGAGCGTTTTTAAATTTTCTCCAAATAAATTTGGGAAAATTTGGATTTCCCAAAAAAGCAGGAAAAAAAATGGCACAAATGAACTAATACATGAATATTTTTTTATTTTAATGCTTAATCTTTTTTTTAAAAAGCAAAACATTAAATTTTGCCCTTTACAATGTCACCAAAAAGTGTTGTGTGTGTTGTTGGGGTTTTGTGTGGTTTTGGGGTGTATGTGTGTGTTGGTTTTTGGTTTTGTGTCCTATGTTTTTTGGTGTGTTTTGTGTGTGTTTTGTGTGTTTTTGTGTTGGGGTTGGTGTGGGTGTGTGTGATTGTGTGTGTGTTGGTGGGGTGTTTTGGGGTGGGTGTGTTGTGTTGGGGGTTTATGGTGTTTGGGGTGTGTTTTTTATTTATTTTTTATTTTTTTTTATTTAAATTTTTTTATATTGAGGGTAAAGGAATAAGCACTCTGTGCTTTTTTTACATCTAGTCCCCGTGTGTAAACTTTTTAAATTAGGGCACTGCTCCCACCGCACAAATGGGGTTACCCCCCATAGAAGATGAGAACAGGTAGACAAACAGACAGACGCAGACAGACACGAACAGACACAAAAAAAACCACCGCACAAACACACACACCCCAACAGACAAACCCCGCGCGCGCACGGGCCCCCGCACAAACACACAAAAGAATTTTATAACGATATACCACGCTTGCTTTGGGTCATTTTTTTCTTTTCATAAAAATGATCCCATTTTCTCGTTTCTTTGTCTGCTTTTTTCAGGGGCGAAAACATTGTAAAAATCTGATTTCCCAAACTAGCCCCCTTTCAGATAAGAAAAGCACTTTGTTAACCCATCCCAGAAAAGACAGACCATGGACTGTAGCCTTTTCCCTTTTTTGTGTTTGGGCCCAAAGGGTTCACTGATAGTTTTCGCCCCAATTTTTCTTCACCCTGTTTTGTTTTTGTGTGTGTGTTTTGTGTGTGGTGTGGGGTAAACCGCGCGCCGCGCGCGAAAGGGGTGTGTGTTTCCTTTAAAGTCTATCCACTAAAGAGGATTTGTGGGGTGTTTTGTGTGTGTGTGTGTGTGTGGTTTTGGTGTGTGTGTGTGGGTTTTTGTGTGTGTGTGTGGTTTTGTTCCTTTAAAAAGTCGATCCACAAAAGAGTGATGTTGGGGGTGTGGGGAATCCCAAAAGGTTTTTTTTTCAAATGGTAAATTTAATATGTATGTGTGGTGTGGAGGGGAGAGAAGAGAAGAGATAGAGAAAAAAGAGAGAAATAGGAAAAAAAAGAAGAGAGAGAGAGAGAGAGAGAGAGAGAGAAAGAGAGAGAGAAGAGAGAGAGAGAAGAGAGAGAGAGAGTGTGTGGTCAAGTCAAATTTTTATTTTCAGATGGTACATTGAATAGTGTGTGTTGTGTGTGTGTGTGTGTGTGTGTGTGGGAGAGAGAGAGAGAGAGAGAGAGAGAGAGAGAGAGAGAGAGAGAGAGAGAGAGAGAGAGAGAGAGAGAGAGAGAGAGAGTGTTGCCTGCACACAGGTGGTGCACTTTTATCTACTGTTTACACACCGGGCAATCTTTTTACTGACAACTCAAGTCTTTCAAGTGGGTCTTGGGGACATGCCTAAGTGCCTGCTCTTCTGTCTGCCTGTCTGTCCCTCTGCCTGCCTGCCTGCCTGTCCGTCTGCCTGCCTGTCCGTCTGCCTGCCTGCCTGTCCGTCTGCCTGCCTGTCCCTCTGTCTGCCTGTGGCTGATGTGGTATGGGGTCCTCTAGCCTATAGCCAACGAAGGTTAGATGGGCCAAAGAGTATGACACTGCCTGTTGTCTTCCTCATCAAATCAACTGTGACTCTGGTCAACATCCTGACCACTGCGTTCTTTGTTATGCCACGTTATAGTATACATAGACGCTCTTATGTCTTTCTGGGTGTATCAGTGTGTTTTTATGCGCATGCAGGCATTTTGAGTGAGGGATTTATTTATTTATTTATTTATTCTTTTATATCGAGGATAATGGAATAAGCACTCATGTGTTTTTTTTATATCCAGTCCCCGTGTGTATGCAGTTTTGTAAATTTTGTCATCTGTTCCTACCGGCACACAATGGCATACTCTTTCGAAAAGCGGAACAGGATTTAACGTGTGCGTAAGATGTTCTGCATGCGTTCGCACACGGGGCCTTGGTTTACAGTCCGAAGGGAGAGAGAAAGAAAGAAAGAAGAAAGAGAGAGAGAGAGAGAGAGAGAGAGAGAGAGAGAGAGAGAGAGAGAGAGAAGGAGAGAGAGAGAGAGAGAGAGAGAGAGAACTCGAACTCGAACTCGAATGGTTTATTCACAAAAAGGCCATTGGCCCATACATGAAGGGGGGGGGGGAAAATGCTTAGTAATTTTTTGGGGGATAAAAAAACAAAAAAAAAACAAAAAAAAAAAAAAAAACCACAAAAGACAACAGGTTTCTATAACAAAGTCCTACAAAAAAATTTTCCCCTTTGGGTAACATTTTCTTCTTTTCTGAAAAGCTCTACACAAATATAAAGTGAGGCTTTCGGGACAAACCCCAGGATACTTGATGCCAGGGGTTTAAAAAAGTCCCAAATAAATTAGGCGCTAAAAATTTTAAACAGGGGGGTTTTTCTTTCCTAACATCCCAAAAAAAATGGAAAATCCCAAAAACAAAATGTACTTTATCCTCTGGGGCCCTTTCCCTTTAAAATGGGCATTGCACCGGGGGTTGTCAAAAACATGTTTTTTGTATCGGGAAATTTTGGGAAAATTTATTTCTATACACCAAGTTTTGAACTTGACATAATTCTTTTCAAATTTTAATTCCCTATCAATTTTTTGATAAATTTTTTACTTTAAGCGAACTTTAAAAAATTTTCTGGGACATTTGAAATTTTTTCACTGTTTTGTATTGACACCCATTTCTGCCATCGGCAGTCAATCAATCTTTCCCCCGAAAACGGGAAAAAAACTCTCTACAATTTCCGACTCCTTGATTGACCAAACAAAACCCCAAAAACCCCGTTCACACAAACAGGACTATTTTTGTTGCCCAGTTTTTTTTTTTCCCCTTTTACATCTAGACATAAAGCATCTGGTAGGGTTTTAAAAAGGGGGGGCCCGCTCTCATTCATTTGCAAATCTTAAACCAAATCTAATGCATCACAAACAAACATTAACCCAAAAGAGGGTACTATTATTTCCCTATAAACAAATCATTAGGGGTACGTCTATCTAAGCCAAAAACTGCTTTTAAACAAAGAGGTCCCCTGATTCACAATTTTTTTCAGCGGGATCCCCAAACCCCACATTTCTGACCATATAAAACAGGGGGTTTATTTTGGGGCCAAACAAATACTTTAAAGAACAAGTCAAAAGATTATTAAACAAAATTTGGTTTTTTTTTAAAACCCCAAAAACAAGGTTTGTTTACCTCGACTGCCCGATCCCTTTTCATTTCATTGTGAAAATAAGCTTAGTAAAAAAAAAGATTCCTAAATAATTATAACATTTAAAACAAAAGGCAGGGGAATTTTCCCTTGGGACAAAAACCTTTTTCATTAAACACTAAAACCACCTTTTCTTTTTAAAACAAAGATATTTCTCTTACTCAGATTAACCTTTAAACCGTGAGGGTTTCTGCACTGTTTTAAGCGTTTTAAAGCTTTTGGAACCAACCCAAATTTTCAGATAGCAGGATAACACATCAACCCAAAAAGGGAAAAAAAACAAAGCTTTTAAATTTTTTGGGGGGTAAAGGGGCCCCTGTTTTTCCATTTTTGTGGTGTCTCCCGGTAAAACCCTTTATAAAAACAAAAAAAAAAAGGGGGGGACAAACACCCCTTTTTTAACCCCCAGTGGTACAGTAATTTTTCCCTCACTTTATTTTCCCCATCTTTTTCGGGGCCGACATTCTAAAACAGGCTCTTTAAAATCTAAAGTTGACCCTTCCAAAAAACCCTTTTTCAGGAGAAAGGGCCACAACAAGTTCCGGGTTTAAAAGAATCAATTTCTTTTTTCAAAGTCAAAAATGCACAAACTTACGTTAGGGGCAAACCGTTTTTTTCAAAAACCCAACAGAGTAAACAAAAGATCTTATGGATAAACCCCCTCTTAAAAAACCCCTTTGGGGCCTCCTGTAAATTTTTCTTTTATTAAAAACCCTTCCTGTAACCTATTGTTTAAATAATAGACTATTTTTCTTTCTAAATTTTGTCCCGTAAGGGGAAATTTCCCCGGGAGTTATTAGGGTTTTTCAACATCCCCTTTTTAGCAAAAATTAGGAATTTTAAAAAAAATTCAGCCCATTTCTGGAAAAAAAAAAACCATCATCAAAAATTTTTTGTTTTTTAAAATTTTAGAAAAGGGAAAAACCCCAATATTTTTCAAAACCCCCATATTTAGCAATTCCCAATGATTTAACAGGCCCCCCCTCTTTCTCAGTCTTTAATTTCTAAGTGCCCCAATTTTTCATCTTTAATATGGGGGCATCGAAAACTTTTTTTCAGTTCCCCTCACTGTCAACATTTTGTAATCTGGGGTTGGGTAAGGGGTCCTTTTTCCAAAAAAGGGTTTTTTAAAAAGTTGAAAAACCCCGGGCAACTGATATACTTTTCTTTTTGGGTGACTTTTTTTAAAAGCCCCCCTTCTAAAAAACTTTTCCAGGGAAATGATTTTTAGAAAAAGATAATGACATCATATCTGCAAGTAAGGTTTTTTTTAACTGGTTTTTTTTTTTTTTGTTTAAGCATGCCTTTTAAGTTTTTCCCTTCTTGGGGACACAACAAAATTTTTGGGGGCCCCATTTTCCCCTTTAAATTTTTTTTTGGAAATTTTTCAGAAAAGAGAAAAAGAGGGGAGAGGGGAGGAGAAGAGGAGGAGAGAGAGAGAGAGAAGAGAGGATTTTTAAAAAAACCCAAAAATAAACTTTTTAATTTTTTTTGTGTGTTTGGGTTTTTTTTTTTTATTTCCTGAGCTAGAACTTTGGGGGGGGCCCTGTATCAACTTTGGGTTTTACAAACTGGGGAAATTTAAACCCAAACCCTTTTTGCCAGGGTAGTCAAGTCAAAATCAAATTTTCATTTCCAATGGTACAATCCTTGGCCCCCCCCCACCCCCCCCACCCCCCCCCCCAACCCCCCCCCCCCCCCCCCCCCCTTTCCCGCCCCTCATCTAAGAACAAAGGGCCCGGGGGTTTGGGGGGGCTTTTTGGCGGCGCAAGGGGTTTGGAAACGACAGTCTGACTGGGGGGCAAAAGTTTTTCCAAAAGAAATGAAAAACGGGGTTCGAGTTTTTCGCCAAACTGGGGAAAAAAGAGGAAAACCCGGGAAACGAAACCCAAAACTACAAAAGGGTTTTCTTGGGAAATTAAGCATTTTAAAATTTAAACCCCCGCCACATTTCCTTTTAACAAAAAACGAACAAACCAACAAACAAAAATAAAATACTCTGAAAATGGGGTCCCCCCCGTTTTCCCCTTATCCTCTCTACAAATCACTGCTAACCCAAAAACAGCACAACACCATTTTCCATGCCACGCTCTAAAAACCCCTAGGGTAAAAGCGGCCCCTTAATGCTCTGACCCGGCCCCCCCCCCCCCCCCCCTCCCCTTCCCCACACACACTCCCCCCCAACCCCACACCCCCACACACACACACACACACACACACCAACCCCCCACACACACTGTTCAAGAATTAGTTTCAAAAAAACAAAACACACACAACTGTTTCAAGAAAATTTCAAGAAAGAAAAAACACACACACACACAAAACCACACACAAAACCCACACACACCAAAACACACACAACACCCCACCGGGCCAAAAATAGGTTTTTTTAAAAAAACCACACACACACACACACACACCCCCACACACAAAAACACACACCACCAACACACACCACAACACACCCACACACCACACACACACCACAACACACCACCAAAAACACACAACTTCACACACACACCACACACCACACAAAAAATCAAAAACAAGAGGTAACTTTTTATCGATTGCACCCAAAGGTTGGTGTTTTAGTGAACTTAAGCGACGTCCCCCCCCTGTTTGTGTGTGTGGGAAATGTGGGGTGTGTGGTGTGGTTTTCCGTGTGTGCGGGCGTGTATGTGCGGGGTGTGTGTGTGTGTGTGTGTGTGAGGGGGTGTGTTGGGGTGTTTTGTGTGTGTTGTGTGTGCCGGGGTGCGTGGTGTATGTCGTGTGGGTTGTGGGGTGGTGTGTGGGGTGCTCCAACGGGTGAGACAAGAAAGAAGGTTTTTTTCTTCTTTCTGGGGGGGAAAGAAAAAGGGGAAAGTGTGGTGTTGTTGGGTGTGAGAGAAAAGAGAGAAGGAGAGAGAAGAAAAGAGGGGGGGGGGGGGGGGGGGGGGGGGGGGGGGGGGGGGGGGGGGGGGGGGGGGGGAAAAGGGGGGGGGGGGAAAAAAAGAGAGGGGGCACCAAAAACAGCCCCGCTTATAGAAACAAGATAAGACAGGGACAACAAAACACATAGCGAAATAAAATAATTTTTCTTTTAATTTACCTGAAAGGGGTGTGCGAGTTGGGGGTGGTGTTATGGGGTGGTGTGTGTGTGTGTGGGGTGTGTGTGCGCGTGCGTGCTGCATTTGCCGCGCGCGCGTGGTGGGGTGTGGTTTTGCATATGGCCCCTTTCAAAGTGTCAAATTTTTTATGCAAAGTGTTCCTTGTCGTGAATCGTACCTCTGTGAGCGGGGTCAAGGTTTACTTAAGACACAAAAAAAAAGATATCACGAATCTCTCTCTCAAAGGGCCCAGCCGTTTTCCACCGACAAAAAAGAACACCTTCACAGCCTTCTTTCTGACACCGAAAAAAAACAGAAAAAAAAAAACAGAAAAAAAGAACAGAAAAAAAAGACAAAAAAAAACCTTTGGTCAGAAGAAGGGGTGACCCACCCTCTCTCCTTTTCTTGGCTGATGGGGTCATTAACGAACTGCCCACACTGGCCAGTGAGTGTTCCGCCCACAGATCATAAGACTGACCTCCAGGAGTAGTGTGGGTGTAGAGTAGCCTAGAGTAGAGAGAGAGAGAGGGTGTGGGATTGATAGCTAGCTAGCTTCTACTAGGCTATACTGTACGGTTGTCCAGTTAAACAGATTAGCCAGGGCAGGTGGGGGGATGTGATGTAGAACAATACAATAGGAGGAGAGTGAGAGGGTTGCTCCCTGGTTTTTAGCTGCTTGAGAGCTTTTGTATTGTTGATGAAGGATAGTGGACAGGCTTTGATGTGAAGGGAGGAGAAAGGGTGGGGGTGTGTAGTAGTGAGGTGGGGTGGTCTGGGGGTGTGTGGGGGTGTGTGGGGGGGTGGGGTGGTGTGTAGGTGTGTGGGTGGCAGGCCGGCCACACACATAGTTAACCAAGATACAGACAGATGCAGGCGTGAACGTGCCGTGAATGTATTTATGCACTGATTCGAATTTGAATTTAAAAAAAATTGTTGAGGGTATTAGATGAGCAGATGTTTTTTTTAATTTTAAAATTACATCCAGCTCTCACCCTTGGAAAAAAACCACACCAAAATAAAGCAACCATTAAAAAAAGCAAACAGAAAAGCTTGCATACACAAGCACACACACACACACAAACAACAACCACCACCACATCATCACCAGCACAACACACACACACACACAGAAAAGCTTGCACACACAACACACACACAACCACCACCACCATATCACCAGCACACACACCTACACACACACAGAGAAAACTCTCTTTCTCTCTCTCTCTCACAAACACGCCATCACACACACACACACACACACTATCCCTAACACACTGACCTATATAACACCACCAAAACTTCAAAATGAGGCAGACAGAGAACAAATTGTAGCCTACAGTGAAACACACTGCGGGTGAAAAGTGGGGACAAAGCCGCTTTGAACTGAAAACACGATAGAAAAAAACCCCGACCTTCCAGATTTTCAGCACTATAAACCGACACTTCACAACAGGCAAAATCGTGTCTCGTGTAAGCCCAGGACACTGATACCATCACTCCCTGTTCATCCATTGTTTCCCTAAAGTCTTACGATGGGACGTGATGGTTAGTTAGGCCTATGACTGTTTCAAATTTGTTGCAAGTTGATTTTGTTAGTCAATTGTACCCCACTTTACAGAGGTACCCCACAATCCTTCACGTTAGGCCGATATAATTCCACGTATCGTATCTGTTGCCATGAAAAATGTCCAATAATTATGGCTGCCAAAAACTACAGCGTTCAATTTTCTATAACCCTTCATGGATGACAGACAGAATAGAGAAAAATTATGTTTCGAAAGAAATGTTATAAAGCAAAACACACCCCTTCCCCAAACAAAAACGAAAGAAAAAAAAGGAAAATAAGAGAAAAAGCCATACCCAAAAGGAGGCAAAAGGAATAAAATATTGAGAGAGAGTGTGTATGCATGCAAAACCCTATGCCATGTGTAGGTCCATGCGCAATTTGTGCGTCGGTACGTGCATATGCCCATTTTTTTTTCGGGTTTTTGTGCGCGCCCAAAATTTCTGTGATGTAGGGGTAGTCTGGGGGGGGGGGTGAGGGGGGGGGGGGGGGGGGGGGGGGGGGGGGGGTGGGGGGGTGGGGGGGGGTTTTTGGGAGGGGGGGGGGGGGGGGGGGGGGGGGGGAGGGTGATAATGAGATAAGGGCTTTAAGAAGAAGAGATACGTGTTGGTATGAATGCACATTAAAAGACTATTCCAAACTATATAAACAGTATGTTGCAAAAAACATGGCAAAGAAATACAAAATTAATAAAACCCCAGAGCAATTGAAAAATACTCTAAAGTTGGAAAACAAACAATTGTGAACTACTTGTAACGGCAGCTGTGAAACAAGCAAAATATAGATTCCGACGATCATACTTTACAAAAAAGAGAATACTGGGGTTGCAACAGAGACAAGGCTATCTCACATAATAACTCTGGATTGGTTAAAACTTCCTGCAGAGACTTATCTTGAAATGATGGTAAAAACGTTTGAAACCTTGACATTGATACAGAACATGAACATTGGAAAATTTGTCACCGCATATACATTGTATATTTTTGGCAAATGTCCATGTGTGAGATGCAGGTATGCAAGGGGGGTGGGTTGGTTGGTAGGTGTAGGGTGGGTAGTAGAGACTCATGTGTGTGTATGTGGGCGTTAAGTGTACATCCGGCCAGACCGTACATCCTTACATCTGAGCGAATCAGAAAGCTCCCCCTACTGTCAGCTAGAAAGGGCAGGCAGGCAGGAAAAGTCCTGTACTCTTTCAGCGCAGCTGTAGCCTGTCTGTGTCTGTCTGTCTGTCTGTGTCTGTCTGTCTGTGTCTGTCTGTCTGTCTGTGTCTGTCTGTGTGTCTGTGTCTGTCTGTGTCTGTCTGTCTGTCTCACCAGGAAGCTGCCTTCCTGTACAGCCACAACTTGAAAAACAACAAAACGTCAATTCGAACAAACAACACCCTTTCAGAATACACACATGCACGTGCGCACACATTTATAGAGATAAGACATATGCGGGTGCAAGTCCTGCGGCACTTTTTTGTTTGTCGGTCCCCCCTGTCTCTGCTGTCTGTCTGTCTGATCTCTCTCTCTCTTCTCTCTCTCTCCCCTTTGTTTGGGTGTTTGCTTTCTTTTTATACCCCAAAAGGGTGGGCAAAGTACACGCGTGCACAGTGTGTGATGTTGTGTCTTTTGTAGCGTGTGTATTTTGTATGTATGTGCGCGCGCCGCAATGCACGCACGGTACCGCGCATGGATCGCGAGCGTTTAAAGGTCTGTATAAAACATGCCCTCTTTTTTGTTGTTATCCCCCCACACAAGGCCGGGAAAGGATCGTGACACAGGGGAAAATGCACAAAGAGAGAAAGAGAGAAAAGGGAAAGAAGAGAAGAAAAAGTTCAAATGCCGAGGGGAGTAAGTAAGGAGGGGGAGGGGGGGGGGGGGGGGGAGGGGGAAGAAGGAGGAGGGGGAAGCAAGGGGGGGGGGGGGGGGGTGAGGTGGAGTGGGGGGGGTGGGGGGGGAGAATTTCCTAGTTGTTTTACCCCGTGATTTTCGAAAGCCCCCAACAGCAACAAAGACGAAAAAGACGAATTTTTAAAACCCCAAAAAGGGGGCAAAAAAAAGAAAATAGAAAACAACAACCCAAAACACAAACACACACACACACACACCACGCCGCCCAGACGCAGCACGCAGCACGACCACACAACACCCACACACAACCACAACCCCAAATTTTTGGAAAAAACGGGGCGGATAAAAAGACATTCAAAAAGTTCGTTGTTTTTGGTTTTTTTTTTCCCCCAGCTTCCCGATGGGGTGTACGGTCACGTGCAGAACTTCCCTGTGGGTACACGTTTCTTGTAGAAGTGTGTACAGATGCCTAAAAAAAAAAGAGCAAGGTGTGACAGGCACCGGTACCAAAGGGGGTTTTTCCGAAGGTTTCCCCCCTCCTAATTTTCCCCCCAAACCTCACTGTACCCCAATCCCCACTGTATCCCCAATCCTAAAAGTTCCCAAACCCCAAAATATCCCCCAAACCAATTATCCCCAACCAGCGGTTTCCCCAATCCTTTTTGTATCCCAATGTTCCCCCCAAACCCCAATGTATCACCAATCCCAATTACACCCAAACCTAAAAGTAACACTAATCCTCATGTATCCCCAATCCTCAATGTATCCCCAATTCGCAATGTATCACCAATCCTCAATGTATCACCAATCCTCAACGTAACACTAATCCTCATGTATCCCCAATCCTTAATGTATCCCCAATCCGCAATGTATCCCCAATCCGCAATGTATCACCAATCCGCAAGTTTTCCCCAATCCTCAATGTATCCCCAATCCACACTGTTTCCCCAAACGTCAATGTTTCCCCAATCCTCAATGTATCTAGTGTTCGTTTTTGGTGGATTTTATGTCTGTAGAGGATGCAGTCGATTTGGCAAAAGTTTTTGTTGTTGTTGTATGTCACTCTTGTCAAGCCTTGCCTTGCCTTTCCCTGCTTGTCTTACGTGTCCACATTATTAACGTTACTTAATCTAGTCCTCTGGAGTTAACATCAATGTCGACTCCACTCTCCCTAAAAGTTCTTCGGATGAGACTATAAGCCGAGGTCCCGCGTGCGAACGCATGCAGAACATCACGGACACACGTTAAAACCCAATCGGCTTTTCGGAAGAGTAGGCCATTGTGTGCCGGTGGGAAGGGATGACAGAATTGACAAAAAATGCATACACACGGGGACTGGATATAAAAAAAGCACATGTGTGCTTTTTCCATTATCATCGAAATAAAATAAGCGAGAAAATAAAGAAGAAAAGGTAAGAACAACGTCGACATGGTTCAAAGATATCTATCTATCTATCTATCTATCTATCTATCTATCTATCTATCTATCTATCTATCTATCTATCCATCCATCCATCCATCCATCTATCCATCTATCTATCTATATCTCTATCTATCTATCTATCTATCTATCTATCTATCTATCTATTATTATGCAATTCCCGGAGTTAGGAATGGGTGATGTTCGTATTGGCAATGGTCTCCAGAGCAGAGGGTCAATTAGTACAGAGTGAAAACATTTTATCTAAAGAACGCCTGGCCAGTTTTAGTGCCAGAGTCAGAGCACGAAATACAGCGGTATAATGATACTGGGCTTTCCGAAGGCAGACAGACATTGGGAAAATGTAGAAGTGTGGATCAGATGGACAAAAAGAGGCACAAAGTTCTTCGACTAAAAGAGATTCATCAGCGACGATGATTTTAGTAGCAAGATGGATAACAACCTTTCAGGGCAAAGAGAGATAGAGAGAGGAGAGAGAGAGAGGGGAGAGAGAGGAAAAAAGGGGAAGAGAGGGGAGAGGAGAGAAGAGAGAGATTTTTTATTTCCATTTTATTTATTTTTTTATATCGAGGGTAATGGAATAAGCCCAAGTGCTTTTTTTTTCATCCAGTCCCCCCCTGTATCTGTTTTGTTAAAATTTTTTTATCCGTTTCCCCCGGGACACAATGGCCCCTTTTCTTCCGAAAAGCGGAAAAGGGTTTAACTGTGCGCCCAAAATGTTTTTGCATGCGTTTGAAAAACGGGGCCTCGGTTTTAGTTCATCCCAAGGAAATTTGACATTTAGTTCGATTTTTGGGGGGGTCAAACTGGGAAAAAAAGGGCGGGCCCTGGGGGAAACGAACCCCGGAAACCCCACGGTTGACCCTTTTTGGCAGGCGAACGCCCTTTAAAAGAAAAAAACCCAAAAAACCCGCTACTGGGGGGCGTTTTTATGGGGACAGCGGGGTCAAACCCCACTTTGGGGGATTTCCCAGCGTCTACAATGGGTTTTGAATCATCGTAAAGGGAAATCGTAAACAAAAACCCAAGTCGCCCGCTGATCATTTCTGTCGTTGTGATCAGATTAACGTCCCCGTTTGGGGTGCCTCCTGGCGGGCAGTTCCCTTCCCTTTTTTTGTCCTGTTTGATTTTAAAAAACAAAAAAAATAATCAGACCACCAAAACCCCCCCCCCCCCCCCCAAAAAAAAAAAAACAAAAAAATCCAAACCACACAAAGCCCAAAAAATAAACAAACCCGTTTTCCCCCCAGAAAACATACATGTAAATTTTTTTATTTATTTATTATTCAATTTTTTCATTCTGTTAATTTTTTAAAAAAGGCGTAGGAGAGGGGGGGCAACCCCATCCGGGGGGTGGCAAGAAAGGGGGGGAAAGGGGGGGTAAAAATTTGATGTCCCGGCTGGGAAAGGAAAGGGGGGAAAACAAAATGTTTTTGTTGTTTTTTGCTGTTGTTGGGTTTTAAAATCCTGTTCACATTATCTATTAAAAAGAGGGGGAAAAAAAAAGGGGAGAGAGAGAGAGAGAGAGAGAGAGAGAGAGAGAGAGAGATAGGGGAAACCCCGACATTTAGACAGCAGACAGAGAGAGAGAGAGAGAGAGGGGAGAGAGAAAAGAGGGAGAAGAGAGAGAACGACATGAGAAAAGACAGAGGAGAGAGAGAGGGGGGGGAAAAGGGAGAGAGAGGGGAGAAGAAAAGGGGAGAGGGGAAGAAAAGAGAGAGAAAAGAGAGGGGAAAAGAGACAGACAGACACTGAGGGCAGGGCAGACAAAAAGAGAGAGAGAGAGGGGGGAAAAGAGAGAGAGAGAGGAGGGGGGAGAGAGGGGAAGGGGAGAGGGAGAGAGGAGAGGAAAAGAGAGGGAGAGAGAGACAGACAAGGGCACTGAGACAGAAGACGAGAGAGAAAAGGGAGAGAGAGAGAAGGGGAGAGAAGAGAGAGAGAGAGAAAAAAGAAAGAGAGAGAGAGAGGAGAGAGAGAGAGAGGGGGGGGGGGGGGGCGGAAAGATGAAGGGGAAAGGTTTAAAAGGGCGATTTAAGAAAAAAAACAAAAAAAGCACACGCCACTTTAGGGCCGTTTTTGACATGTTGTTTACACCGCCAGACCGCCAGACAGACCGCCCGACTGACAGTACAGACAACAGGGTTTGCTCTAGCCACTTCCGCTTCTGCTTCAACTTGTCTTTGAATAATCTCTCCTTTAACCCCCCCCACCCCCCCCTCTCATCTTCTCTGTCATCCTCCAGTCCTTGCTTCATTTCCGTGTATCCCCCCCCATTTCTCTTTCCCAACCCACAGGTTTTGTTTTTTGGGGCAGATTTCCGGGTGTATGTCTTGTCTTGTCTTGTCTTGTCCGGTTTTGTCCAGTCTTGTCTTGTCTTGTCTAGTCTTGTCTTGT
>CM054140.1:21165983-21170983 GCA_028751875.1 Rapana venosa
TCTCGTGCGTGTGTGTGTGTGTGTGTGTGTGTGTGTGTGTGTGTGTGTGTGTGTGTGTGTGTGTGTGTGTGTGTGTGTGTGTGTGTGTGTGTGTGTGTTTGTGGTGTGTGTGTGTGGGTGTGTGTGTGTGTGTGTTTGTGTGTGTGTGTGTGGTGTGTGTGGAGGGCGTGTGTGTTGTATTTGTGTGTGTGTTTGTGTGTTTGTGTGTGTGTGTGTGTGTGTGTAGTTGTGTGTGTGTGTGTGTGTGTGTGTGTGTGTGTGTGGTGTGTGTGTGTGTGTGTGTGTGTATGTGATGATGGTGTAAAGCACTGTTTTAAAATTTCCGATGGTACTTGAATAAGCATGCAGTTGCTTTTTTTCTTTTATTCTACGGTGTGTGTGTGTGTGTGTGTGTGTGTGTGTGTGTGTGTGTGTGTGTGTGTGTGTAGTGTTGTGTGTGTGTGTGTGTGTTGTGTGTGTGTGTGATGTGGGTGGGGGAGGGTCCAGTCTCTGGGCTAATGACAGACAGCCTGTGACGCCAATGTTCAATAACGACCATCATCATTTTGTTTTAAACTCTGCGACTGTGCCACTTGTATTGTCTCCCACCCCCAGCTGACAGACAAACAGACAGACACACCACACACACACACGCGCGCGCGCGCGAGCGCGTTCATGCACACAATCACACACGTATGCACGCACACAAACTCACATACATGCATACACGTCTGTGCGCGCGCACACACACTCTCGCACACGAGTGCGCACATGCACACACGTATGCACTCACATGTACGCATGTGTGTTTGTGTGCGAGCCTACACAGACACAGACGCAGACGCATGTCTACACACATTGAGTCTACATGTATGTAAGTTTGAAAACTGCTATTCATGTTACATCCATTGACACTTCCTCCTCCTTACGCACGCACACCACACACACACACACACACACACACACACACACACACACACACACACACACACACACACCGGGAACGGGATAGCTAGTGGTGAGAACATTGCGCTCGCAATCTGACAACCTGGGTTCGATTCCCGTTCAAGGGGATATTTTCCTCTGGAGTTAACATCAGTGCAGACTCCACTCTCCCCCCAAAGTCCTTCGGATGAGACTTTAAACCGAGGCCCCGTGTGTGAACGCACGCAAAACATCTCGCGCACACGTTAAATCCTGTTCCGCTTTTCGTAAGAGTAGGCCATTGTGTGCCACTGAGAACAGATGACAAAATTTACAAAATCGCATACACACGGGGACTAGATGTAAAAAAGCACATAAATGCTTATTCCAATATCCTCGATATAAAATAAAAATAATAAAAAAGATAAAATAAAATAAAAAAAAACACATACACACACACACCACCACCACCCCCACCCACCCATCACACAACACACTCCCCCTACCCGCCCCCCCCCCCCCCCCCCCCCCCCCCCCCCCCCCCCACACACATATCGTTCCCTGTAGTCGTGACAAACCATCATTTTCATCATGATAATAATAGTATTTAAAAAATATTTTTGTTTTTTTTTAAAGCAGTGAAGGTCATCAAGCTCCTTTATTAATATACAGCAGCCAACACTAACTTGGGGATGTTGTTGTTGTTGTTGAAGTTGCCAAGTCTTCTTAGTTTTTATCCCTTGCCCCGCCCCGCCCCTCCCTTTCCCCACGATTGAGGATAGGATAGGGCAGGGGGGGGGGGGGGTGAGGTGGGGGGGGAGGGGGGGGTGGTGCTGGGGGGGGGGAGTGGGGGGGGGGGGGAGCGGAGGCTAAAAATACCAAAAATAGTCCTCACGCAAGCAGTCACTTTGGGCGGCGGCAGGTCAGAAGAGGACAAGTCTTTGGTGTGTGTGTGTGTGTGTGTGTGTGTGTGTGTGTGAGGGGAGGGGGGAGGGGGGGGGGGGGGCAGGAGGAGGGCGGGAGGAGAATCGGGGTCAAACCTTGGGCGAATTCAAGAGGGATGGAGGGTGGGGGTGGTGGTGGTAGGGGGATGTGTGAGGATTAAGAAGGGGGTGGGAATCTGAGGTTTTGTTTTTTTGTTGTTGTAGTGTTGGATAAGGGATTTGAGATCATGCGCGTTGTTTGAGCAAGGATATGTTCTTTCTCGAATCTGGAGAAGAGATGGCCTTCAAGGTTTATCGAGAAAGGCTGTCATCATTTTTTACATTACAATACTGCTGGTCTCTTCTTCTGTCTCTCTCTCGTAACTCCGTGAGGGAGTCACTGGGGCAGTGCACGGACTTTTTCAGGCCCTGTCTCTAGGGCGAAGAAGAAGAAGGAGGAGGAGGAGGGGAGGGGGAGAAAAAGAAGAAGGAGGAGAAGGGGGAGAATGAGAAGACGAAGAAGAAGGAGGAAGAGGAGAGGAGGAAGAGGAAGAAGAAGAAGAAGACGAAGGAGGATGATGATGAAGAAGACGAAGAAGAAGAAGGAGGAGGAGGAGAGGAGGAAGAGGAAGAAGAAGAAAAAGAAGAAGAAGAAGAAATAAGATGATGACGATGAACAAGAAGAAGAAGAAGGAGGAGGAGGAGGAAGAAGAAGAAGAAGGAGGAGGAGGAGGAGGAGGAGGAGGAGAGAAGAAGAAGAAGAAGAAGAAGAAGAAGAAATAAGATGATGACGATGAAAAAGAAGATGAAGAAGAAAAATTCGAAGTCGAAGAATGCGAAGAAGAAGAAGAAGGAGGAGGAGGAGGAGGAAGAGGAGGAGGAGAAGAAGAAGAATGAAAACCAAATGAAAATAAAAAGATGATCGTGTAGGCCATCTCAGTATATTTCAGCGCCTCCCCACCCCCCTTCCCTCTGATAGAAGCATCTGCGTTCCCCTCAGTCTCAAAAGAATACATATATATAAAACACCCACCCAGTCCGTATGACTGACAAAGCAGCATTATGTATAGACCCGAGCATAGAGCTTACGGTGAAAGTTTGTAGAGGTACACATTACCATTGTCAAGTCAAGTCAAAAACATTTTAATCATCACCCCATTGTGACCTGATACAGTACAATCTTCTCATCCATCGGTGTGATCACGTCGCTGAAATCATCGTGCTGTACTGTACTGTACTGCACTGTACTGTACTGTATTGTATTGTATTGTGTTATGTTGATTATTGTATTGCTTTGTATTGTGTTCATTGCATTGATTTGTATCGTATTGTATAGTATTGAGTTGTGTTTATTATGAGAAACTGTATTGTATTGTAGTGGAGTGGAGTGGAGTGGAGTGTGGATTGGAGTGGTGTGGATTGTAGGTGGAGATGGAGTTGGAGTGAGTGGAGTGGAGTGGAGTGGAGTGGTGTGGTGTGTGTGGTGTGGTGTGGTGTGGTGTGTGTGGTGTAGTGTTGTGTAGTGTAGCGTAGTGGAGTGGAGTGGTGTGGTGTAGTGTGGTGTGGTGTGGTGTAGTGTAGTATAGTATAGTGTAGCGCAGTGGAGTGTAATGTAGTGCAGTGCAGTGCAGTGTAGGGTATTGCAGTGTAGTTAAGTGCAGTGTAAAGTAGTACAGTGCAGTGTAGAGCAGTGTAGTCTAGCCACTAGTGCATAGCAATCCTTAAAAAACAACAACCAAACAACAACAAAACCATCAACAAATACATTAGCTTTTTATAAGAAAGGGATGCCTTTATACACAATATTGCCATGGACATTTCCCCGTCTGTTTCCGTCTGTTTTGTCTTGTTTTTCTACGTGCACAATATAACATGTTGCAACAAGACATTGGTTTATCGTCTCACCTGAAAGTTAAAAAAACGACCCACACAGACCGCCACTCATACTCCAGTAAAGGTAACGGTAAAGGTGTCCCATAACCTATAATGTCGCAGGGGAGCGAGGCGTCAGAGACCTCACTTCTCAAAGGGCCAGCATATTGAGGACGGAACCAATCTCCTCTCCCTCTCTGCTGCTTTACCTTCCCTGACCCTAAAAAGAGCAGGAACCCATTTACAGCTGGGTGAACTGGGGGAGCTGTACTGAAGCCAAGGCGCGCGCAAACCGTCACCCATCCAATTGGTAACCACGCTAAACTTGGCTTGGGGGAAAGCGAGTGCTCCGACAACTGAGCTATCACGTCCGCAGTATGTATGTTTGTCCGTCGTGTCCGACGATGACCTCCAAAACAGCAGAGGAGGCAGCTCCGCCGTCAGCTCCTGGGATTTATCACAGTTCTTGATTAAACCATTGACGCTGGGGGCAACAGCAAGGTGAGAGGCTGTATGACCAGTAGCTTTCCCACTCATGGAATTCCACTTTACAGCTTAGTCTTTAGTGATCGACTCTGACTCTGACTAGGAGGCTTAACTCGCACAGTCCTTATGTGCTGCAGCCCTGGGGGCTGGTTGGCCTTTGGAGAACATCTCCAACGCTGACTATCCTTATGCCCACTTGGCCGAGAGAGTGGGGATGTACTGTGGGCAAGGCATCTCCACTATAATCAAATTTCTGCCCAGTTTCCGAAACAGCAGCTACCACGTCCGCAATAGATAGGAGAAAATCCGGCCTTCTAAGAACGAGGAATGTAACCCGGAACCTTCCGCTTCCTTGCCAGCTGCATCACCATCAGACCAACTGATCCATCCCTGATGAGGGGGGGCAAAGAGGCCAGCAGGAGACACAATTATAGTAAGTACACTTCAGAGTCTCCTGCCTGTTTCTCCCCCAGACAGACTTAACAGATAACAATTCTCTCTCACGCCGAAGTCGGATGCGCTGCTGGGCCTGACTTGTCAGGCGCTTACCGGCGGCAGCGTGACGCATTTTTGGTCATATAGCAGACAACAATAGTTGCTGCTGTCTGAGCGTTCGGCGACGACGACGAAGAAGAAGACGACTGTAAACAGACTGCTGCGCCTGTTGGAACCGCTATCATCACACGCGCGCACGTACACATCACACACACACACACACACACACACACACACACACACACACACACACACACACACACACACACACACACACACACACTCAAACACACACATACACACAACACACACACACAACAC
>CM054140.1:21175983-21178483 GCA_028751875.1 Rapana venosa
CTTAATGGTCGGCAAGAATGGTGTCTAATAATAATAATAATGTATGGAATTTATATAGCGCTGAATCTTGTAAAGCAACAAATCAAAGCGCTCAGATGACCTTTTTTTTATGGGTGTGTATGCCGTTTTGTAAATTTTGTCATTTGTTCCCACCGGCACACAATGGCCTACTCTTTTGAACAGCGGAACAGGATTTAACGTGTGCGCAAGATGTTCTGCATGCGTTCGCACACGGGGCCTCGGTTTATAGTCTCATCCGAAGGTCTACGCACAATCTTATCCTTGGTGGTGAGTCTAGGAGTTCTGGTCTTGTGTGGCGATTTCCATACAGCGCTTCCAACATTTCTTGACTTCGAGTACCAATGCTGCGGCATTCGGAAGTCAGTCAACATTTCATTGAACTCCTGTCCCCGTCACTGCAGACAGGCATTCGGAAGATGAGGTGAATCATTGTACTGAAATATTGTTTAATACGTTCCTTCATCAGACTTCATTTTGCGAACAGTTTAATTACTGTATTGAAATATTGTTTAATACGTTTCCTTCATCACACTTCATATTGCAAATAGAATTTAATTACTGTATTGAAATATTGTTTAACACGTTCCCTGCTGATATCAGACATTATATTGAAAACATAATATACCACGTGAATCTTCAAGATTTCCAGAGAATGAAAACGGCGTAAATGATTAAAACAAATTATTTCACACAGGGTCACGTGGAATGTTCGTAAAAAAATAATCTTATATCAGAAGAGTTTTGCATCCCTTCAGCGTTTTGATTTTTTTTAAAAAAAGGAACAAACATACGTATAACAAAAAGAAACAAAAAGAACAAAGTGCATCATTAAGCATTGTTTGAACACAGTGAAACAGACATTGACATGTTTAATCAGGTAATGGACTCTTTTCCAGATTCAATGGCGATAGGACAGGCGATTTGCTCGGGTTGATGATGTAGATGTTTACCAAATCCTCTGTATAAAATTTCCAAATGGTTATTTTAAATGATTTGCTAAAGAACTGATAGATGCATAAACGATTGTTGCTAGGCGCAATGCACCCCAATGGAGGGCAGAAGATAGCTACAGAGATAGGACTGATGTTTGTGTGGATAACTGGAATATGCCAGCAGAGTGTCGAACAAATACCGTCGCACTTTAATATCTGCGATTAGTTCGAAAGGAATTCTCTGGAGAAGGTGAGAAGATTGAAGCTGCAGGGCATGGTGATTGTCACCTCATAACTGGCGCACATATATGATTTTCTGTTCGGTGTTTTTTTCCCTTTTTCCATTTCCATCCAGTCCTTGTTTTTGAACAACCGAAATGTGTCACAGGCCCAATTTTTGACACATCCTCGACATGTTTTTCAGAGCTTTATCACCCCCCTCTCTACCCCCCTTCGTTTTGCACTGAATGTAACTTTCTTAGGCTGAAAAAAACAACCATATAAATTTCAACTGAAGGAATTTCCTTGTGTTTTCACCGATGTCAAATTTCTTCGTTGCTGCTCATAGTATTTCTTACTATTATTGTTATTATTTTTTTTATTTCGAGGATAATGGAATAAGCACTCATGTGCTTTTTCATCCAGTCCCCGTGTGTATGCAGTTTTGTCAATTTTGTCATCCGCTCCTACCGGCACACAATAGCCTATTCTTTCGAAAGGCGGAACGGGTTTTAACGTGTACGCAAGATGTTCTGCGTGCGTTCACACGGCCGAGACCTCGGTTTATAGTCTCATCTGAAGGACTTTTGGGGAGAGTGGATTCGGCACTGATGTTAACTCCAGAGGAAAAATAATCTTGAACGAGATTCGAACCTGGGTCAGCAGATCACGAATACATCACTCTAACCACCAGGCTGTCCGTTCCCCGTTCAGCATCTTTACTTCAAAGCAATCAGTGCGGTGCTCTCACTTACATTGTGTTCCTTGTGTTTGTTGCAAAGTGTATTGCAGGAGATCCTCACATCACCTCATCTATGCCCATGTCCTGTGGACCGTGGGGACACCAATGAAGAGTTTGAAGGTTCTAAGAGATAGTATGAGCCAAAACGAGGAAATTTGACAACGGTGAAAAATCAAGGAAAGTCCTTCACCTGAATTTCGTCAAGGTTGCTTGCTCTCAATATTCCACAATTTTTGTAAAACGTTTTATTTTGTGTCTGACAGACTTGAAGATCAGCTCAGCAAGTTGATATAAATATTAAGACACACTGAGCACGTTATTGATGAACAAGAACAACAAACCGTTGCTTTAATCCATACAACGATCTGATGACGTCTGTAAAGTCATGACGTTGGGACGGCCAGGTAACGTCTGCTGTATTCCCCCCCCCCCCCCCCCCCCTAGTTGTGTTCTTTATAGATATCCACAAACTACTTATGCTATGTGGAACTGTTCTCTGTTTGCTACACAACACAGACTGGTTTGTCTATGTGGCTTAGAGTACTGGTTCAGACAACATGACTTTGTGGGCTACTCTGCTCACTAG
>CM054140.1:21183483-21185983 GCA_028751875.1 Rapana venosa
TTTTGCAGAATTTCTATAAATGGTTAGGTTTTTTTAAAAGTCTGTAATTTCCTCTTTCTTTAATATGTTGGAATATAACACTGAACTATATGTGTTTGTAATGACAAAATGAAATAATTAAAAAAATAAAATAAAACGCTGAATGTTAACAACAAAAGCCATGCACAACAGAGGGTCGTAGCCACGGTGTGACAGTATTGTGGGCTGTGCTCAAATGAAACTGAACTATCTGTATGATTTGAGTGTCATGTGTGAGAGAGGAAGCCAAAGACATTGTGAATGATGGTACGTTCATTTGGCTGACATATTCTGAGCTCCTTCCATCCTAAAAGCGGTACGGGAGTTCTCATATTTAAAACACGTGACCCCCGAAGTCGGAATGCGGCTACCTTCGAGGTGGGCTAACACGGTCGCAAACGCAAAACCTAGCCATTGGTGAACCTCGGAGCTTGCAGCCTATAAACAAAAAAGACAAAACAAACAACAACAGCAACACAAAACCCCACCCAAACCAATAACACAAAGAAACAAAGAAAACAAAACGAAACCCCCCAAAAGAAACTCCTCTTCGAAGTAATAACAGCGCTATTTCCAATTCCATCTGTCCCTGAAAGGGGACTTATTTATTTATTTATTTTATTTTATTTATTTCATTCTTTTATATCGAGGATAAACGGAATAAGCACTTATGTGCTTTTTTTTTTTTTTACATCCAGTCCACGTCTGTATGCGGTTTTGTAAATTCTGTCATCTGTTCCCACCGGCATACAATGGCCTACTCTTCCGAAAAGCGGAACAGGATTTAACGTGTGCGCAAGATGTTCAGCGTGCGTTCGCACACGGGGCCTCGGTTTATAGTCTCATCCGAAGGACTTAGCAACAACAACCCGGACTGACTAGATCACCGAGAGAGGGGGGGGGGGGGGAGGGAGAGAGAGAGAGGGAGGGAGAGAGAGAGCGAGAGAGAGAGGGAGGGAGAGAGAGCGAGAGAGAGAGGGAGGGAGAGAGAGAGAGAGAGAGAGGGGATGGAGAGAGAGAGAGAGGGGGGATGGAGAGAGAGAGGGGGGGGAGAGGAGAGAGAGAGAGGGGGGAGAGAGAGAGAGGGGAGAGAGAGAGAGAGAGAGGGGAGAGAGAGAGGGGGGGGGAGGGGGGGATATTAAGGATATGCACTTTTTATATTACTTAATGTCAGTATTTTTTCCCCCCCGAAAAATATGGGATAATAGCCATAAATATGGCGTATTTAAAAAAAAAATTCTTTAACAACTTTGGTGTGTGTGCGTGTGTGTGTGTGCATGTGTGTGTGTGTGTGTGTGTGCGCGCGCGTGCGTTCGTGCATGCGCCAGTGCTTACCTACGTGTATGCGTGCATGTGTGGATGACTGTCAATGATATATGAATACTCTTTGTTCTGAAATATAGGGCAAGGTCTGTCTGAAACTGTGATATTGATTAGTGCTATTTTATGTGATTACATTTTACTTGTTGATAGTTTTCAGCTGCGCTCGTAACCCATATACATTTTTTGTGTGTTTTTGATATGATAATGTTTTCGTCTTCGTATATTGGTCTATTAGACAGAACATGCCTGATTCTCTCAGGAACTTTAAAAGTGGAATGTTGCGGAGTACAATCTTTATGGAATCTGCTGTGAAATGGTTGGCTGTTGGTGGTTTTGTTTTGTTTGTTTTTGTTTTACTACTTCTGCTGCTGCTGCTGCTACTGCTGCTACTGCTGCTGCTACTGCTGCTGCTACTATTGCTGCTGCTGCTACTGCTACTGCTGCTGCTGCTGCTACTTCTACTCCTACTACCACTTCTACTACTACTACTACTACTACTACTACTACTACTACTACTACTACTACTACTACTACTACTACTACTACTACTACTTCCAACACCTCCACCATAACCACCACCGCCTTTACCACCACAACCAACGACCACCATTACCACCACCATCATCATCACTACCACGACTACTAAGTAAAAGCCTTGAGTTTCGAACATTTGCTATGTCTGGTGATGTCTGATGGCCAGTTTAAGGACCAAAATCAAAATGGTCATTATCAATGGAGCAGAGAAAGAAATGAAACTGAATATGAAAAGATAATGTCAATAAAAGATGAATCTATTGTGACATGTTTTTTTGGTTTTTTTTCCATTTGCCACATAACGTGGATGTGGATCGGTGGTCTACAGGTAACGCGCCTGTCTAGAAAGCAAAAACTCCGGGTCGGAAGTGTGCGGTGGTTCGTATCCCGTTTGGACCCGTAACTTTCCCCCATCCACTAGACCATGAGTGGTGGTCTAGGCGCTAGTCTTTCAGATGAGACGATAAACCGAGGTCCAGTGTGTTACACATAAATTTTTCAGCGCACGTAAAAGAACCCACGGCAACAAGAGAGTTGTCCCTGGCAAAATTCTGTAGATAAAAGCCACTCTGATGGGGAAACAAAAAAAAGTTGCAGACCAAAAAAAAAGGGGTGGCGCTGCTCT
>CM054140.1:21188483-21190983 GCA_028751875.1 Rapana venosa
GTGTAGTGTGTGTAGTGTAGTGTAGTGTGTGTGTAGTGTAGTGTATTGTAGTGAAAGTGTGTGTGTAGTGTGGTGTAGTGTAATGTGTGTGTAGTGTAGTGTAGTGGAGTGGAGTGGAGTGTAGAGTAGTGGAGTGGAGTGTAGTGTGTATGTAGTGTTGTGTAGTTTGTGTGTAGTGTAGTGTAGTTTGTGTGTAGTGTAGTGTAGTGTGTGTGTGTAGTGTAGTGTAGTGTGTGTGTATACTCTGTCGTGAATCAGTAATATTAATTCTTTGATTCACTCACTTTCTCTATCTTACGCACACGCGTACCCCGTGTGCACTCGCGCATACACACACACACACAAACACACACATACACACACTCACACACACAAACACACACATACACACCACACACACACACACCACACTAGCCTGCACGCACACACACGCACACGCACACACACACACACGCGTATATATACACACATAACACACACATGCACACGCACCCCCGCACGCACGCACGCACGCCACACACACACACACACACACACACACACACACACACACACACACACACACACACACACACACACACACTGGCAGACAGACAGACAGACGGGACAGACACAGGCAGACAGACAGGCAGACAGACAGAGGTATCAAGAACCAGACATTTCAAGGACACCAGAAAAACAACAACTACGTGAACCAGAATAAAATACTCCAAAAACAATGAGACACTAAAAGCAAATTTCTTCCCCGAATGATCACTTTTCAGACCGCATGTTGCATGCTGGGTACGGCCAATGGAGCAGAATCGTGTCATACTTCCCATTGCCCATAGCTGGCTTACTCTCTTCTACGAAAGATGGATGTTTTATCAGCGTATCTTGCAAGCTGTTATGCATGCGTTCGCACGTGGGGTCCTCGGGCTAAAGTCTCATCCAGAGATGTGGCAAGGAAAGGGTGCACGCCTGTATTAGCTTGCGGGTCGTGTAGTATCTTCTATAGAGTGCGAGTCGAACATTTTTTTTTTTTTGGGGGGGGGGGGGGGGGGGTGGTGATTTTCACAGATTTGTTTTAAGTATGAAAAAAATGCACTGTGTACTTGTATTTTGGGGGGATTGGGGACATAGAGCAAAACCAGGTAGTCACGAGGAAGTTGGAAATAATCATCAAATTAGGAGTGCTTGTATTCCTACAGTGTTTACCATGTGCGTGCATATTGCGGTAAGGAAGCTAGCAGACGACAAAGGTCTGAGGGAGGAGGGGGGGGGGGGGGGGGGGGGGGGTGCGGGTACAGCATTTGCTGAAAATTTAAAAAAAAATTCAAACTTGCCAAATTTGTTCAAAATCACATGACTTCTGAGTCAGAGGCTAGTCTTTCACAAAAAAGTGTTGTTTTTTCCCCCCTGTGGATGCCTTAGTACGTGCGGTATGAATTTAAGAGTCATATAGAAAAACAGAAGGAAGAGTGCGAATTTTAAAAACTGTGGTGTGCAACCAAATGGAGTCAGAATCGACGTGAACTCCAGGGAGGAAAAATCCTCTTAAACACGGATCGCAGAAGAGATTGGAACCCATGGCCACAGATGCCGTCAAATCACATAGTTGATGCTTTAACCACTCGGCTGTTCGTCAGTTAAGAACGGTTCTCAGGTTCAACTGTCCCTCGCTGGGATGCCGGGGAGGGGGGGGGGGGGGGGACCTGTCAGCATAAATAACATCCCCGCCTTCTGGAAATTCTGTGCTAGGAATTCCTTCTTTTCTATTCTTCTCTTTGTTTCTGTCTTGCTCCTTTTCTTCCTGTCACCTCCGTCTTGTCTATTTTCTGCCTCTTTAGTCCATTCTCCTGCCTTTTTTCCCCCCAGAAAGACTTAAAAGATGACAATTCTCTCCCACGTCGAAGTCGGATGCGCTGGACCTGACTTGTCAGGCGCTTAAATTAACGGCAGTGCAACGCATTTTTGCTCATACGACAGACAACGATAGTTGCTGTCTGACCATTCGACGGAGAAGAGGAAGATGAAGGTATCATCAGATCGCTAAGTTGACGGTCTAACCAATAGGCTGTTCTTCCAGTCAAACAGGTTTTAGGATCTTCTGGAGTAGTCACTCCCTCCCTCTGCTGACCTCAGGGAAAGAAGAACTAGGGCATCAGTACAAGAAAGGACATAATAATTCATGTTTTTTATCGGTGTTTCAATCTGTTATATATTTGCACAGTTTTAATGTGACCGTTAACCATTAACGAAGTGACATCCCTGATTGGCCTCTCTCTCTCTCTCTCTCTCTCTCTCTCTCTCTCTCTCTCTCCTCTCTCCTTCTTCTTCTCTCTCTTTGTGTGTGTGTTGTGTGTGTGTGTGTGTGTGTGTGTGTGTGGTGTGTGTGTGTGTGTGTATCATGGTAGGTCTATTGTGAGTTTACTTGTGCTGTTAGCTTGCGCTTCAGTGACATCTCCCTAGGAAAACATGTGGCCTCTGTGGTCGGCGGGGATCTAAACAGCAGTTATGA
>CM054140.1:21198483-21208483 GCA_028751875.1 Rapana venosa
ATTTATGTGCTTTTAAAAGTTTTTTTTTTTTTTTACATCCTGTCCCCGTCTGTTTGCGGTTTTGTGGTATTATAAAATATATATATATATATTATTATATATATATAATATATATATATATATATTATATATATACATGTGTTTGTTGTGTGTGTGTGTATGTGGTGTAGGGTGTGTGTGTGTGTGTGTTGTTGTGTGTGTGTGTTGTGTGTGAGGAAAAGATGAAAAAATTGATGTGGAAATATCAGCTCAATTTCCTTTTTGTGGAATGGGTTTGTATTTCTTTATCAAAATGAAGACACGGTTGCCTTAAAAAAAAAGAGCAAAAACCAAAGAAAAAGCCCCAACCAACCAACAAAAACAACCCAACTCAAAACAAATGTCATCTCCCTCTTCCTGTATACCACCACACCACCCACTGCCGTCATCATCGTCGTCGTCATCGTCGTCGTCATCGTCGTCGTCCTCCTCCTCCGCATCTCTCATCCTCCTCCTCCTCCCCTTCTCCTACCTTTCTTCTTCTTCTTCTTCTTCTTCTTCTTTCTTCTTCTTCTTCTTCTTTTTTCTTCTTCTTCTTCTTTCCTCCTCCTCCTCCCCTCATTACTGTTGTTGTTGTTGTTGATATCATCACCTGCTCCACTATGGACAAGGAAAAAGCAGGAAAGTGAACATCATTCAATATATATATAATTTTATATATATATATTTATATATATATATATATATATATATATATATATATATATTATATATATATATATATATATATATTAATCGATTCTATATCTCTTTTTTCTCTCTCTTTTTCTGTCTGTCTGTCTGTCTCTTTCTGTGTCACAACATACAACACACACACGCACGCGCGGCGCGCGCACGCACACAAAACACTACGCACACACCACGTACACATCCACACCCACACACTCACTCACACACATACACATTCACACACATAGCTCTTTCTTTCTTCTTTCTTTCTTTCTTTCTTCCTTTCTTTATCTCTCTCTCTCTCTTTTTCTGTGTCACACAACCCCACCCCACACACACACACACACCACACACAACACAACACACACACACACACACACACACACACCACACACACACACCACACACAGAAAGAAAACCAGGTCAGCACAAACAGAACATCATCTAAGCCTGGCGACCTGGTTCCTTTTTTTCAGACTCCCTCCCTCTCTCCCTCCCTCTCTCCCTCCCTCCATCCCTCCATCCATCGATCTAATTCCGTCTTGACCCGAAAGGAAAAAAAGAAAGAAAAAAAGAAAGAAAGAAAAGAACAGCCAAAGCCGCGCCCCCATATATCAGAACCGTAACCATTTGCGAACATATAAAAAAGAAATATCAGGCAGCTGTCCTGGTTTTGCTGCCACAATCCCCCGCCTGTCTCTTCTGAAAGCCTTCTGCGAACATTTCGCCTTTCTTCTCGATCAACGATTTCTGTCTGTCTGTCTGTCTGTCTGTCTGTCTGTCTGTCTGTCCGCGTATGCATGTCTGTCTGACTGTCACTCGGTCTCTCTCTCTCTTTGTATGTGTGGGCGCGCGCGAGCGTACGTGTGAGAGTGTGAGTGATTTTGTGTGTGTGTGTGTGTGTGTGTGTGTTTGTGTGTGTGTGTATGTGTGCGTGTGTGTTTGTGCGCGCGTACGTATGTGCGTAGTGTGGGGTGTGTGTGTGTACGTAAGCGTGTGTGGTTTGTGCGTGTGTTTGTGTGTGTGTGTGTGTGTGTGTGTGGCGCGCGCCCGAAGTTGTGTATGTGTGCGTGATGTGTGTATGTGCGCGTGTACGTATGTCCGTACGTGTGTTTTGTGCGTGCGTGTGTGTGTGGGGTTGTGCGTGGTTTGTGCGTGTGTGTATGTGTGCGTATGTTTTTGTGAGTGTATGTGGGGCGCGTCCGAGTGTGTGTATGTGTGCGTGTGTGTATGTGCGCGCGTACGAATGTGCGTACGTGTGTGTGTGTTTTTTGTGTGCGCGTGTGTGCGAATGTTTTTTGTGTGTTTTGTGTGCGCGCGCCCGAGTGTGTGTATGTATGTGTGCGTGTGTGTATTGTGCGGCGCGTTCGTATGTACGTACGTGTGTGTATGTGTGTGCATGCGTGCGTGTTCGCGCGCTTGTGTGTATATGTATGCGCTCACGCGTGTGTGTGTGTGTGTTGTGTGGTGTGTGTGTGTGTGTGTGTGTGAGTGCATGCGCGCGCGTTTTATACCCGTTACTCTGTTTCTGTCTCTGATCACTTTGTCTATCTTTAGATGCCTGTCTCTTTGTCTCTCTGGTACTTCGTCTCTCTCCGTCTTTGTCAGTCTCTCTGTCTTGTCTGTCTCCCCCCTTTTCCTCCCCTTCCCCTCTCTCTCAGTCTGTCTTCTCCGTCTCTGCCTGTGTCTGCTGTCTCTCCCCACCCCCCCCCCCCCTCCTTCCACTCCCCCCCTTCTTCTCTCTCTTTCACTCTCTCTCTCTCTCTTTCTCTCTCTCTCTCTCTTCTCTCTCTCTCTCTCTCTCTCTCTTCTCTCTCTCTCTCTCTCTCTCTCTCTCTCTCTTTCCTCTTTCTCTCAAATTCTCCCAATCCATCCAGCTAGCCAGCCATCCACCCACCTACCCATTCTAGTCACCCACCCGAAGGCGAAGACGATGAGATGAAGGTCGAGACGAAACAGAAAGAGCAAGACGCAGAAAGCAATGGTCATGATAATGTAGTTGATAATAAAGTAATGGTCATGGTAATGTATGTAGTTAGTAATAAAGTAATGGCCGACCAGCTGTTGGGGTTTTGGCGATGTAGCCAGTGTCGCAATAGCTTTTCTTTCTTTCTTTCTTTCTTTCTTTCTTGTGTGTGGGGGTGTGTGTGTGTGTGTGTGTGTTTTGTGGTGTGTTGTGTGCGCACGCGCGCGCTTGTGTGTCAATTTTTTTTATGTTTTTGTTTTTTGCGTGTATTTGTGTTGTGTGTGTGTGTTGGTGTGTGGTGCGCGCGCGCGCGCGCGCGTGTTGTGTTGGGGAGTGGTGTGTGTGTTTTGTGTGTGTGTTTTGAGTGTGTATGTGTGTGTATGCGTTTGCGTTGCGTTTGTGTGGTTGCGTGCGCGCGTTGGTGTATGTGTAAGTGTGTGGTGTTTGCGTGTGTGTTTGTGTATGTTTGCGTGCATGCGTGTGTGTGTGTGTGTGAGCGTGCGTGTGTGTATGTGTAAGTATGTTTGTGAAAGTGTGTGTGTGCTTTTGTTCCCGGTTTACGTAGAGAATGTTCCATAAGGACCATATTGGCCAAACCAATCTGACCTATACTAAACCACCCTCGTCCACTACTATCCCCCTTCCTCCCATCCCCATCTCCAACCTTCACCCTCTCCCTCCCATTCCCCTCCCTCTCCCTTTTTCTCTGTCTCTGTCTATCTCCTGTGTCTCTCTGTCTGTAATTGCCCCTTTTATGGGATGATTAAGGTGTTTTTGACTTTACTTTGACTTGACGACTCTCTCTTTCTTTTTCTCTGCCTCTGTTGTGTGTGTGGGTTTGTGGTGTGTGTGTGGGGTGTGAAATTTTGTGTCGTGTGTGTGTTTCTTCTCTTGTTTGTGTGAGATTAAGGACAAATTTTCTTACATTAATTTTGTCCCCCCCCCCCCTCCCCCCCCCCCCCCTTTTATTGTGGTGTGTGGTGGTTGTGTGGTGTGTGTGGGTGTGTGTGTGTGTGGTGTGTTGAACCCGGGCCTATGTAAAGAAGCCCTCTGGCTTACATTACCCCCAATAAAAAATTGAGTTCGAGTTCCTTTTCGTCTGTCTGTCTGTTGTCTGTCTCTTCTTCCCCCTCTCGGGTTATTTCCCCCTTTTTTTACTGTGAGATGTTAGTGTTGGGTTATTATTAAAATTATCCCTCGGGCGGGGGGCGGAGTAAAAAAGCACATGAGTGTTATTCATTATTCGAAATTAAAAAAAAAAATTTGTCATTGTATTTTCATTTGTCTTTCCCCTCTCACCCGCCCCTTCTCTTCCTTTCCCCCCCCCCCCTCCCCCCCCCCCCCCCCCCCCCCCCCCCACCCTCCCCCTGTCAACTTAGCTTTTTTAAGCCGGGTAAATAACTGGGGCTTTACTGCTAAACCCCCCTCATTGTGTCCATGACTGGGTCATTCTGTGGGTCAGTCAGTGGACAATGCCGGGCAGGTCCCCTATGGGATGTAGGACACGGGGGGGGGTGGGTGGGGGGGGGGGGGGGGGGGGAAGTATGTGTGTGTGTGTGAAATAGAAGAGGAGAGGGAGAGAGAGAGAGAGATGGAGAGAGAGAGAGGGGGGGAGAGTGAGGAGAGGAAAGGTGTGTTTGTGTGTTGTGGTGAGGGGAAGAGAGGAGAAGAGGAGAGGAGAGAGAAGAGAAGAGATGGGGGGAGAGGACAATGGCAAAGACAAGGGGAGAGAGAGGGGTAGAGAGAGATGGAGAGAGAGAGACAAGACAATAGAGAGAGAGAGAGAGAGAGAGAAGAGGAGAGAAGGAAGAAATGGAAAGAGAGAGGGGAAAGAGAGGGAGGAGAGGGAGGGAGAGCGAGAGAAGGAGGAGGGGGGAGGGAGGGAGAGAAAGGAGAGAGAGTGTGTGTATGTGTGTCTATTGTGAGTTTTGTGTGTGTGTGTTGTGTGTGTTTGTGTATATGTTATGTTGTGTATATGTGTGTGTGTGTGTGTGTGTGTGTGTGGGGATCAGCGGCTGGCTGACCTCTTGGCGGCGGGGGGGAGGGGGGGGGGGGAGGGGAGGGGGAGTGAGTGGGATGACAGGTTATGTTATTTACTCATTGATTAGCAAATTTTGGGTCAAGCCAGTTCTTTTTGTTTCGAGGATAATGGAAGAGAGAGAGAGTGAGTGAGAGAGAGAGAGAGAGAGAGAGAGAGAGAGAAGACAGACAGACAGAGAGACAGGGAAGAGAGAGACACAGAGAGACACAGAGAGACTTTAGAAAGAGAGAGAGAGAGAGAGAGAGAAGAGGAGAGAAGAAGAGAGAGAAGAGAAGAGAGAGAGAGAGGAGAGAGAGAGAGAGAGAAAAGACACAGAGAGAGAGAGAGACTGAGAGAGAGAGTTAAGTTTCTTTTACTCTTTTATTCTTTTACTCTTTTATTTCGAGGATATTGGAATAAGCACTCATGTGCTTTTTTGTTCATTTTTTATAACATCCAGTCCCCGTGTGTATGCAGTTTTTGTCAATTTTGTCATCCGTTCCCACCGGCACACAATGGCCTACCTACTCTTCCGAAAAGTGGAACGGGTTTTAACGTGCGCGCAAGACTGACTGACTGATTGATTAATTGATGGATGAATAAATAATAGATCATCTTTTTTCTTTGTTCCCAAGGGTAGTGGCAAAATAAGTATTAACGTACACTTTTTTTTTCAACCGACCCACGAACACACCGCTCTGACCGCCAGGCTATCCCACTCCCGTACACGGTTCAGACTTCATTCCCTTACAAGCTCCCTCCCCCACATGAGACCACTGTCAACTGAAATCCTTTCAGCGAAGTTTGGCATAACATCTGGTGGACACGTTAAAACCTCCCACCCATCCATTTTCGATAAAATTAAGCCAAACTATTGGCCGGTGGTATGGACGAAACGAACATTCCCAGCATGGAAGTTGCATGCTAGTAAACCTCTACGTGAAGACTGTTGAGCATTGGGGTAGTACTACTTTCTTCTTCTCCGTCAAACGCTCAGACAGCAACTATTACTGTCTGTTATATCAGCGAAAATGCGTTGCGCTGCCGTTAACGGCGGCCTGACAAGTCAGACCCAGCGCATCCGACTTCGGCATGGGAGAGAAATGATGTATTTCAAGTCTTTCTGGGAGGGGAAAAAAAAGGCAGGAGAATGGATGGACCACCAAGAAAGGCAGAAAATAGACAAGAAGGAGGTGACAGAAAGAAAAAAAAAAGGAACAAGGCAGAAAGAAAGAGAGGGATAGAAAAGAGGGAATTCCTAGCACAGAATTTCCAGATGCTATTTATACTGACAGACACCCGGCATTCCCACAAGGGAGGTTGGGGGCAGTACAAAACCCTCTACCTGAGAAGACCAAGACCCGAGATACCCACCAAAAAAAACAGAGAAAGAACATATTAATTGGGTGGATCATCTCACAGTCAAGTCTGTTAGTGTGTGATCAGCATTGTATTCAGTGTTCATAGCCAGTTTTCCAGTCAAAGAAAGTGTTTCCGCACCGTAGAATATTCCAAATACTGCTATGTCCCATTTGCCAAGATATTAATAATAATAATAATAATAATAATAATAATAATAATGTATGGAATTTATATAGCGCTGAATCTTTTAAAGCAACAAATCAAAGCGCTCAGATGACTATTTTTTTAAATTATTATCGAGGATAATGGAATAAGCACTCATGTGCTTTTGTTTTTACATCCAGTCCCCGTGTGTATGCGGTTTTGTAAATTTTGTCATCTGTTCCCACTGGTACACAATGGCCTACTCTTTCGAAAAGCGGAACAGGATTTAACGTGTGCGCAAGATGCTCTGCATGCGTTCAGATGGCAGGCAGAGGCTGGAGTTGAGCTACATGTAGTATATATAATTATGGCCTAAAGCGACTTTTGTGAGAACTACCTAACTGGCCTCTTGTGGCCAGCATAACTGACCCGCCACCCAGTTTCGGCCTTCGTAACTGACCACTTTTTGACCAGTTGGTTCCGACTTTTTGTGTCCATGCCAACTGGAACAGTGTCAACTCTGCGTCTGTGTGTCTGTCTATGACTGACTGTCTGTCTGTCTGTGACTGACTGTCTGTCTGTGTGTCTGTCTGTCTGTGACTGTCTGTCTGTCTGTCTGTGACTGTCTGTCTGTCTGTCTGTCTGTGACTGTCTGTCTGTGACTGACTGTCTGTCTGTCTGTCTGTCTGTGACTGTCTGTCTGTGACTGTCTGTCTGTGACTGTCTGTCTGTCTGTGACTGTCTGTCTGTGACTGTCTGTCTGTCTGTCTGTGACTGTCTGTCTTGACTCGTCTGTCTGTGACTGTCTTTTCTGTCTGTCTGTGACTGTCTGTCTGTCTGTCTGTGACTGACTGTCTGCTGTCTGTCTGTCTTTTCTGTCTGTGACTGTCTGTCTGTCTGTCTGTCTGTCTGTCTGTGACTGTCTGTCTGTCTGTGACTGTCTGTCTGTGACTGTCTGTCTGTGACTGTCTGTGACTGTCTGTCTGTCTGTCTGTGACTGTCTGTCTGTCTGTCTGTCTGTGACTGTCTGTCTGTGACTGACTGTCTGTCTGTGACTGTCTGTCTGCCTGTTAGTTTCTTTGTGGCCGTGTCTGTTTCTGTCTTTCTGTGGCCATCTCTGTTTGTCTGTCTCTCTCTCACTGACGGTCTGTCTCTCTCTGTATGTCTCTCACTGACGGTCTGCCTGTCTCTGTCTGTCTCTCACTGACGGTCTGTCTCTGTCTCTCACTGACGGTCTGTCTCTGTCTCTCACTGACGGTCTGTCTCTGTCTCTCACTGACGGTCTGTCTCTGACTGTCTCGCACTGACGGTCTGTCTCTGTCTCTCACTGACGTCTGTCTCTGCCTGTCTCTCACTGACGGTCTGTATCTGTCTGTCTCTCACTGACGGTCTGTCTGTATCTGTCTGTCTTTCACTGACCATCTGTATCTGTCTCTCACTGACCATCTGTATCTGTCTGTCTCTCACTGACCATCTGTATCTGTCTCTCACTGACCATCTGTATCTGTCTGTCTCTCACTGACGGTCTGTCTGTATCTGTCTGTCTTTCATTGACGATCTGTCTGTCTGTCTCTCACTGACCATCTGTATCTGTCTGTCTCTCACTGACCATCTGTATCTGTCTGTCTTTCACTGACCATCTGTATCTGTCTGTCTCTCACTGACCATCTGTATCTGTCTGTCTCTCACTGACCCTCTGTATCTGTCTGTCTCTCACTGACGGTCTGTCTGTATCTGTCTGTCTTTCACTGACCATCTGTATCTGTCTTTCACTGACCATCTGTATCTGTCTGTCTCTCACTGACCGCCTGTCTCTGTCTGTCTTTCAGTCTCTAAATCAAAAACGGAATTCGAGTGGGGGTATATTTTGTAACTGTGCACTGTTTAGCAAGCTTTCTGACGAAAAGCCCTAACAGTGAATGTTAGTATTAGACCGTTCTGCTGTAACAGAATGGTGGATCGGCAATCACGAAATAAGTGACCTCTGTCTGTCTCCTTCTCTGGCTGACTTTGTCTCTACCCCCCCTCCCCCACTCTCTCTTTCTCCTAAGTTTTCTTCCTTTTCGTGTCTGTTCAGCTCTCTCTCTCTCTCTCTCTCTCTCTCCCTCTCTCTCTTTTCCTCTCTCCTCTCCTCTTTTCTCTCTTCTCTCTCTCCTCCTCTCCTCCCTTCCCCCTCTCTCTCTCAATGACAGTCAGAAAAAAACCCAGCACGCACGCACGCACGCACACTTTCTCTCTCTCATTGCAGTCAGAAATAAACACACACACCCCCACACGCACACACCACCACACACACACACACACACACACACACACACACACACACACACACACACACACACACACACACACACCACACAGGAAGGTTCCAAGACCTCACTAGCTAAATTTCGGTAACTGTACTTTTAAAAAAAAATAACAGTGTATATATTAATTTAATATATATATATATTTTATATATATATATATATTATTATATATATATATTTTTATATATATATATATATAAATACATACGGTAGTAATATGTAGGACGACAGGAGAGGGATTATATATGATATATATATAGATATAGATATATATCCCCTCTCGGTGTCGTCCTACATATTACTACCGTTACGCTTTGAGACCTGGCTATGCAATATAACATACAAGCACCCTGTACAGGACAGCTGTACTGTACTGAACTGCACTGTACTGTACTGTACTGTACTGAACTGTACTGTACTGAACTCCACTGTACTGTACTGTACTGAACTGCACTGTACTGTACTGAACTGTACTGAACTGTACTGTACTGTACTGCACTGTACTGAACTGTACTGCACTGTACTGTACTGAACTGTACTGAACTGTACTGAACTGTACTGTACTAACCTTGCCCGTGAGAGGCCGGTAGCAGAGGACATTCTGCCTTGTCATGTTCCTAACACTGACTTTTGCACACTGATATTACTAACTAGTTTCTTATTGGTCTTAACATGATCACTTCAACATACATACAACATATAAAGCAAACAGCAATGCAGTATGGGGAGAGGCATGAAACTTGTTTTTGTTGTTGACGGTGTTGTTTTTGTTGTTTGTTGTTGACTTCCTAAACAATAAAACAAACCAGAAAATATATCACAATATAATTTTTTTTTTAGATGCTTGCAGGTAGATTGAAAGAATTTGTGGTGGTATGTTGTTTTTGTTGACCCCCCCCCCCCCCTCCCCTTAAACAGCAAACACACCAGAAAATAATGATATAACAATAATTATGATTTTAAGTTTTGAGATGCTTGCAGGTAGATTGAAAGAATTTGCACGCGGCGGATTGGTAGTATGCTGTTTTTGTTGAATCATCCCCCCCCCCACCCCCCTATCTTAAATAACAAAACACACCAGAAAACATATATATAACAATATGATTTTGTGCTTTGAGATGCTGGCGGGTAGAGTGAAAGAATTTGCACGTGGCAAATTGGTGCTATGTTGTTTTTGTTGACCCACCCCCCCCCCCCCCCCCCCCCCGCCCCTCTATACAACAAACACACCAGAAAGTATATAACAATAATTATGATTTTATGTTTTGAGATGCTTGGAGGTAGACTGAAAGAATATGCACGTGGATTGGTATTAGAGAGGTAAGGCACCTGCCTAGAAAGCGACATGTTGTGGGTTCGATCCCCGTTTGAACCCGAACTATTGTCCATACCCACTAGACCTTGAGTAGTGGTCATGGTGCTTGTCTTTCGGATAAGATGATAAACCGAGGTTCAGTGTGCAATATAGATTTTAGCACGCGTAAAAGAATC
>CM054140.1:21225983-21235983 GCA_028751875.1 Rapana venosa
TAACATCGTTAACAAGTTACACCACTTGCTCAACCTGATCTGGACAACTGGGGAGGTGCCAGCAGAATGGAAGAAGGGCCTGCTTGTGAAGCTCCCCAAGCACGGCGACCTCTCCCAGTGTGGAAAGTGGCGAGGTATCACCCTGTTGTCCATCCCCAGCAAAGTCCTCACAAGAGTCATCCTGGACCGAATGAAAGTTGCTCTCGACAAGACTCTTCGAGATGAACAGGCAGACTTCAGAAAAGAACGTTCCTGTACCGACCAGATTGCGACCCTCACAATCATCGTGGAACAGTCCATAGAATGGCAGTCACCTCTCTACGCCTGCTTCAACGATTTTGAGAAGGCTTTTGACAGCGTGGACAGACAAGCAATCTGGAACATCCTTCTCCACTATGGTGTGCCATCAGAGTTTGTCAACATCATAAGACAACTTTACGAAGGATTCTCCTGCCAGGTCATCCACGGTGGAAGACTCTCCGACAGCTTCGGGATCTCTTCCGGCGTCAGACAGGGCTGCTTGTTGTCTCCACTCCTCTTTCTTGTGGTGCTGGACTGGGTGACAAGGACGGCCTACGCAAGTTCCGGGAAAGGATCCAATGGACCCTCATGACAAAGCTGGAAGATCTCAATTTTGCCGATGACCGGCTCTGCTATCCCACCGCCTGCAGCACATCCAAAGCAAAGTCATTGCCCTAGATACCACAGCTAGAAGTGTTGGCCTCAGGATCAGTCAAGAGAAGACCAAGCTACTGTGTACCAACAACCAGCAAGAGGCTCCTGTCACCATCTCTGGGAAAGCAGTAGAGTATGTCAGTGAATTTGTGTACCTGGGCAGTAAGATCAGCCAGACAGGAGGCACAGACGAAGACATCAAGGCAAGAATAAAGAAAGCACGCCAAGCATTTGCCATCTTGAAACCCGTATGGAGAACAAATGCGATCTCCACAACCACCAAGCTCAGGATCTTCAACTCCAACGTGAAGTCTGTGCTTCTCTACGGGTCAGAAACTTGGCGGGTCATCAACACCAGCTCCTCCAAGATCCAGACCTTCATCAACGGATGTCTCCGGCAAATCCTTCATCTCAGATGGTTCGACAGAGTGCCAAGTACCGACCTGTGGATGAGGGCGAACCAACAGCCTATGGAAGTCCAAGTAAGGCGGCGAAAGTGGCGTTGGGTCGGCCACACCCTACGGAAGGAGCCTTGCAACATCACCAGACAAGCGCTCGAGTGGAACCCGCAGGGGAAAAGGAAGAGAGGGCGCCCCAAACAGACCTGGAGGAGAAGCCTGCATAGTGAGCTGAGAGACTCCAGCCTGACATGAGAAGAGGCCAAGACCCTTGCCAGAGACAGGAGAAGGTGGAGGGACGCTGTTGAGGCCCTACGCTCCGCTAGGAGCTATAAGGAATAAGAAGAAGCCCCTACATTCACATGTGCAAACACGCTAACAATCGGCCTGTGCACATGGTTAGCCTTCCCGCATCTCTGTGTGTGTGCATGCATGCATGTGCATGTGAGTACGCGTGCATGGACCTGATGTGCGTGTAGGTGCATGCATGTGTATGTGCATGCGCTTACGTGGGCTTGAGCGTGTATACGTGCGTGCATGTGTCTGTTTGCATGTGTGTGTTTATGTTGTGTGTGTGTGTGTGTGTGTGTGTGTGTGTGCATGCCAGCGGGCGCGCATGTGTTTGTGTGTGTCTGCACGTGCGTGTTTGCGTGCGTGCATGTGCATGCATGCGTGCGAGTTCGTGTGTATGTGCATGTGCTTGTTGTGTTTATACTATGCGTGCGGGTTCCCAAAGCACGCGCGCAAGTACGTGTGTCTCCGTCCCTGTTCTCTTTAAGGCTTGAAGCGCATTACTACCAACAACGACAACCACCATGATGATCATGATCATGATGTTGATGTTGATGCCATTACTTAGTAAATAAATGGACATGGAACTACGTGCGGGAAGTCTTCTTTTGCTCCTTCCCCCTCCCCCCTCTCTGCCACCCCCACTCCCCCCCCCCCCCCCCCCCACACACACACACACAGGCGTCTCAGTCTCTCACAAACAGATCAGTCAGTGTACACGTGACCGACAACGTGGCAGTCTCTCTCACTGACGCTCTGAGCCGTAGGTACTTAACGGGCGTCACGTGCAGCGACATGCAGGGAATTTGGTTGTATGGAGTATGTACGAGTAGTATGTTTATGTGTGTGTGTGTGTGTGTGTGTGTGTGTGTGTGTGTGCGCGCGCGCGTGCGCACGCCACCACAGTGGTGTAAACTGCATCCCATGACTTATGAAAAGAGTGAACGGACTGGCGAGGCTTGTACTGTAAGCGTATCAGGATAGGGGGTGGGGGGTGGTGGGTGGTGAGGGGAAGCACTCTGTTTAAAACACGTGATGGGCAATATCACTGAAATAGAATTCTTCTTGCACGTGAGGTTGGGGCTAATTTTGAAATAGAACTCTTTGTATTGTCTTCCATTTTAATTTTTTTTTTTTAAAGAAAAGAAATGAATGAGTGAGTGAGAAACAAATGGGCGTAAAAGGTTTGATCATTTAAAGTGTTCATATGTTTGAGGGGTTGAAACTTGAGAAGTTTCTAAGAATAGTAAAGAGAATGTTATGATAGGATTGAAATATGACTGAACGAAAGTGTTGTGGCAAAATAGAAGCTATTATGATGGAATCAAAATAGAAAACAAATATAGTTGGGAAAAGGAAGAAACCCTAAAGAAGGCAGGTACCCAATTACAGCTGGGAGAACGGAGGGGATGATGGGGGGGGGGGGGGGGGGGGGGGATTGTACTGAAGTCAAGGCGCGCAAACGGTCACCCATCCAAGTGGTAACCACGCTCGATGCTGCTTAACCTTACCTGGGGAAAGCGAGTGCTCTGACCACTAAGCTATCCCGTCCCGTTGTTATATAAAAGGTAAAGGTGTCCCATAACCTATAAAGTCGTAGGGGAGCGAGGTGTCAGGCACCTCAACTTCTCTAGGGACCAGCATATTGAGGGTGGCGCCCATCTCCTCTCCCTCGCTGCCTTACCTTCCCTGACCCTAAAGAGCCAGGTAGCCATTTACAGCTGGGTGAACTGGGGGACTTTACTGAAGCCAAGGCACGCAAACGGTCACCCATCCAAGTGGTAACCACGCTCAATGCTGCTTAACCTTGGCTGGGTGAAAGCGAGTGCTCTGACCACTGGTTATACAGATACTGGTTATACAGATACTGGTTATACAGATACTGGTTATATAGATACTGGTTATACAGATACTGGTTATATAGATACTGGTTATACAGATACTGGTTATATAGATACTGGTTATATAGATACTGGTTATATAGATACTGGCTATACAGCTACTGGCTATACAGCTACTGGTTATACAGCTACCGGTTATACAGATACTGGTTATATAGATACTGGTTATATAGATACTGGTTATATAGATACTGGTTATATAGATACTGTAGTTATACAGATATTGGTTATACAGCTACTGGTTATATAGATACTGGTTATATAGATACTGGTTATATAGATACTGTAGTTATATAGATACTGTAGTTATATAGATACTGGTTATATAGATACTGGTTATATAGATACTGGTTATACAGCTACTGGTTATATAGATACTGGTTATATAGATACTGTAGTTATATAGATACTGGTTATATCATCATCATCATCATCAGTCCCGTGACCTTGGCGGTCGTGGGGGAGACACGAAAGACGATGCCGTGGTAAGCCTCCTCCATCCATCTCGGTCCTCGGCTCTGCGCAGTAGTGCCGAGTCATTCATCCTGGTCCATTCTCTGATGTTGTCCATCCATGACTTGTTCTGTCTTCGCCTCTTTCTGCCACCTTCGAGTGTTCCCTGCAGTACTGTTTTTGGCAGGGTGTTGTGGCGGGTGACGTGGCCGAACCATGTCAGCTTTTTGTTCTTGAGGATGGTGAGAAGGGGTTCCTGTGGACCTGCCAGCCGTGTTATTTGACTCTTGACAAATTCATTGGTCTTTCGTTCTCTCCAGGATATGCCCAGCAGTTTTCTATGGCATTTTGTTTCAAATGACTGGATTCGCTTTGCTGTTTCAGCAGTCAATGTCCAGGTTTCACTTCCGTACAGCAGGATAGTCTGAATTAGGGCTTTGTAGAGCTTTAGTTTGATTGGGAAACTTATCTCTTTACTTTTCCATATGGTGGTGAGCTTTGTCATGGAAGATGTTGCCATGGCTAGTCTGACTTTGATTTCTGTCGTCGATCACCCGTCCTTTGTGAGTGTAGCGCCAAGGTATTTAAAAGCGTCTACCCCCTCCAGTTGCTGGCCGTTCATGTAAATTTTAGCAGTGGCGTTGCTCGTGCTGTTCACAAGTACTTTACTTTTCTCCGAGCTCACCTCCATCCCATATGCTCCAGCTCTGTTTTCAAGTCTGGTCGTAAGATCTTGCAGCTCTGTGTTACTTCCGCCCATGAGGTCAATGTCATCGGCAAACCGCAAGTTGTTGAGGGGTCTGCCGCCAATGGAGATGGTAGAGTGGAAGTCATGGAGGGTCTCTCTCATAATGTTTTCCAAGAGCAGATTAAACAGGACTGGAGATAACAGGCATCCTTGTCGGACCCCAACTATACTGGTTATATAGATACTGTAGTTATATAGATACTGGTTCTATAGATACTGTAGTTATATAGATACTGGTTCTATAGATAATGTAGTTATATAGATACTGGTTCTATAGATACTGGTTATATAGATACTGTAGACAGGTGGGGGTATTCATGTACATGTTATGATCTTCATTTCTTTCATTTTTTTGTCCAGCTGTGATCATTACCAGCTAATATCAACAAGACGGTTTTTAATGAGCATTCGTCTGTGTTTCTCCACCTGTGTGTAACTCCGTTTTACTGTCTGTTTGTTTCTCTGTCTGTCTGTCTGTCTGTCTGACTCTCTCTCTCTCTCTCTCTCTCTCTCCTCTCTCTCTCTCTCTCTCTCTCTCTCTCTCAGTGACAGTGATGGTGATGGTGATGGTGATGGTGATAATGATATTGGTTTGAAGACGGGAAGGTTTTGAACAAAACACAAAAAGTATAGAAACACACATTCATATTCAGAGTGACGAAAGTCAAGCCGACAGCTTACATAGTTGTTCTAACCGTAGACCAAAACCAGTTCCTTTTTTTGTTTTGCAGTAAACAAAGGCACAATATACACCCCTTCCGCCCCCCTCCCCCCTTCCCGGCGCCCCCCCCCCCCCCCCCCCCCCCCCCCCCCCCCCCCCCCACCCCCCACCCACCCGCCTCCAAAAAACCCCAAACACCAACAACCAAACGCACCTCTTAGTTTTCAGTATTCAGTGATCTTGCTACTGATGTTGGAAGTGACAGAGAAGAGAGAGAGAGAGAGAGAGAGAGAGAGAGAGAGAGAGAGAGAGGAGAGAGAGGAGAGAGAGAGAGAGAGAATAATGCATGTTCAATTTATGTCCATCACAATAGCAATAGGAAAGCAAAAGATTCCCACTTCAGTACTCCTTAGCCTATGGATGTGATTCTATCAATTCGTAGTTGCACAATGGAAAAACTGAAAATCTCATATAAAAAAAATAATGATGGTGGTAATGGTGGTGATGGTGGTGGTGGAGATGAAGATGGTGGTGGTAGTGGTGGTAGTGTCAGCGACAGTGGTGGTTGTGATGGTGGGAGGTAGTGGTAGTTGTGGTGGTGATGGTGATAGGGGTTGGGGAGGGGTAGGGGTAGTGGTGTTGGCGTTGTTGGCGTTGGTGGAGGTGGTAGTTTTGTTATTCATCCTAAACCCCTCTTAGTAAACAAACAAAAACACCCCCCTCTCCCCTTCCACACACACACAGACACACACACAGACACAGACACACACACAAACACACACACAGACACAGACACAGACAAAACACTCACACAGACAACACACCCACACCCAGACAACTTCCTTGAACACGTAATAATAGACCGTCTATGACTGTTCGATTCTTTGAAAATAAACTTCCTTGTTTGTGTTTTGTTATGCTCACATGTCTTGTCGTGTGTTAAATGAATAATGATAATATTGTGCAAACCTACCTACCAACCACCACCACCACCACCACCACCACCACCACCACCACCACCACCACCATCTTCCTCTTCCTCCTTATCATAATCAACAACAACACCTACAAAACTGAATACAAGCAACAACAACTTGTTTGAGTAAGATTGGTTAACCATCGTTTAGATTTTGTTAAATTATCTTAATAAGTGTAGACATCATTTTAGGAATACTGCATGACATGCAGACGACCATTGTTAGATATTGTGAGGTCATCCGTCACAATGTACACTTTTACCATGGCAGGACGACTACTATAGTCTTGTGTGTGTGTGTGTGTGTGTGTGGTGTGTGTGTGTGTGTGTGTGTGTGTGTGTGTGTGTGTGTGTTTGTGTGTGTGTGTGTGTGTGTGTTTGTGTTTTTGTGTGTGTGTGTGTGTGTGTGTGTGTGTGTGTGTGTGTGTGTGTGTGTGTGTGTGTGTGTGTGTGTGTGTGACTACTATAGACTTAACCTATCAAGATGACGCTTTTGTCTTTCTGAAGTAAGTCTTCGTTCTTCAATAAAATTCTGTTTGAACCAGCAACTACAGCAACAACAGGAGCAATAACAGCAAAATCATCAACCAAAAACAATAGTAGTAATAATAATGATAATAATAATAATGATAATTATAATAATGATAATAATAATAATGATACTACTACTACTACTACTACTACTACTACTACTACTACTACTACTACTACTACTAATGCTGCTGTTGATGATGATGATGATGATAAAAAAAATAATGTATGGAACTTATATAGCGCTGAATCTTGCAATGCAACAAATCAAAGTGCTTACATTCAAATCATGTACACTCCTGCAATAACTCATGAATAAAATAAAAATATATCAATATTACTCCACACAACAATAACAACAACAACACCAACTTCATCATCAGGAACACCAACAACAACAACGACAGGTCCGGGTCCTGGAAAACACCAAAGAAAAACTGTTACCAAAACATCAAAAATAACAACAACGACAACAATACGAACTCCCATCTCCTGAAAAAAACAAAAGTAGACTGTAACAACATCAACACAACAACAATCAACAACAACAACAACATAATTCAGCATCTCCTGGGAAAAAAAACTAGGACAACTGCACACAACAAAACTCAACAACAACAACATCATCAACAACAACAGCATCAACAAACTCTCCCATCTCCTGAGAAAAACAACACCCACCCACTAAACACTCTCCCCCTCTCCTGAGAAAAACAACACCCCCACTAAACACCCTCCCCATCTCCTGAGAAAAAAAACACCACCCCCCTAAACACCCTCCCATTCCTGAGAAAAACAACACCCACCCACTAAACACTCTCCCCAAACTCCTGAGAAAAACAACACCCACCCACTTAAACACTCTCCCATCTCCGGAGAAAAAAACACCCACCCACTAAACACTCTCCCCATCTCCTGAGAAAAAACAACACCCACCCACTAAACACTCTCCCATCTCCTGAGAAAAAACACCCCCCCACTAAACACCTTCCCCATCTCCTGAGAAAAAAAAACACCCACCCACTAAACACTTCCCCCTCTCCGGGGAAAACAACACCCACCCACTAAACACTCTCCCCATCTCCGAGAAAAACAACACCCACCCACTAACCCCTTTCCCCATCTCCCGAGAAAAACAAAAACCCCCCCACTAAACACCTTTCCCCCTCTCCGAGAAAAACACACCCACCACTAAAAAACCCCTCCCCATCTCCGGAGGGAAAAACACACCCACCCACTAAACACCCTCCCCCTCTCCTGAGAAAAACAACACCCACCCACTAACACCCCCATCTCCTGAGAAAAACAACACCCACCCACTAAACACTCTCCCCATCTCCGGAGAAAAACAACACCACCACTAAACCCTCCCCATCTCCTGAGAAAAACAACACCCACCCACTAAACACCCTCCCCATCTCCTGAGAAAAACAACACCACCCACTAAACACTCTCCCCTCTCCTGAGAAAAAACAACACCCACCCACTAACACTCTCCCCCATTCCCGAGAAAAACAACACCCACCCCTAAACACTTCCCCCTCTCCTGAGAAAAACAACACCCCCCCACTAAACACTCTCCCCATCTCCTGAGAAAAACAAACCCACCCACTAAAAACTTCCCCCATCTCTGAGAAAAACACACCCACCCACTAAACACTCTCCCATCTCCGGAGAAAAAAAAACACCCCTCCACTAAACACTCCCCATCTCCGGAAAAACAACCCCACCCACTAAACCCTCCCCATCTCCGGGGAAACCCAACACCCCCACTAAACACTCTCCCCCTCTGAGAAAAAACAACACCCACCCACTAAACACCTCCCATTCTCCTGAGAAAAAACAACACCCCCCCACTAAACACTCTCCCCTCTCCTGAGAAAAACAACACCCACCACACTAAACACTCTCCCCATCTCCTGAGAAAACAACACCCACCCACTAAACACTCTCCCCATCTCGGGAGAAAAACAACACCACCCACTAAACACCTCCCAAACTCCGGGGAAAACAAAACCCACCCACTAAAAACTCTCCCAAACTCCTGAGAAAAACAACACCCACCCACTAAACACTCTCCCCATCTCCGAGAAAAACAAACCCACCCACTAAAACACTCTCCCCATTCCGAGAAAAAACAACACCCACCCACTGAACACCCTCCCCATCTCCTGAGAAAAACAAACACCACCACTAAAAACTCTCCATCTCCGGGGAAAAACAACACCCACCCACTAAACACTCTCCCCATCTCCGGAGAAAAACAAAAACCCCCCACTAAACACTTCCCCATCTCCGGAGAAAAACAACACCCACCACTAAAAACTCTCCCCATCTCGGAGAAAAACAACACCCACCCACTAACACTCTCCCATCTCCGGAGAAAAACAACACCCCCCCACTAAACACTCTCCCCATCTCGAGAAAAAACAACACCCCCACTAAACACTCTCCCATCTCCGGGAGAAAAACAACACCCACCCACTAACACTCTCCCCATCTCCGGAGAAAAAACAACACCCACCCCCTAAACACTCTCCCCATCTCCGGAGAAAAACAACACCCACCCACTAAACACTCTCCCCATCTCCGGAGAAAAAACAACACCCACCCACTAAACACTCTCCCCCTCTCCGGAAAAAAACAACCCACCCAAAACACTCTCCCCATCTCCGGAGAAAAACACACCCACCCACTAAACACTCTCCCCATCTCCGGAGAAAAAAACACCCACCACTAAACACTCTCCCAAACTCCGGGGAAAAACAACACCCACCCACTAAAACCTCCCATCTCCTGAGAAAAACAACACCAAACCCCCTAAAAAACCCCCCATCTCCTGAAAAAAACAACACCACCCACTAAACACTCTCCCCATCTCCGGAGGGAAAAAAAACCCCACCCACTAAACACTTCCCCATCTCCGGAGAAAAACAACACCACCCACTAAACACTCTCCCCATCTCGGAGAAAAACACCCACCCCCTAAACACTCTCCCCATCTCCGGGGAAAAAAAAACACCCCCCCACTAAACACTCTCCCCATCTCCTGAGAAAAACAACACCCACCCACTAAACACTCTCCCCATTCCGGGGAAAAACAACACCCCCCACTAACACTCTCCCATCTCCGGAGAAAAACAACACCCACCCACTAACACTTTTCCCCATCTCCGGAAGAAAAAACAAAAACCCACCCACTAAAAACTCTCCCATCTCCGGAGAAAAACAACACCCACCCACTAACACTCTCCCCCTCTCCGGAGAAAAACAACACCCCCCACTAAACACTCTCCCCCTCTCCGGGGAAAAACAACACCCACACTAAACACTCTCCCCATCTCCGAGAAAAACAACACCCACCCC
>CM054140.1:21238483-21290983 GCA_028751875.1 Rapana venosa
TATTCCTTTATCTTTTTTCTTCCATCGAGGACAAAAACTTCAAAGAGCGTAGAAATCAGTTTTGCAGACACTGGTCACGCGACTGCATTGCAAAAATACCCACCCAAACCTTCCAAAGTTGTAAACTTTCCATTGGTCATGACCCGCCAAAAGCAAGGTCACAGCGGTCACAGGGTCACGGGGACATGTCACTGGGTCTGTGTGGGGGTGATCGCTGACCCAGTCAGTCAGTACACATGGTAAGATAAGAGTGGTAGCAGCAGCCTTCAGAGAAAAATGGACACGGGGACTGATACTAAAGCTCTAACCACAAATTCCCAACTTCAACGTTTCTATCACGCCCTCACCTGTCCTGCAGTGCGGTCGTTCGTTGGGGCGCCACTTAAGATTCTGCAATCAGCTTCCTCCACTCCTCGCGGTCCTGAGCTTTCCGTACGTAGTATGTCGTTCCAATGAAGGCCTGGCGCTAGTTTACTCTCTGACGTTGTCTTTCCGCCATCGTTTTCTCTCTCTGCCTCCTGGTACTGTTTTTAAAAATAAAATAATTTGAATCGAGGATAATGGAATAAGCACTTATTGCTTTTTTACATCCAATCCCCGTGTGTATGCAGTTTTGTAAATTTTGTCATCTGTTCCCACCGGCACACAATGGCCTACCCTTACGAAAAGGGGATTTAACGTGTGCGCAAGATGTTCTGCGTGCGTTCTCACACGGGGCCTCGGTTTATAGTCTCACCGAAGGACTTTTGGGGAGAGTGGAGTCTGCACTGATGTTAACTCCAGAGGAAAATATCCCCTTGAACGGGAATCGAACCCGGGTTGTCAGATTGCGATCGCAATGTTCTAACCACTAGGCTATCCCGTCCCCCGTTTGTTCTCTGTAGGACAGTCTTGGCCGGTCCAGACGACATAACGTTCCTTACATTTCATTGCACGTCTTTTGCATTGTGTTGTGCATTGTGTGGTGTAGAAAATGCACTGTATCATGTTTGAATTGTCTTGCGACGTTGCTTTGCATTGCACTGTTCTGTATCAACAGAACAGATTGCTCCGTGAGAAACGGCCTGCTCTCCTCTGAGAGAGCGTGTCGCCACAGACTGGCGCCATCAAACTTACACTGCGGCTTTCCCTGTCTGAGCCTCTATACAGTTTGCTGGTTTAAGGCTAGACACGGGTCTGAAAGGGGGCAAAGTCATGGGGGGGGGGGGGGGGGGGGGGGGGTTAGAATAAAAAAATTGCTAGATGGAGATTTCCCTGCGTGAATTTAAAGAATTTAGGTTGTGAAACATGTTTGAAGAAACAGGTTTCTTGTACCTCTTAATAATAATAATAATAATAATAATAATAATAATAACAATGTATGGAATTTATATAGCGCTGAATCTTGAAAGCAACAAATCAAAGCGCTCAGATGACATAATTTTGTAAATATTTTATATTATTTTATATCGAGGTTAATGCAGTTTTGTAAATTTTGTCATCTGTTCCCACCGGCACACAATGGCCTACTCTTTCGAAAAGCGGAACAGGATTTAACGTGTGCGCAAGATGTTCTGAATACATAAAAACACTTAGGAGTTCGAAACATTTAGGTTTGGCAGCCATTTTGGATTGTTTCCATGGCAACAGTGGATAAAAATGAGTAATTTGTAGGTGTTTTTTTAAAAAAGCATTTACAAGTGATGGCCTTTCAATGTATGATACAACTTTTAACAAGAGCTTGTCAACAACATTTCTCAGTTTCGACCCCCATGTCCCGCCTGAATGAAAAGACTGGGAGTTTATCGCAAGATGGTGCCGGGATGATTCTTGGTGTCCTGGGTTCTTTCTTGTTGCTGCACCCTCTCTCTTCTTGCCGTAGCTCCTTTGAAACCTGGAGTGTGGCTGAAAAATAAACTGTAGCTTGATACAGTTTCCCCTGCGGTATTGTTGTCTGCGGATGATGTATGTGTAGTGAATAAACCATGTTAATAATAATAAATGGAATTTATATAGCGCTGTATCTTGCACAGACAAATCAAAGCGCTTGCACTCAACTCATTCTTACACAGTCATGCAACCAATGGAAAGTATTGTTCTACAAGTCAAATGCAATCAACACACCCACACACACGTATACGCTTGGAGGGTGTTGAAGCCAAACTGTGTTTTCTCTTCACTGGTTTAGTTGTATTATTTTTTATTTTTTAAATTTTATTTTATATTTTATTCTTTTATATCGAGGATAATGGAATAAGCACTTGCCTGCTTTTTTACGTCCAGTCCCCGTGTGTATGAGGTTTTGTAAATTGTCATCTGTTCCCACCGGCACACAATGGCCTACTCTTACGAAAAGCGGAGCAGGATTTTAACGTGTGCGCAAGATGTTCTGCGTGCGTTCGCACACGGGGCCTCGGTTTAAAGTCCCATCCGAAGGACTTTTGGGAAGAGTGGAGTCTGCACTGAAGTTAACTCCAGTGGAAAAATATCCTCCTTGAACGGGAATCGAACCCGGGTCGTCAGATTAGGAGCGCAATGTTCTAACTACTAGGCTATCCCGTCTCTCACAACCGAAAAACTAGAACCTCAGACCACCACTTATGTACGCATGGTTCAGTTAGGTAGATAAAACTTTGGCTTCAAACAAGTCAGAACCAATGACCTCGTTAACTCTCGCTTTTTTATTTTTTTCTACAGAGCAGTGCATTTATCTCTATGTGGATAACAGTACATGGCCGATTAATGTGACAGTTCTCCTCATCCCCTGATTTCCACCTTTGTTTTATCAGGTGTCTCTCTGTCCCTGTCTGTCTGTCTGTCTATCTGTGTGTGTGTATGCGTGTGTGTGTGCGTGTGTGTGTGTGTGCGCGCGCGCGCGCGCGGTGTGTGTGTAGGTGTGTGTGTGTGTGCTTTGTTTTAGATAGAGGTGTGTGTGTGTGCATTGTTTTGTATAGAGGTGTGTGTGCGTGCGTGTATGTGTGTGTAGGTGTGGTGTGTGTGCTTTGTTTAGTAGAGGTGTGTGTGTGTTGTGCTTGTTTTAGATAGAGAGGTGTGTGTGTGTGTGTGTGGTTGTGTGTGTGTGTGTGTGTGGTGTGTGTGCATTGTTTGGATAGAGTGGGGTGTGTGTGTGTGGTGTAGGTGTGTGTGTTTTGTGTGTGTGTGTGCATTGTTTTGGATAGAGGTTGTGTAAGTGTGTGTGTAGGTGTGTGTGTGTGCTTTGTTCTGGATAGAGGCGTGTGTTAAGTGTGTGTAGGTGTGTGCGCGCTTGTTTTGGATACAGCGTGTGTAGTGTGTGTGTGTGTGTGTGTTGTGTGTGTGTGCGTGCTTGTGTGTGTTGTGCATTGTTTTGATAGAGGTGTGTGTGTGTTGTGTGTGTGTGTAGGTGTGTACCTGTGCTTTGTTTTGGATAGAAGTGTGTATGTGTGTGTGTGTGTTTGCGTGCTTGTGTGTGTATGTGCATTGTTTTGAATAGAGGTGTATGTGTGGTGCGTGCGGGGTGTGTAGTGTGTGTGTGTGTGTGTGTGTGCGCGCGCGTGCGCTAGCGTGTTGCGTGGTGTGTGTGTTATAATTTTGGATTATTGCTCCTTATTTAAACTGTGTTTTCTCTGAAGTAGTCTTTTACATAGCCCTTGTCCTATTTTGACCCCCTCTGATGCCTGTTGTTGTTCCATGGTTTGTATTTTCTTCAACTACTTCTTTCCTGTTTTTCTTCACTAACTTCTCTTTTCTCCATGATATTATCCATCAACCCCCTGCACTTCACGACAACGAACACTCCCCGTCGTTTCCGCCACCTGGCGGTCGTTTAGACAAAGGGCAACAACCCTCGCTGGAGCTGCTGTTTATTTCGTTTTTTCTTGGACGAGGAGTCTATTTCTAGTTTGTTCAGGTCCAAAATATAGGCATGCACACGAGAGAGAGAGAGAGAGAGATGGAGAGAGAGAGAGGAGAGAGAGATGAGAGAGAGAGAGAGAGTGAGAGAGCAAAAAATAGACAGAGAGAGAGAGAGAGCGAGCAAAAAATAGACATAGAGAGAGAGCAAAATATAGGCATGCACAGAGAGAGAGAGAGAGAGAGAGAGAGTGAGAGAGAGAGAGAGAGAGAGAGAGCAAAAAATAGACAGAGAGAGAGAGAGAGAGAGAGAGAGAGAGAGAGACAGCAGAGAGGGAGAGAGTGAGAGCAAAAACTAGACATACAGAGAGAGAGAGAGAGAGAGAGGAGAGAGAGAGAGGAGAGAGAGGAGAGAGAGAGAGAGAGAGAGAGAGAGAGAGAGAGAGAGAGAGAGAGAGAGAACAAAAAATAGACATGCAGAGAGAGCGAGAAAGAGAGAGAGCCATTTTGGGGGGAACAATTTTTATTTTTCAGAGAGGGTAATAGATTAAGCAATGCATGCTTTTTTTTAATTTTTTACATCCAGCCCTCCAAGCGCTTTGATTTTGTTCCTTTGCAAGATTCAGCGCTATATAAATTCCATATATTATTATAATCAAGAGAGAGAGAGAGAGAGAGAGAGAGGAGAGAGAGAGAGAGAGAGAGAGAGAGAGAGAGAGCGCGAGAAAGAGAGAGCGAGAGCGAGAGAGAGCGAGAGCGAGAGAGAGAAAGCGAGAGAGAGAGAGAGAGAGAGAGAGAGGACAAATGCAATGGGGTCTTGGCGTCGTTGCATGTTGGTCTCAGTGTTATCTTTAAACTGGTTCTTGGCGGTGAAAAACTGGGCTTTTAATATGGCGCCTCCTTACACCACCTTGGCTCTTGGTTCTGCAGGACTGTTGCTGTGTGTGTGTTAGTGTGTGTGTGTGTGTTAGTGTGTGTGTGTGTGAGTTAGTGTGTGTGTGTGTTAGTGTGTTGTGTGTGTGAGTGTGTCAGTGTGTGTTAGTGTTTTAGTGAGTATGCGCGCGCGCGCGTGTGTGTGTCAGTGTGTTAGTGAGTATGCGTGTGTGTGTGTGTGTGTGTGTGTGAGTGTGTTAGTGAGTGTGCGTGTGTGTCTGTGTATGCGGGCGAGCTCACATTTGTTCTTGAATTTGGCGTCTTTTCACTTTTAGTGGATATGAGACGTGTGTGTATGTGTGTGTGAGAGTGTGTGTAAGTGTGTGTGCGCGCACGCGCGTGAGTGCGTGCGTGCGTGCGTGTGTGTGTATGTGCGCGCGCCTCTATATGCGAGTGCATGCATGCAAGTGTGCTTGTGAACGCACGGACTCGTGTGTGTGTGTGTGTGTGTGTGTGTGTGCGTGTGCTGTGGTGTGGAGAGAGAGAGAGAGAGGAGAGAGAGAGAGAGAGAGAGAGAGAGAGAGAGAGAGAGAGAGAGGAGAGAGAGAGTAAAAAAACCCCACCCAAAACCCACCAAGCAAACAACCCTGATTTGGGGTGCTTTTTTTATTTTAATATTGTGACGGGTGCGTGCTGATGTTCAGATGCTGTGTTGTGGTATTGTTTTCTGTGATATTATGTTTACATGCTTGCTGTATTTTTATGTATGGCTCGAAACCGGCTTGAATTTCTCTGTCTCTGCGATAATAAAGTGTTTGAATTGAATTGAATTGAATAGGTCTGCATTTGAAGTTGACTTGAGAGATTGTAAAAATCTCCACCCGTAAATCACCACACGCCACCGAGATTCGAACTCACGACTTTATGGACGCATGGGATTGAAGTGGAACGATCTGAACCACTCGGCCATATAGCGTCCATCACATGTCTTTCTAATCTTGGATACTGGAGGACTGGTTTTAATTTGGTAATGGAAAAGGATTGCAAAACAGGGACACCAGTGGGATGTCAACAGCCCCAGCCAGGTCTGATACTTGATAATCGTGACAGGTTAGTGTTTGGTTGCAAACCATCGTCGGTGGCAAATGTTTTATCTCTGTCTCAATAGCTCTGGCTGGCTGTCTGTCTGTCTGTGTCTGTCTGTCTGTCTGTCTCTCTCTCTCTGTCTCTCTCTCTCTCTGTCTCTCTCTCTCTCTCTCCCTCTCTCTGCCTGACATACAAAAAGGTGCAAACACTATTTCCGCATACAATACTCGTCCATGCACAAACACATATATAAATACACACAGAGACACGAATGCACATGCACGCATGTATGTTCACTTGGCTCATTCATCACAGAGAGAGAGACACAGAGAGAGAGAGAGAGAGAGAGAGAGAGAGAGAGAGAGACAGACAGACAGACAGACAGACAGAATGCACACAGATTTATGTGGTAGGCTGTCATATGGGGACAGAGGGTCAGGCACAGAACGAACAGTTCAGAAACGTTCAAAGGTTCAACTACACTGTAGAAAATGTCAACATGGCGTGGATGGAATGAATGCATTGTCATGTACTATCATGTATAATCGTAATGGAATGCATTATCATGTACTGTCATGTATAATCGTAATGGAATACATTGTCATGTACTATCATCTATAATCGTAATGGAATGCACTGTCATGTACTATCATGTATAATCGTAATGGAATGCACTGTCATGTACTATCATGTATAATCGTAATGGAATGCATTGTCATGTACTATCATGTATAATCGTAATTGAATGCACTGTCATGTACTATCATGTATAATCGTAATGGAACGCATTGTCATGTACTATCATGTATAATCGTAATGGAACGCATTGTCATGTACTATCATGTATAATCGTAATGAAATGCATTGTCATGTACTGTCATGTATAATCGTAATGGAATGCACTGTCATGTACTATCATGTATAATCGTAATGGAATGCATTGTCATGTACTATCATGTATAATCGTACCATCAGTGCATAACTTTTGCAAGGAAACAACTCAGTGATTAAACTGAACGTGGTCAAGAAACATCTCTGTCAGGATCTCCATCCTTCACCGTTTCACTTATTGTTGAAACTTCATTGAAAAAGTGTTGAAGATTGTTCCATTTCCTGGCAGAAGTTTTCCTGAATTCGCCGTGTGCACTGCTGCATCAAGTCACTGCACATCCCCTTGGACTCTTTCTCCACTGTTGGTTTCTCTCCACATGTCATGTCATGGCCACTGTCAACACACACTATGGAACAGCCAGGTCCATGTCCTCATCCTTTGCTCGCTGTGTCACAACCAAAGTACTACCCCATCACTGGTTCCTTCGTCATAGGCTGTATCTCCTATCACTTGTTATATACCGTCTGTTTGAGAAACTGTCAAGTTCATGTTCGTTTTCACCCGGTTGTACTGTGGGTCACTTGAAGACCATGAAAGAGAGGGAGTGCAGGGGGTATAGGAAAAAGTGTCCATGGTTCCTGCTCTTGTGGCTCAAAATCAGAACAAAAGCTGGGGCGGGGTGAGAAAATACAATTCTGATGAGGATCAGACATGTGCCTTCTCTCTGACCGTTTTGGTCATCTCAGTGTGGTGGGCCTCCACAACCTCCTCACATCACATCTCCTCACATCCCACTTCTGACTCCATGTAATGCATGTTTTGGGTGGCTTTAAGGGATTATCCGTACAGGCATATCTTAAGAAGCACGTTTTCATACATTACAGACACCATTTTGCGTTCCTAAACCGGACGTACCGATCGTCTTTATTCCGAAACAAAGCACAATTTTAGATGCGAATCTAAATACTACACGATGCAATGGGGACTTGCGCCGAAGTGTTAAAAAGATAGTCTTCAGTCACAAAGAGCTGTCTGGGACTTTTAGCCGTCAGTATCAAAACCACAACAGTTTGTTCACCTCTACCATCGTGTTTAAATCACAAAACCCTGTTGTCCTGTAGCACAGCCTTGAGCATACATTCCAAAGTCGTTGGTAGTTCTTGAATATGCATGCTGTGTACTTCTACGCTTGAAAAAAAGAACCCCCACCCTGTAATGTTGTTCGCTGTTTGTGACTATGACGTCTTCCAGGGTGCCCAGCCAGGGAAGCTACCCAGGGGAGAGAGAGAGGGGGGTGGGGAGGAGGGGGGAGAGGAGGAGGAGGAGGGATGGAAGAGAGAGAGAGGGGAGAGAAGAGGGGGAGGAGGAGAGGAGGGGAGAGAGATGTATAGAGAGTGTATATATATATATATATATATAGAGAGAGAGAGAGGAGAGAGAGGGGGGGGGGGGAGAAAGAGGGAGAGAGAGGAGGGAGAGAGAGATTGAGGAGAGAGAGTAAAGAGAGAGAAACAACACACACACACAACACACACACAACAGAAATCGAGTCGGTTGCTTTATCACTGAATCAGCAGAGTGCAACGAACTCTATAACATTTAAAAACGAAAACCCTACTTATTATACAAGACTGATTTTAATGTGATACATTCGCTAAAACCTGAAACAATAATCAGCTATCAATGGTCTCCAGTGTTGATATCTGATAATGCGAAAGGCTGGCGTTTACTTGCAAATGACCTTTACTGGAAACTTTTCTATTTGTGTCTCTGTGTCTGGGTCACTCTCTCTCTCTCTCTCTTTCTCTCTCTCTCTCTGATGCAGCCACACACACACACACACACACACACAGAATCGAGTCGGTTGCTTTATCACTGAATCAGCACGGTGCAACGAACTCTAAACATTTAAAAAGAAAACCCTACTTAAACACAAGGCTGATTTTAATGTGGTACATTAGCTAAAAAAAATGAAACAATAATCAGCTATCAACGGTCTCCAGTGTTGATATCTGATAATGCGAAAGGCTGGCGTTTACTTGCAAATGACCTTTACTGGAAACTTTTCTATTTGTGTCTCTGTGTCTGGGTCACTCTCTCTCTCTCTCTCTCTCTCTCTCTCTCTGATGCAGCCACATAAACATACACACACAAACATAATTTTGCACACACACACACACACACACACACACACACACCCACCCACCCATGTAATTTGCTAGAGAAAGAGACAGCCAGATCAGGATGCTCAGAGAGAGGGGGGGGGGGGGGGGGGGGGGGGGGGGGGAGGGGGGGGGGAGAGAGACAGACAGGCAGACAGACGGACACAGACAGGCACAAACAGAGAGGGCCGGGGCATTATGTAGACCAGACAGAGGGGGCAGCGTCAGTAAGAGCCAGGATGACTCGCAGTTAAGGAAGTGAGAGGTGTGTGCAGGTCGTTCACTCCTCAGTCCCTGCTGCATATACAGCACAGCACAGCACAGAGCTGCACAGTATTGCACATCACAGCACTGCACAGCGCTGCACAGTACTACACAGTGCTGCACAGCAAAGAGCAACACAGCACTGCACAGCGCTGCACAGCACAGCACAGTACTGCACAGCACAGCACAGCACTGCACAGAACAGCACAGCACTGCACTGCACAGCACAGCACAGCACTGCACTGTACAGCATAGCACTGCACAGCACAGCACAGCACTCCACTGCACAGCACAGCACTGCACTGCACAGCACAGCACAGCATTGCATAGCACAGTACTGCACTGCACAGCACAGCACTGCACTGAACTGCACTGCACAGGTCTGCACAGCACAGCACAGCACTGCACAGCACTGCACTGCACTTCACTGCACTTCACAGAACAGCACAGCGCTACACAGCACAGCACTGAACTGCACTTCACTGCACTGCACTTCATTGCACAGCACAGCACAGCACAGCTCTGCACAGCACAGCACAGCACTGCACTGCACAGCACAGCACTGCATAGCACAGCACTGCACTGCACTGAACTGCACAGCTCTGCACAGCACAGCACTGCACAGCACTGCACTGCACTTCACAGCACAGCACAGCGCTACACAGCACAGCACAGCACTGAACTGCACTGCACAGCACTGCATAGCACAGCACTGCACTGCACAGCACTGCATAGCACAGCACAGCACTGAACTGCACTGCACTGCACACAACTGCACAGCACAGCACAGTACAGCACAGCACAGCACTGCACAGCACTGCATAGCACAGCACTGCATAGCACTGCACAGCTCTGCACAGCACAGCACAGCACAGCACAGCACAGCACTGCACTGCATAGCACAGCACTGCACAGCACAGCATAGCACAGCACTGCACAGCACTGCACTGCACTGCATAGCACAGCACTGCACAGCACAGCACAGCACTGCACTGCACTGCATAGCACTGAACTGCACTGCACAGCACTGCATAGCACAGCACTGCACTGCACAGCACTGCATAGCACAGCACAGCACTGCACTGAACTGCACTGCACAGCTCTGCACAGCACAGCACAGCACAGTACAGTACAGCACAGCACAGCACAGCACTGCACAGCACTGCATAGCACAGCACAGCACTGCACAGCACTGCATAGCACAGCACAGCACTGCACTGAACTGCACTGCACAGCTCTGCACAGCACAGAACAGCACAGCACAGTACAGTACAGTACAGTACAGCACAGCACAGCACAGCACTGCACAGCACTGCATAGCACAGCACAGCACTGCACAGCTCTGCACAGCACAGCACAGCCCTGCACAGCACTGCATAGCACAGCACAGCACTGCATAGCACTGCACAGCTCTGCACAGCACAGCACAGCACTGCATAGCACAGCACAGCACAGCACTGCACAGCACAGCACAGCACTGCACAGCACAGCACAGCACAGCACAGCACAGCACAGCACTGCACAGCACAGCACAGCACAGCACAGCACTGCACAGCACAGCACAGCACAGCACAGCACAGCACAGCACAGCACAGCACAGCACAGCACAGCAACACCTTGACTTGACTTGACCTCTTCTTCGACACACTGAGGAGTTGAACTGAATTTTTTCTGTTTTGAGATAATAAAATATTGCTATTGTAGTGTAGTGTATTGTAGTGTAGTGTAGTGTAGTGTAGTGTAGTGTAGTGTTGCGCTACACAGCACTGCACAGCACAGCACTGCACTGCACAGCACAGCACAGCACAGCACAGCACTGCACTGCACAGCACAGCACTGCACAGCACAGCACTGCACTGCACAGCATAGCACTGCACAGCACAGCACAGCACAGCACAGCACTGCACAGCACTGCACTGCACTGCACTTCACAGCACAGCACAGCGCTACACAGCACTGCACAGCACTGCATAGCACAGCACAGCACAGCACTGCACTGCACAGCTCTGCACAGCACTGCACAGCACAGCACTGCACAGCACTGCACTGCACTTCACAGCACAGCACAGCGCTACACAGCACTGCACAGCACTGAACTGCACTGCACAGCACTGCATAGCACAGCACTGCACTGCACTGCACAGCACTGCATAGCACAGCACAGCACTGAACTGCACTGCACAGCTCTGCACAGCACAGCACAGCACAGCACTGCACTGCACAGCACAGCACTGCATAGCACAGCACAGCACTGCACTGAACTGCACTGCACAGCTCTGCACAGCACAGCACAGCACAGCACAGCACAGCACAGCACAGCACTGCACAGCACTGCACTGCACTTCACAGCACAGCACAGCGCTACACAGCACTGCACAGCACTGAACTGCACTGCACAGCACAGCACTGCACTGCACAGCACTGCATAGCACAGCACAGCACTGAACTGCACAGCTCTGCACAGCACAGCACAGCACAGTACAGCACAGCACAGCACAGCACTGCATAGCACAGCACAGCACTGCATAGCACTGCACAGCTCTGCACAGCACAGCACAGCACAGCACTGCACTGCACTGAACTGCACTGCACAGCTCTGCACAGCTCTGCACAGCACAGCACTGCATAGCACAGCACAGCACAGCACTGCACAGCACAGCACAGCACAGCACTGCACAGCACAGCACAGCACTGCACAGCACTGCATAGCACAGCACAGCACTGCACAGCTCTGCACAGCACAGCACAGCACAGCACTGAACTGCACAGCTCTGCACAGCACAGCACAGCTCAGCACAGCTCTGCACAGCACAGCACAGCACAGCACTGCACAGCACTGCACAGCACTGCACAGCACAGCACAGCACAGCACTGCATAGCACAGTACTGCACTGCACAGCACAGTACAGCACAGCACAGACACTGCACAGCACAGCACAAACACTGCATAGCACAGCACAAATACTGCACAGCACAGCACAGCACACAACTGCACAGCACAGCACAGCACAGCACAGAACAGCTCTGCACAGCACAGCACAGCACTGCATAGCACAGCACAGCACTGCACTGAACTGCACTGCACAGCTCTGCACAGCACAGCACAGCACAGCACTGCACTGCACAGCACAGCACAGCACTGCATAGCACAGCACAGCACTGCACTGCACTGAACTGCACTGCACAGCTCTGCACAGCACAGCACAGCACAGCACAGCACTGCACAGCACTGCACTGCACTTCACAGCACAGCACAGCGCTACACAGCACTACACAGCACTGAACTGCACTGCACAGACTGCATAGCACAGCAATGCACAGCACTGCATAGCCAGCACAGCACTGCACTGAACTGCATGCACAGCTTGCACAGCAGCACAGCACAGCACGTACAGCACAGACTGCCAGCATGCATGCACGACACAGCACTGCATAGCACTGCACAGCTCTGCACAGCACAGCACAGCACAGCACAGCACTGCACTGCACAGCTCTGCACAGCACAGCACAGCACAGCACAGCACTGCACTGCACAGCACAGCACAGCACAGCACAGCAACACGTTGACTTGACTTGACCTCTTCTTCGACACACTGAGGAGTTGAACTGAATTTTTTCTGTTTTGAGATAATAAAATATTGCTATTGTATTGCATTGTATTGTATTGTATTGTAGTGTAGTGTAGTGTAGTGTAGTGTAGTGTTGTGTAGTGTATGTGTTGTGCTGTATTGTACTCATTGTGTTGTATTGTACTGTATTGTGTTGTATTGTACTTTATCATTTTGTAAAGTTTTGTATTGTAATGTATTGAACTAAACACTTTTCAAACGATGTGTCGAGGGCAATCTTGAACACGGAGGAGCCCATACTTCTTCAGACAGCAGGATGCATGCTGGGTATGATGTCTGTATCATCCATTCCAGCGGTCATAGCTGGGGCCCACTCTATCTCGAAAAGTGTATTGGGGGGTTCAACAACTGGGTAAGACGTTCTGCCTGCTTTTGCTACAGGACTTGGGTTTACAGTCTTTTTTTGTTGTTTTGCTTTTGAAAAAAAAGTATTGTCACAAGAGATGTCGGGTTTATAGTTTGTCTGTGAAGGACTGGGGAAGTGGTCCACGCGTTCTTTCAGGGACTGTATAAAAAAGTCGCGTTCAACCCGTAACCTCAGCGGAGACGTGGTGTAGTGTGTGTATGTGTGTGTTGTGTGTGTTGTGTGTTGTGTGTTGTGTGGTGTTTGTGTTGTGTGTAGTGTGTGTGTTGTGTTGTGTGTGTGTGTGTGTGTGCATCGCGCACCGTTCGCTCTGAAAGGGAGGAGAGGAGTGTGGAGAGAGAGAGTGAGGAGTGTGTGTGCTACGCACGCACCGTCTTGTTGTGTGTTGGTGCATGTTGTTGTGTACGAGCGCGCGTGTGAGTGTAGTACGTGTACGTGAGTAGACAATGCATGTGTGCTTGGCGAAGTGGCACAGTAAGGCTACGCATCGTCGCAGGTTCGCGAGGTGTGAGGACATACCTTGAGGTGAGTCACTACTGGCACTGTGTAGTGGGCATGCTAGTATCTGTCTATCTGTCAATGTGGGATGCTTCATCGTGTACAGTGTCTGTCGACGCCCGGTGTGTGTCCTCCTGTTGTTTCGCGTGTATCATTACATGTTCACCCGTTCCGAGAGTGAGTGACCCACCGTTTCTGTGTCGTGTAATGCCTGTGCCAACTGTGTTTGCGATGCGCGCGCGTGTACGTCGTACGTGTACGTGCACGTAGATATATGCATGTGTGCTTGGCGCAAGTGTGCACAGTACAGGCCTACTGCATCGCATCGACAGGTTCGCGAGCGTGAGGGCATACCTCTGCAGGTGAGTCACCTACTGGCACGTGAGTGGGCATGCAAGTAGTCTGCCTAATCACTGTCACAATGGGATGCTTCATCGTGTACCCAGTGTCTGTCACACGCCCAGGTAGCTATCCCTCACCTGTTCGTCTCTCCAGCGCTCTCATCATTACACTGTTCATTCTCGCCGACGTTGAACCTACGTTTGGGTAGCAAGCCAGCAAGCCCGCCGCCCCCCCAACACATACACACGCCACGCGCGCGCGCGCACACACACACACACACGCACACACATACGTGCGCGCGCGTGCACACACATTCATACACATGAGACTATAAACCGAGGCCCCGTATGCGAACGCACGCAGAACATCTTGCGTACACGTTAAATCCTATTCCGCTTTTCGAAAGAGTAGGCCATTGTGTGCCGGTGGGAACAGATGACAGAATTTACAAAACTGCATACACACGGGAACTGGATGTAAAAAAGCACGTAAGTGCTTATTCCATTATCCTCGATATAAAGAATTAAAAAAAAAAAAAGATAAAACACACGCACACACACATTCTGATTTTAATCACAGGGTACACATATTCCACCCATCATTAAACGATCAAACTAAGCGATCGAGAAAAACCACTCTTAGTTTACTTCGAAACTGAAAGGTAAAAAAGTTCGCAGTATGCTTGTTTTGGAAAGCACAGGAAACAAGAGAAATGCCAGGTAATTGCGTGAGAGAGAAAAAAAGAGAAGAAGAGAGAGAGAGAGAGAGAGAGAGAGAGATGAGAGGAGAGAAGAGAATGGCAAGAAGACAAAATGTCAGAGAGAGAGAAGAGAGGGAGACAGACAGAGACAGCGAGAGAAAGAGAGAGACAGGCAGAGACATAGAGAGAGACAGAGGGAGACACAGAGAGAGAGAGAGAGAGAAGAGAGAGAGAGAGAGAGAGAGAGAATCCGTGGAGTTCTATAGTACAGCAGTGGTCGAGACCATAGGTTGATGACCCCCGGTACAGTAATTGTGGCTAAAAGGGTTTAAGACATGGAGAAATTGCGGGGTTTAGTGTGTCTTCGCTAAAAGCAAAAACAAGGACCCCCCAAAAAAAAACACACACAAAAAAACAACTCAAAAGAAAGCAATAATAAGAAACAAAAGGGCCTGGTTTTAAAACTTTTTTGTGCTTTTTTTTTTTTTTTTTTTTTTTGGGGGGGGGGGGGGTGTTTGTTGTACACAATGAAGTCACTTACTTTAGCGGGAGGCAGGATCTGTAACCTTTTTTTGTTTTGTTTTTTGTTGTTGTTGTTTTCTTTTTAAGAATTTTAAAAAAAATAGTTATCAGTGATACGCTGTCAAGTACCAAGAACCTTCAATGTCTGTGGTAAGCAGGCGCTGTGCAAGGTCCGGGGAATACATAGTAGTGATATGATGGTCTATTTTGAGGTCCAAACCTTATGTGCGGAGTGTGGCCTCAGGTTACAAGCTATGTCCCTGATAACAAAACAATTCTCTCCCAGGCCGAAGTGGGATGCGCTGGGCCTGACTTTCCAGGCGTTTAACGGCAGCGCAGCGCAAAGCAACGCATTTTTTCCCTGCTCATATGACAATCTTTGCTGTCTAAGCGTTCGAAGAAAATGATGAAGAAGAAGAAGTAGAAGTAGAAGAAGAAGAAAATCAGAACAAGAACAAAAACACAGACACACAAAAGAATCACATAAAAAAAAGAAAAAGAGAAAGAAGTACAAAAGAAACAAGATTTTAAAAAACCTCCAAAAGAAACAATGAAAGGACAAAAAAGAAAACAGAACTTAACAGGAAAACCACTGAAGCGCGCGCTCTCTTCTCTCTCTCTCTCTCTCTCTCTCCTCTCTCTCTCTCTCTCTCTCTCTCTCTCTCTCTCTCTCTCTGTGATTGCCGTGCTTTTTCATGCTTTTCTTCCCTGTCTGTGAGTGCAGCCAGCACAGCACTTCCCCATCAGCAGCTGGGTGAGGCAGGGCACTGAACTCAGCAAGGTCACACGACCTGTCTCGCCATGCCACCAGAGAGCAGCCACACTATACCATGCTTTATCTTGTTGTTGCACTTTGGGGAGCAGTCAGTCATCAACACTGTAGGGTGATAGGGAGGGGAGGCGCAACAGCTTAAAGAACACTAGTGTCAAATCTGTCTGTTCACTTTGTAAAGTTGAATTTTGTTTGTTTATTTATTTATTTAAACAAAAAGAGTGGGGAGAGGGGGGAAGGGTTATGTTGATTTAAGCGCTCTGATTTGTCTTTCCAAGATATAGCGTTATACAAATTCCATTTATTATTATTATTATTATTATTATATTATTATTAACGGGTTTGATTTAGTTTCTTTGTTTGAGTGTTTGTTGACTTGCTGGTTTGTTTGTTTATTTACTTCTTTCTTTGTTGTTGCTGCTGTTGTTGTTGTTGTTCTTCTTGATGATGATTATGATGATCTGTTCATCGGATCTTGCAGCTTGCTTGTTTTATGTATGTCTTGCCATCGTTTCTTCTTTTCCCTTCCTTTACTTTTACTTTTTCCATTCTTACATTTTTGGATGGGTAGAATGGCAAAGGTTACTGGCTTTTTTTCCCAAACGTTTTAGTTATTATCCAATAGACATATTTTTCTGGAAAGTTGTTAATTATGTAAGTATCCGTGAAAGAAAAAAAAGTATCTGTGAATGTTGATGCTACTATCATTCTTTTAAGTAATTTTCCCCTGTCTTTTTCTTTGGTCGTTATGGGGATCATTAGCCACCATGAGAATGTGGATGTTGTACTTGAGCACAATATAATATGCTGCTAGCTTGTCGTTGCTGTGCTGATTATGATCTTCATGCTATATTCGTTCCATGCTTATTGAATGAATAAATAAACCTTGTTTAAAACCCAAGAGTTATGTAGGTTCAGTTTAATTCTCTGACCTACCAGAGGCCTCGTCATTACATATTCAGAATGCTGTCGCTTGCAAAATAGCCATGAGAGTAACAATGTTTCTGTTTTTGTTTGTTTAGTTTTGGTTTTAAAATTTTGATTTGAATTTGCATTTCTGTATCAGAAAGCATGCGAACAGAGCTCAGAGGAAGGAACATGACAGAAAAATTCCCCGCGAGGAGTGATGGGGGCATGTCAGTATAAACAGTATCCCCGCCTTTTCCAAATTCTGTGCTAGGAATTCCCTCTTTTCTATCCCTTTTTTTGTTTCTGCCTTTCTCCCTTTTCCTCCTGTCCCCTCCTTCTTGTCTACTTCTGCCTTCTTGGTCCATTCTCCTGCCTTTCCCCCCCAAGAAAACCAAGTTCTCTCCCACGTGGAAGTCGGATACGAAGGGCCTGACTTGTCAGGCCCTTAAATTAACAGCAGAGCAACGCATGTTCGCTCATACGACAAACAACAATACGTCTTTTAAGAGCGGCAACCATATACATCCATACATAAAGATGTTGCTGTGTGAGCGAGCGTTCGACGACGAAGAGAGAGAAAGACAGAGGGACATGCAGCATCGAATTGGCCTTGTTAGTTAGGGCTTTACTTAACGTCCTCCTGGGTGGTCCCATGTGGGACGTTTGTCGGTAGTTTTCTGGAAGAAGTTGCCTTCTAAATTCTTCATGGAAGAAGTTGCCTTCTAAATTCTTCATGGAAGAAGTTGCCTTCTCAATTCTTCATTCTTCATGGAAGAAACTGCCTTCTCAATTTTTCATTCTTCAAGGAAGAAGTTGCCTTCTCAATTTTTCATTCTTCAAGGAAGAAGTTGCCTTCTCAATTCTTCATTCTTCAAGGAAGAAGTTGCCTTCTCAATTCTTTATTCTTCATGGAAGAAGTTGCCTTGTAAATTCTTCATGGAATAAGTTGCCTTCTAAATTCTTCATTCTTCATGTAAGAAGTTGCCTTCCTTCTCAAAATTCTTCATTCTTCACGGAAGAAGTTGCCTTCCTTCTCCATTCTTCATTCTTCATGGAAGAAGTTGCCTTCCTTCTCCATTCTTCATTCTTCATGGAAGAAGTTGCCTTCCTTCTCCATTCTTCATTCTTCATGGAAGAAGTTGCCTGAAGGTCAGGAGACTAGTTATAAGAGGTAGCCCCTGGCGTTCACGACTGGACTTGACCACTGCCTTGACTCTGAGGCCGGGCGGGGCACGCACTGCCTGCAGTATGTTCTTTCGAGCCAGAAGGCCCATAGAGCCGGAGCTTATCCCGGTTTCTGTAGCGTTAAGCGAACTGATGGTTTTTTTCACCACCCCTGTGACAGGACGCTAGTCTGTCGCCAGATACTTCCCCAGCAGAGCTGGTACCCACTTGTACACCTGGGTGGAGTGAGGAAAATAGGAGTAAAGTGTCTTTCCCAAGGACACAACACCGAGCCGAGCGGGGATCGAACCCGCGACCTCTGGATCACGAGTTGACCGCCTAAACCACTCGACCACGGTGCCTCCCTACTGCCTGCAGTGATTGGCTTTGAATAGGCAGTACAGCCAGTCGTGGCCTGGCCACCTTGAACCTGGCAGAGCCTATCCCTCTCCAGGCAACAGGTACCCCAAAACAACAACAACACACAGGTATGCAGCAAAACATTCCTCCCCCGCTTCAAATTCTGAAACCCGCTGCAGTCACAAAGCCACAACGAACAACTCGTTTACTGTGTTTTTTTCTCCTCTACGAAAATTTGCAAAATTGCATTCATTTATTCGTGAATCGATGCTTTGCAAGAAAAAACGATCCGGTGTTAAGAATTGATATAAAAAATGCACACGAATATTTGTAGAAGTGGCATTTAGTAGAATGATAATTGAATAGCATGATAAATAACAAGCAAGAAAAAAAACACGATTCAGTGTTGAGAATTGATGAGGGAAAAATGCACACGAATATTTGTAGAAGTGGCATTTACTAGAATGATAATTGAATAGCATGATGAATAACGATTTAAAAATCGGTCAAGTACTGGCTTATTTTTGATCATCTTCTGGGTCCCAAGGTAGTTTAGCCTAGAAGTCAAACGGCAATGTCAGCACAAGAAGAACGAAAGAAAGGCACCAGCCACTCCGCATGCTTTAACAGCAGTTAGGGTTTTGGTGCCTGCACCATAAACTGGCAAAGCTACCAAACATTCAACAGTTCCCACAAGAAAACACAGACACAGTATCAGCAAAAATTCCTCCCAGGTTTCACAATTCTAACCCTCAGTAATCAGAGCCAAACGACAACTCGTTTACTGTGTTTTTTTCTCTAGAAAGTTGCAAATGCATTCTTTATTCGTAATCGATCTTTGTATAAAAAAAACGATATCAGTGTTAAAAATTGAATGCAAATAATTGGCTCCGGAATTTGTATGAGTGGATTTAGTAGAATGATAATAATAGCATATGAATAACAAGAAGAAAAAAACACGATTCATGTTGAGAATTGAGAGTAAGAAGCAGCACAATATTTGTAAGAGTGCATTACTAGAGAGAATGAATAGAGATGAATGAACGATTTAAAAACGGTCAAGTACTAACGTTATTTTGATCACTTCTGGGTCCCAAGGAGTTTAGCCAGAAGTCAAACGGCAATGTCAGCAAAGACAAAGAAAAGCAAGCACGGTAAGACTCCACTGCGTTAGTGATTTGGTCTCGAAAAAAATAAAAGTTAAGCAGAAGACTATTTCGACGACTTTCCAAGGACCAAGGTCGACTTTACTATATATAACAGAGGTGTTTACCCACGACTCCTGCGAAATTCGAGTTGGACAGACATTTTTCCGTGTTGCTGAGTGGTGCTATGGGCACACTCTTCTGTTGAGTTACGATAACATGACTCATGTTTTTACAGTATTATTCAGCGCATAAAAAAGGCAATATCAGTTGGTGTCTTTGTTTAATTATTAGAATCTTTTCCTGATTTGAAAAAAAATAAGTTGGAGTGAAATGAAATAACATGGGTGGGCTCCATTGTGGCGACGTCGCCTCCGCACGGAGAGAGAGAGGACGGAGTTTCGAGAGGGGGAGACTGACGGATGAAGTGGTGGAAATGAATGAGCGTTGATGATTTTATACCAAGATAAAGATTCATAATGTCCTTAATTGTCCTATTATTATTATACATCAAAACAGGTAAGGAAATAGGACAATGACATATAGAAAAGACGAAGAGAGAGAGAGAGGAGAGAGAGAGAGAGAAGAGGAGAGAGAGAGAGAGAGAGAGAGAGAGAAGAGAGAGGAGAGAGAAGAGAGAGATACAGACAGAACACAGACAGCACAGACAGACCTCATTTTAAGGTTTTCCCTAGGGCCAAAACTGACATAAACTACGTCAAACTGACAACAACAAAAAACCCACACGGATAGAGACAAGAGAGACAAACAGACAAAACTCAAGGCCACAGACCAAACACAAACAAACAAAGCAAACCCACACACCAACCAGTCTGAATCCTTTCCCAACTAGGCTAGCTGATACGCCGTACTAACTAATACCGTTCACATCAGAAGAAGACCCAGAAAGCAGACGACGGAAAAGAAACGGTAAGTCGAGCAGAACAGCTGGTCCATTACTACATTTCGTGCAGCAGCTAGTAGGCCTAGGCTAGGCCTAGCGGAAACTGCCAGACTGGTTGGTAGGTCAGGCCCTCTGGATGTCGGTCAGGGTCAGTCCAGTCCAGCCCAGGCTCAAAAACATCAGCTGTTTTGGACAGCAGAGGCTTACCACCGCCAGTTACAGAGCTGTGCGTCACTATCACTCCTCTATCTCTCTATCTATCTGATGGCGCCTATGTTCCCGTCTTCTTCAAGTCGGGTCAGTGTGACGTCGACTGCAATGCCCGCATCATCTATCTATCTATCTATCTATCTATCTATCTATCTTTTTCATTCTCTTGTACTTACTATCTCTATCTATCTTCCTCTAATTCTATCTATTATCTAGATTTCTATCTATCATCTATCTATCTACTAATTCATTTATTCATTTTCTGTGGAAACTTTACGATTTCTTCTTCTTCTTCTTCTTCTGAAAAAGCTACACATTAATATGTCTAGATTTGTACATGTATGTGTAGTGGACAGCTTTTTTTTCTGTCAAGGTTAAAGCGGGACGTAGTGTAAGTACGTCACACAAGTTCCGACTTCAGTAGGGTTAACATAAATCATGCGAATCGATGTGGTTGGAACTGTTATTATTGGTTAACTTCCCAGCTTAACAGCCTTGAGGGTCACCGGTACTACTGCGTGCCTTGAACTGGATATACCCAACGGTTTCTGATTTTCATGATTTTTTTGATTGGTCAACAGTCAAACAGTAGGAAAAAAGAAAAAGAAGCAGGTTATTTCGTTTAATTTAATAATTGGATTCAAAATTCTTTTCCACGTTTTTTTTAATTTCCCTCTTTGGAAGGTCACTGGGGCTCGGCGGATGCATATATGATCGGGGGCCCTGCTCCCCCTTTTCGGCTACTTCCCTACAAACGTTTTCATTAAAAAAAACCAAGATGCACTTTGGCTGGCTGAGTTTAAATTTTTTGAAAAAAAATTTTTTGTGTGTGTGTGGTGTGTGTGTGTGTTGGGGGGGGTTTGTGTTTTTTGTTTGTGTGTTTGTGTGTGTGGTGTGTGTTGTTTTGTGGTGGTGTTTGGGGTTTTTGGTGTGGTGTGTGTGTAGCCCCTTTTAAATAGGCCTGCCCAACTCTTTGGGTCTATACCCCACATCTGACTGTAAACCCAACCCAAGAAAGCAAAAAAACAAACAATCATCATTTGAAAATTTAATTTGTCCGGGGTCAAATCACAGTTGCCTTACTTAAGCACTTTGATAAAAAGCACGCATTAACGTGTCAGATCAAAAAGGATTTTTTTTTTGTTTTGTTTTGTTGGTGGTGGGTTTTTTATTAAAATATTTTTAAAAAAAAGGCGAAAAAAAAAAATTTTAATGCAAAAGTAAATCGAAAAAAAAAAAGTTTCAAAGACTGTATTCATATCTGCCCTTGGAAGCTGTGGGGCCCCGACCGAGATACCCAAAAAACTAAGCTGTGGGGCCCCCACGGAGGAGCTGGAAAGGACGTGCCATTTTCTCCCAAAAACACATTGCGGTGTAAAAATGGGGAAAAGGAGGGAGAAGAACTGCGAGAAAAAACCGTCCTATGACTTTTTAAAAAAAAAACCATTTCAGATGCTGATAAACGATAGTGGTTGTCATAATGAAAAATGATGAAAAGTGAAACCCTGCTTTAAATATTTGTTTCTTTGGGAGCAACATTATTTCAAGGTGTTGAACATTTAAAGGGGTTTCCGGGTAGATAGTGCTTTACAAAAGGGACCGGTTACCTGTCCTTGTTAGCAGCCTCCAGTCCCCCTGTTCACGCTGGGGGCCCCCTTGTGCGGCGGCATGGAAGGTGGGGGAAAAGAGGCAAGGAGGGGACCGGAAGGAAAGGGAGGGAGAAAAGGGAGAGGGGGGGGAAAAGAAGAGGGAGAGAAAAAGGGGTGGGAGAGAGAGGGGGGGGAGGGGAGAGGGGAGAGAGAGAGAAGAGGGGAGAGGGGAAAAGAGGGGGGGGGGGGGGAGAGAAAGAAGAGGGGGAGGAGGGAGAGAGAGAAGGGAGAGAGAGAGGGTGGGAGAGAGGAGAAGGGAGGAGAGAGAGAGAGAGAGAGGAGGAGAGAGAGAGGAGAGAGAGAGAAGAGGAGGAGAGAAGGGGAGAGAGAAGAGGGAGAGAGAGAGAGAGGAGAGAGAGGGAGAAGGGGAGAGAGAGAGAGGGGTGGGGGAGGAGAGAGAGAGAGGGGAGGAGAGGTGGGAGGAGGGAAAAAAAGAGGAAGGAGGAGGTGGGAGAGAGAGAGGAGAGGAAGAGAAGAGAGAGAGGTGGGAGGGGGGGAGAAGATGAGAGGAGGGGGGGGGGAAGAGAAGAGAAGAGAGAAGAGGGGGGAGAGAGGGAGAAGAGGGAGAGAGGAGGGAGAAGAAGAGAGAGAGGGGGGAGGGGAGGGAGGGGTGGGAGGAGGGAAAAGAGAGAGAGGGTATAAGTGAGTGGGGGGGAAAGGGGAAAAGCAGGAGAAGAGGAGAACAAAAAAAAGTCAAAAAGGGGGTGCTAATGACCTAACTGATTCTGCCTTGACTTTAAAGGGCGGGAGGGTAGGGGAAAAGAATAAGAAATGACAGACAGGGACAGAAGGAGAGAGAAAAGAAAGAGAAAAGGAAGAGAGGAGAGAGAGGGGAGAGAGAGATGCCCAAAAAAAAACCCCCGGGGGTGGCACGTAGGTCTAGTACGAGATTGACTTGATTTTCCCTTAAAGTCCCCAGGAGCCCTTTGTTTGTTGTGGGTCATTCCCTGACTATATTTTTTTTTTACCCATCTCTACACCCTTTTTGTTCTAAATTTCGTGGAACGATTATGCAACCCCTTTTTTTTCCTCCACCACCAGGTGAGACTGCTGTGGGTTTGCCCGTGTCATCCATAAACAGGCCATGGCTGCCCGGGCTTTAATGGAAAGAGGGGATTGGTTTTTTTGTAAGCCAGCGTGGGTGTTATGCTCTGAGGGTGGGGTGGGGGTCAAGAGTGAAAGGGGTCGAAGAAGGAGGAGGGGGATTTCACCTCAATGTACTGAAAAGTATAGCAGGTAAAAGAAAGAAAAAAAAAGAAGAAAAAAAGGAAGGAAGGGGGGGGGGGGGGGGGGGGGGGGGGGGGTGGGGAGGGGTTGGGGGGGGGGGGGGTTACATGTGCGACACATTTGCGCACGCACGGTACGCACGCACGCACGCAGCTATGCCCATGGGCGAGGCACCTTAGACAAAAGACAGGACAGGGGAAAGGGGGGAGTGGGAGGAGAGGGGGGAGAGGAGAGGGGAGAGAGAAAAACAGAGCAGACAGAAGGCAGACTGACAGACAGACAGAAAATTGACAGACGGAAAGACAGACAGGGGGGGAACAGACAGAAGATAGTAGGAAAAGAGAGAGAGGAGAGAGAGGAGGGGGAGAGAGAGAGAAAAACTGGCAGACGGAGAGAGAAAAGAAGAGGGAGACAGAGAGAGGAGACAGAGAGACCAGGAGAGAGAGACAGACATAGAGACAGAGGACAGGGAGAAGACAGAGAAGAGAGAAGAGAGACAAAAGGCGACAGAGACATACAGAGACAGGAAAAAACCAGACAGAGGGGGAGACAGGGCAAGGGACAGCGGAAAGACAAGGGATGATTTTAATTTCCCTTTATAAGCAGAAAACAGCTTGTTTTTCCCCCCCCCGTGATTTTTGTTATTCTCCTCTGTGTCTGTTTCCGTAGTTTTTAGTAGTCGTGATGTGTCATTTTGTCAACAATTGGGGTTTTTGCCCCTCTTTTCTTTTGTTTTTTTTTTGAGAAGAGTCAAACACCTTATAAATTTATTTTGTTTTATAGTCGTTTTGCTTTTGTGAGTGGGAGTAAAAATTGTGTGTGAGAGGTGGAGAGTGTGTGGGAGAGGAGGTGTGGGGTTTTTGTGTGTGAGTGTGTATGTGTGAGAAGGGCACAAAAAGAGAGACAGGGTGAGAGAGAGGGGGTGTGGTGTGTGTGTGTGTGTTTATTTATTTTTTTATTTTTTTATTTTTTTTATCGAGGATAATGGAATAAGACTTATGGCTTTTTTATCCAGTCCCCCTTGTATGCGGTTTTGTACATTGTCATCTGTCCCCCCGGACACAATGGCTTCTTACGAAAAGCGGAACGGATTTTAACGTTGGGGCGCAAAGATGTTCTGGTGCGTTCACAACGGGGCCCCGGTTTTGTCTCATCCGAAGGACTTTGGGGAGGTGGAGTCTGCATGTGTTAAAATCCAGGGGGGAAAAAATCCTTAAAAAGGGGAAACGAACCGGGTCGACAGATTGCGAGCGCAAAGTTTTAACCACTGGCTTCCCCTGTGTGTGTGTGTGTGTGTGTGTTGTGTGTGTGTGTGTTGTGTGTTGTGTGTGTGTGTGTGTGTTTTTTGGGGGAAGGAGAGAGAGGGAGTCTGCCTGGGTGGGTGATGTTTGCGTTTTTGCGTGTTATTTTGTTTGGGAAAAGGGGAAAAGAGAGAGAGAGAGAGAGAGAGAAGAGGAGAAGGGGGAGAAGGGGGGAAAAGAAAAGGGGGAAAAAAAGAAAAAAAACGGCAATTCCATTTTAAATATTTAAAAAAAACAATTTTAAAATTTGGGTTTTTTTTTTTTTTTTTTAATAATATCCTTTTTAACCCAAAAATAAAACTTAAAAACACATTTTAAACAAACATAAAAAAACTTCCCAACATTAAAAATAAACAAATAATAAAAAACCAAAAAAAGGGGGGGAAAAAAGGTGAAAAAAAAAAAAAAAAAAAAAAGGGGGGGGGGGTCCGCCCAAATTAAAAGGAATTGGAAACAAAAAAAAAAGAAAAAAAATTTAAGAAAAAAAAAAAAGAGGGTTATGGAAAGGGGGTAAATAACAACACCCCAAAGACAAATTAGCCCCCCCCAAAATTACCCGAACTTGGGAACTTAAAACACCCAGAAAAAAAAATAAGGAACAACGAAAAAACCACCCCCACACACACACACACCCAAACAGAAAACAAGCAGTCTGAAAAACTTAAGAAGAAAACAAGTACCAGACTCGGATGTCGTCATGTGGCCCCATCTGTCAGCAACACAAGAGAGGAACAGTCATAATGGGCCCGCAAAAGGCCTAAGTTGTTTATAGGGGCACACGCTGGTCCCTTTTCCCGTCTGTCGGCGGCTAGAAAGTAGCCCGGACTTTACTGAACGTTAGAGCTGGCCCCCTTTCATTTTTGCTGTTATGCGCAGCGGAATACCTGCATTGCATTGAGTGGTTGTTTTTGCCGGCACACGTGTGTGGTGGTGGTGTGTGTGTGTGTGTTGTGTGTGTGTGTGTTGTTGTGTTTTTGTCTGGGTGTGGTTTTTGGGTGTGTTTGTTGTTGTGTGTGTGTGTGTGTTTTCTGTTGTGTGTGTGGTGTGTGTGTTGTGTTGTCGTTGTATGTGTGTGTGTGTGTGATGTGTATGTTTGTGTGTCTGTTTGGCTTTAGTGTGTGAGCACAAAGCAACTTCGGCCCGGCTCGCTCGGGTTGATAGGGTGGGGGGGGGGTCGCCTGTTTTTTGTTGCTTTGGGGTGTAGGCTGGTGGCCCCCACTGGGCAGGTTTGTTATGGTTTATGTGTTGTGTGTGTGTGTGGGGGGGGGGGGGGGGGGGGGGGTTTTTACCGTTTTTTGTGTGTTTGTTGTGTGTGTGGTGTGTGTGTATGTTTGTGGTGTGTTTGTGTGGTTTGTGTGTGTGCTTGTGTGTGGTTTTGTGGGTTTTTTTATGTGTGTTTGTGTTGGTGGTGTGTATTTTGTGTGTGTGTGTTTTTGTGGTGTTTTTTGTGTGTGTTTGTGTGTGGTGTGTGTGTTGTTTGTGTGTGTGGTTTTTGGTGTGTTTGGTGTGTGTTTGTGGTTTTGTGTGTGGTGTGGTGTGGGTTGAGTGTGGTGTTGGTGGGGGGTGGGGGGGTGTGTGTATGTGTGAGCGAGTGTGTGGGTGTGTGTTGTGTTAGCAATACTGCCGCATAACTAGTTTTAAGTTGTTCGTTGCTTCCGGGGGGTGTTTCCCCCTGTTTGTTTTTTATGTTTGGCATGGGAAACCAACCCCCCCCAACACCACCCTTTTTCTTTCACCCCAACCCAAACTCAAACCCCCCCCCCTCAACACCTACAAAACAGTTTTCTTAAAGAAAAACTCTCAAAAACTGCCTGGGTTAGGCTTTCTTTAAAATTTTAAAAAGGAATGAAATCTTACTATTATGTGTTTTATGTAAACATATAAAAAAAAAACAACAAAAAAAAAAAAAACACAAAAAAATTACGGGTAGTGAAAGTTAGTTTGGGCTGCAAAATTGTTTGGGCTGTGCGTTCCGTCGGTGTGCTTTTATTTTTATCTTTACTGCACTGGATGCTTAAGGGGTCAGCCTTCGTGCATGTTTGAACGGGTTTGGTGGTTGGTTTTGACAGTGGGAAGGGAAAGCGAGAAGGAAGAGAAAGGGAAACTCTGAAAAATTTTGAATTTGGGAAAAAACAGGAAGAAGAGAAGGAAGAAAGGGGGAAAACGGAATTAAACCCTTCGCTCCCCCAAAAAACCTCCCCAAAAAGAGTAGTTTTTTGGTTTTCAATTTTTGTTTCCAAAATTAGTAAATGGAAAAATTTTCCTTTAAATATGCCTTGTTAGGGGTGGTGGTGCGTGGTGGGTGGGAGAATTAAACTTAGTTGCTTCAGTGCTCTTTCTCTCTCTCTCCACTCTCTCTCCACCCCTCTACCTCCTCCCTCTTCCACTCCTATTCTCCCCCACCCCCTTACTTTAATATGCCTTGTTAGGGGGTGGGGGGGTGGGGGGGGGAGAATATACTTTGCTTGCTTCAGTGCTCTCTCTCTCTCTCACTCTCACTCTACTCCCCCCTCTCTCCCCCCCACTTCTCTCTCTCTCTCTCTCTCTCTTTCCACCTTACCTCCCCCTCTTCTTCCCCTCTCTCTCTCTCTCTCTCTCTCCCCCTCTCCTTCTTTGTGCTTGCTGACGGGACAAAGTGATCTTTCCACTGTGCGGGGGTAAGTAAAGGCTATTATTCTTCCACGAACATCTGTCTGTCCCCCAAACCCCTGTGTGTCTCTCTCACCAAGTTCACGTCAGAGACAACCACGCGAAAGCATCACGTTTTCTAGCCCACCGGGGGGGGGGGGGGGGGGGCGGAGTGGAGAGAAGGGGGGGGGGAGGAAGTGGGAGAAAATGAGATGAGGGAGACGAGAGGAGCAGAGAGAGAGAGAGAGAGAGATGAGAGAGAGAGAGAGAGAGAGAGCGAGAGAGAGAGAGAGAATGACAATGAGAGAGATTTTTTTAAAATTTATTTATTTATTTAATCTTTTTTATATCGTGGATATGGAATAAACATCATGTTGAAGACAATGGTAAGCAAGCCTCCACTGTGCCGGGTAAAGGATATTATTTTATGGCATCTGTCGTCCCAAAGAGGGAGAGAGAGAGAGAGTGTAGAGGGCGATTGGGGTTGGGTTAGGGTTAGGGTTACAATTGGATTAGTATGTGTTAAAAGTATGAACAGGTTTGCTTGCTCGTTTTTACCTTCTTTTCTTGTCGCGTGGGATTTTTTGGCGTTTCCTAAGCAGTTGTTAAGATTTGGTGTTTTAATGCAGATTTTCTCTTCTCTTCTCTCTCTTCTCTCTTCTCTCTCTCTCTCTCTCTCTCTCTCTCTCTCTCTCTCTCTATCTCTCTCTCTGTCACTCACACGATACGCTACCACACACACACACAACACGCACACACACACCACACACACACAAAAACACACACACACACAGTGACGTCTAATATCCTACTGAGAGTGAACAGAGGAAAAATCGAAGAAAACAACACACACGGTGTTTCTTAAATTTAGTACGAATTGATAACTCCCCGGCTTAAAACAACAAGAAAAGGAACTCCATTCTCAGATTTGTTTTCTGTTTTTCACAGATCAAGTGGAAACCTCCATACGGCGCAATCCATTGGCAAAATGGTTTAGCGGCAATACAACCAAAAGAGAGGACAGCCAAGCCAACAGTAAGTCCAGAAAGGAGAAAATTACGGCTCACAAAACGACTTTCCCTCGATAACGATGGATCTGAGAAGGATGGAAAGAAAAAAATGTACAGATCTTCCTGGGGTAAATAAAAAGACTGGCATGCCAGCCAGCGATTCTGACTGTTTGGTAGCAGCCCGACTTTTTTGAAGATTCTCTTCCTTTTTTTGTTGAGTTTTTGTCAGTTCTCACGTCTCGCCCTCCCCTCTCACTTCCTCCCTTCTTTCGTCCACTGTCATCCTCCCCCTCCTCAACTTCCCTACTAATCCTCCTCTCCCCCTTGCACTTTCATTTCATTTGTGTAGTTGTACAAATTAACCACAGCAACAGACATTCAATAATTAGTAGTATATTCATTCTGGACACTCCTAGATGGTCTTAAGAAGAATACACGATACGTAATAGTAAGCAAGCTGTCCACACGCAAAGCATTAGCATATAGCTACCTCTACTCTATCCATCGAGGAGGAGGTCATTGACACTTTTCCCCAAACGTCAATGTTTCTCATTTGAGCGAACCTCTGGGACTGCAATCGGCTGTCCACTGACCTAGCTACAGCGTACTGACTGATTGGCAGCAGTTATGACTAGTAGGCAGGTAGGTAGGCAGGTAGGTAGGCAGGGCAGGTAGGTAGGTTGGTAGGTAGGTTAGGTCGGCCAAGGTAGGTAGGAGGTAGGCAGGAGGTAGGTAGGTAGGTTAGGCAGGTAGTAGCAGGTTGTCATGTGCAGGTAGGTAGGTAGGCAGGTAGGTAGGCAGGAGTTAGGCAGGCAGGTAGGTAGGCACGGTGGCAGGCAAGGGAGGTAGGCAGGTAGGTAGGCAAAAAGGCAGGTAGGCAAAAAGGCAGGTAGGCAAAAAGGCAGGCAGGCAGGTAGGCAAAAAGGCAGGCAGGCAGGCAGGTAGGCAAAAAGGCAGGCAGGCAGGTAGGTAGGCAGGCAGGTAGGCAGGCTCGCGTACATCTGCGGCAGCTCTACTGACGTCAATTATCTGATTTGCATGTGTTGTGTTACATTGCCCGTTTTATTTACAGCCGTAGTTGTGTGCTGGTGGCAGGCTTTCTTATCTATTACCGCTCCACCCCACACACACACAGAGGGAGAGGGAGAGAGAGAGAGAGGAGGATAGATAGGGAGAGAGAGAGGGGAGAGGAGTGCGAGAGGGAGAAGAGAGAGATGAGAGAGCAGATGAGGAGAGAGAGAGGTGAGAGAGAGATGTGAAGTGCGCGAGCGCACGCAGCTGTGTCCAAGCACAACTGTTCCCCCCCCCCCCCCCACCCCCGCCACCCCCAACCTCTATGTTGTAATTTCTTAATCTTTTTTAAAAATTCTTTTATTCCGAGTATAATAGAATATGGTATTATATTTCGTTTACCATGTGGATATATTTTTCTTTATTACAGACTTTTTTGCCGGGTGATCTTCCCTTGTTGCGTGGGTTTTCTTTCGCACGCGCTCAAATGCTGGCAGGTGATTGCAGCGGCATCGTTACTCGCCTGGTAGAGATAGACTGGCCAACCAGATTACTACGGTACTTGTGGTTATTAAGAGCCTGGAGATTGTGAGGAATAATGCCGGGATGAGGGAGGAAAATCAGGGCCGAACTGGGAGGGGTGGAGATGGGGGAAGGGGGGTGGGGGGGTGGGGGACTGTTGTGTGGGGGGGGGGGGGGGGCCTCAGTGGGGGGAATTGAAATCACTGACTTCTCACACGACAAACGCTGACGCGTGTGCAGACCTGGAATTTGACAGAATGTAGAAAGGCAAAGAAACCCCCAACCAAAAAACAAAGCCAAACACACACACCACAAACACACACACATCTCCACACTACACTTCTTCTCACATACCCAACAAACACACTCAACACACACTCTCTCTCCTCTCACACACACTACACCACTCACACACACACTCTTCTCTTCTCTCACACACTCTTCTCTTCACACAACACACACACTCTCTCACACACACACACCCACACACAACTCTCTCTCTCTCTCACACACTCAACCTCTCTCTCACACACACCACACACACTCACACAACACACTTTTCCCCCACACACAAAAAACACACTCACACACTCTCTCTCTCTCTCTCACACACATACACACTTTCACACTCTCTATCTCTCACCCTCACACATCTCTCTCTCACACATACAACTCTCTCACTACACCACTCACACACACACACACTACACACTCTCTCTCTCTCTCTCACACACACAACACACTCTCTCTCTCTCTCTCACAACACACTCTCTCACACACACATTCTCCACACACACCACACTCACACACACACACACACAAAACACACACACACCACACACACACACACACACACACAACCAACACACACACACACTCACACACACACACACACACCCCAACTTGGAGGGTGTCCTCCCCTAGTCTGCTTTACTTGACGATGGACTGACGAGTCAATGACCTCTTTCCTTCATGGTGTGAAATTAAAGAAGGCAGATCGCCAGGGACTGTTGTCAGGATGGCACTGACCTCTCGGCGTTTAGGGTTGGAAGAATCAGCTGTTGTATCCAACCCCTGTCCCCCCCCCCCCCCACCCCCCCCCCCCCCTCCACTTTCCTACACCACACACACACATACGCGCGCGCACGCAAAAGCACATGCACGCCACACACCACGCACGCACACACTTACTCACACGCCCACTCAAACACGCACCATACTACACCAACACACGCGCGCGCGCGCACTCGCTACCAACACACACTTACACACAACACACGCACACTCACATCCACGACCAACACCACACACGCACACATACGCACACATACACACACATACAATCACACACGCACACCTACACACACATACCAAACACCCACACTCGCATAAAACTCGCACACAACACACAACACCACACACACAACACACACACTCACACACACACACACACACACACACACACACCACACACACAACGCACACACCCGGCGCGCGCCAAACAGAACCCCAAACAGACAGAACAGGAAGGAGAGTGGCAGTATGGTTAAGACGTTCGCCTGCCCACAAGAAATTCGTGAGGTTCTGGGTTCGATTCCCAGCCTTCTTACCCTTTCTTCCCAGTTTGACGAAAAAAATCGAAGTGAATGTCAAATTCCTTCGGATGAGACTAAAAACCGAGGCCCCGTGTGCGAACGCACGCAGAACATCTTGCGCACACGTTTAAAACCCCGTTCCACCTTTCGGGAGAGTAGGCTATTGTGTGCCGGCAGGAACGGATGACAATTAGAAAAAACAACAACCCAGCATGCATACAGGTGTTGTGTTAGGAAACCATCCGATAGAATCGAATGCTGCTACCTAAATGTAGTGTGTGTTTGAGGAGGGGGTAGGCGGGGGTGGGATAGGGGGGGGGGGGGGGTACACGGACGCTTACGCAAAAATCTCACATTGGGTGAATTTAGGAGCTTAGCGATGAACAAAACACTTCCCCTCCCCTCCCCCCCCCCCCCCCCCCCCACCCCCGCCACCCCCCCCCCCCCCCCCCCCCCCCCCCCCCCCCCCCCCCCCCCCCCCCCCCCCCCCCCCCCCCACCCCCCGCCCCCCCCCCCCCTCCCCTCCCCCCCCCCCCCCCCCACCCCCCCCCCCCCCCTCCCCCCCCACCCCTCAAAGAAAACCCCACAACCAAAATAAGCAACAACCACCCCCCCAATCCCCTCCCCCCCCAAAAAAAAACCCAACTCCCCCCCCCCCCCCCCCCCCCCCCCCCCCCAAACATACAACAACAAGCAACAACCACCCCCCAAAAAAACCCCACAAAACAAACAACCCAAAAAACCAAAAACACCCCAACCAAACCCAAAACACAGCATACATAAAACAAAACACAAGCAACACCCCCCCCCCCAAAAAAAAAAAACATACCCACACCACCACCAACAACAAAACACCAGCCATCACAAGCAACAGCCACACCCAAACAACCACACAAAACACCACCTCCAAACAAAAACCCTCCCCCCACCCTACACACACCCACACACACAAAACAAACAACTAAACCCCAAACAAACAACAAAACCCCCAAATAAAAACCAGCCACAAGCAGATCAATACTGATCCTCTCTCTCTCTCCTAAGCCCACAAAGCCAAACTGATCAGCGCCGGGAGCTTTGCTTGAAAACCAGGTCGTTCACCTGCCTTCCCCCCGTGTATTTTTTTTTATATATCTATATTTTTTTCTTCTTTCTTTAATAAACGGTTTGTGAATTGCTATGTGTGTTGTGGTGCAACAGGGATCGAAGCGTCTGCCAGGTTAGCTCTCTAGTTAAGTCACTGAAATCTACGGCCTCATCGTGTTTTGAGATTTTTTTTTTTTTGGAGACAAGTTTTTGTTGTGTGGTTGAGGGTAGACGATGGTCATTAATAATAATAATAAGAAGAAGAAGAAGAAGAGAAGACGAAGAAGAAGAAGAAGAAGAGGAGACGAAGAAGAAGAAGAGGAAGAAGACGAAGAAGAAAAAGAAGAAGAAGAAGAAGAAGAAGGAAATCAGAACAAATGTACAGAATTTATATAGCGCTAAATCCTGTAAAGCGACAAATCAAAGTGCAGTGTGTATGAAATTTATAGATTCTTGCTTCGTTTCCTGGATATCGGGAGCGGCCTTTTTGCTGAAGAACTTTGCTCTGGGGCAACTCCCTCATTGCTCTGGGTTCTTTAACATGCACTAACTAAACTAAATCTATGTTGCACACGGGACGTCCGTTTATCGTGTTATTCAAGCATCCAGATATCCAGATCACCATTCAAGTGGATTTATTTAGGGGAAAACGAGTTTAATTAAAGACTTTCCCGTGTGTGTGTGTGTGTGTGTGTGTGCGTGCGTGCGTGCGCGCGAGCGCGTGCGTGTGTGTGTTAGTGTTATGTATACACTATACGCCTTGGATGGATGAATATGAATCTTTGGTGAAGCCAAACGCAAAGTCGCAGAAGAATAATAATGAAGGGGTGTGGCCAGACTGCTGGAGTGAAAAGCTCGCTACACAAACTGGCTGACGCTTGAGGATCAAGAGTGTCATTCCCATGGATCAGATGAGGAGCGTAAGGTGACAACAAAGACAACAGCCAACAGAGGGCACTATATTTCCTCCACAAGTCATTACCTTTCCCACACTGGTAGTGTTGTGTAGTGTAAGCGTAATGTAGAGTAGTGTTAGTGTGGTGTAGTGTAGTGTAGTGTGTGTAGTGTTGTGTAGTGTAATGTAGTGTAGTGTAGTTGTGGTTGTGGTGTGGTGTGGTGTGGTGTGTGTGGTGTAGTGAGTGTGTGTGTAGTGTTGTAGTGTGGTCTGTGGTGTGGTGTGGTGGTAGTGTAGGGTTTTAGTGTGGTTCTGTGTGGTGTGGTGTGGTGTAGTGTAGTGTAGTGTAGTGTGGTGTGGTGTGGTGTAGTGTAGGGTAGTGTTAGTGTGGTGTGGTGTGGTGTCGTGTGGTGTGGTGTGGGGTAGTGTAGTGTAGGGTAGGGTAGTGTAGTGTGTGTGCCTTGTTCTAGTGAGTTGTGTGTTGTGGGGTAGTGTTTGGTATAGTGGTGTGGTGACGTGTGGTGTGGTGTGGTGTGGTGTAGTGTTGTTTGGTGTGGTGTGGTGCGGTGTGGTGTGGTTTGTGGTGTGGGTGTGTGTAGTGTGGTGTAATGTGGTGTGGTGTGGTGTGGTTAGTGTGGTGTGGTTGTGGTGTAGTGTGATGTGGCGTGGCGTGGCGTAGCGTAGGGGTAGTGTAGTGTGGTGTGGCTTGTGGTAGGGGTTGTAGTGTGGTGTGGTGTAGTGTGGTGTGGTGTTGTGTGGTGTAGTGTTGTGTAAGTGTGGTGTGTGTGTAGTGTAGTGTAGTGTAGTGGTAGTGTAAGCGTAGTTGCAGAGTAGTGTAGCGTTGGCGCAGTGCAGTGTTAGTGTCGTGTAGTGTAGCGTAGTGTAGTGTAGTTTAGCGTAGCGTAGTGTATTTTTAGTGTAGGTTGTAGTGCAGTCTGCTGTGTTGTGTACTGTAGTGCAGTTGTAGCGTAGTGTAGTGTAGTGAATGCAGCTGTTAGTGCAGTGCTGTGTGGTAGTGTAGTAGTGCAGTGTAGCGTAGTGTAGTGTAGTGGCCAGCTAAAGCATGTTGAGCTTATAGTGGTGGTGGAACTGAAGTCTTGACATGGCCTAGGCTAGTGACGAACGTTTGTCTCTGTCTCTGTCTCTCTCTCTCTTTTTTTTTTTTTTTGGTGGGGGGGGGTTGTTTTGAAAGGGTTTATTTCTCTTTGTTTCAACTGTGTGAGAGTATAAGTAAAGGTTATTATTAAGAATGTATCCTACGGGCGGGGACTGGATGTAAAAAAAGCACATGAAGTGCTTATTATTATCCTCCCCAAATAAAGAATTTGTCATTGTCATTGTCCATTGTCATTGTCTTCTCTCTCTCTCTCTCTCTCTCTCTCTCTCTCTCTCTCTCTCCTCCTCTCTTTTTCTCTCTTCTCTCTCCCCCGTTTTTCCCAGGCAGTCGTTCACCTCGGCGGGTTTCGCCAGTGTCCTCGTGCGTTATCTGCGTTTTTTTCTTTCTTTTTTTCCTTGTTCTCATCCACACTACAGTTGGCTGAACAATGGGAAACAACGAGACGAAAATGATGCACGTCCTGTTGCGCTGAGGACACTCCTCACTTGGTCTGGACTGTTGTTTTTGTTGTTGTTTTTTTTGTTGCTATGATGAGCGCCCCCCACTTAACACCCACGTTTTAGAATATGCTTGGGGTTTCCCTCGCCCCTCCGGGGAGTCCCAAGGACATGTAAGAAACACAGGAGGGAAAAGTCTGCATGTATGGCCTGTTCAATAAAACTTATGGCACCCCGTCCCGTTTCAGAGGTTTTTCCCCACACTGTTACGTAGAGAGATAGCAAAACCTTCAAGACAGCCTTCTGTCGTGCCCAATCGCTTAAATTTTTAACCTGCTTTTTTCCTTTGGTCTTTTCGAAAAAACCAAAAAATTGATACGAAAATTCATGATGAGTGTTTCATTTTTCCATGCTAATCTTCCCCCTTTTTTTTTTGGTTTGTCTCTTTTTTTTTCCCCGAGTAGAAAAAAAGTGTTTTTTTGCATTGGCAGCAGTTTGACCCTATTTCTACATGTTCTTGCTCCCGCTGTGGTTTTGCTTCTTCTTCAAGCATTTGAAACCCACAGGAACCCATTTCCTTTTCCAGGTGACAACCCAAATCATAATGGCTTCTGGGGTTGGCAGGGCTTTAACCAAGAAGACGGGATTGGATTGGATTGGACGGCACACACTTCACAATTCTAATAATTTTCACATGCTCACATATATTCGACTTGCTCCCTGTCCCCCCCCCCCCCCCAAAAAAAAAAAAAAAAAAAAAAACACCCCAAAAAACCCCCAAAAACCCAAAAAAACCCAAAACAAAAAAAAAACCCACCAAAAAACAAAAAAACAAAACCCCCACCAACAAACACAAAAACACAAACAACAACAAAAAAAAAAAAAACAAAAAATCAAAAACAAACACAACACCCCAAAAACCCCAACAAAAACACACACACACACCAAAAAAACAAACCCCCAAAAAAAAAACACAACAAACAAAACCAAAACAAAAACCGTAAAAAACATACGAGGAAAAAGGGCCTACATTTTGCACTCAAAAGGAGGCCCAAAACAATGCCCATGGTAGCAAAAACATGGAACCTATAGTATATAGCGAAACCCCCCCCCCCCCCCCCCCCTCCCCCCCACCCCCAACAAACCCCAACTGAATGATAAGAAGACATCCGCTAGCACAGTGTTTACAAAATGATTCGGGGGCGGTGTTACCTTAACCCCGCTTTTAACACTCTATTGTTCTTTACGTGCATACGTTTGGTTTTTTGTTTTTTTGTTTGTGTTTTTTTTTTGGTTTAATATCATAAAAGCACCGACCCCATAATTATTATTTGGGGGGGTTGGAAAGGTACACTAGGCCCAGTATGTGTTTTTGGGGTGTGTGTGTGTAATACTTATAAAAGTTTGTGTATGGTTAAGTATTTGGGGCACACTGCTTTACCCGTTTTGCATTGAATGGCAAGGCTTGCTCTAGTTTTTTCAGCTTGATGGGGTTTAATGACCCTTCCCTTGCTGTTTCACCCCAAATGTGTGTGGATCGTTACGTACAATACGCTTTTAACACGAAGCCCGAGAACTTAATAACAAAAACTGGGTGGTTTTTTGTGTGTGTGTGTGGTTTTGGCGTCCCCCTGATCGAGGTTCACCCCGGGTGGATTTTGCTATCACCGTTTTTTTCCCACCCCTAAGGTAGCCGCATTCTATCTTCAGATAAACAAAGAGATACATAAAAGAATGCAAACAAAAGATCAACACGTTAATGATAAAAAAGAGATACATCATTAGATGACTATAAACAAGGGTTTCATAAACGTTGATGACAAACAAAGAGATACTAAACGTTAGATGACTAAACAAAAAGATACATACCCGTTAGAAAGACTAGTAAACAAAGGATATATAAACGTTAGATACTAAACAAAAAGTACATAACGTTAGATGACTAAACAAAAGATACATACACGTTAGTGACAGTAAACAAAAAGTACATACAGTTAGATGATAAACAAAAATAATACAATTAGATGACTATAAAAAAAGGTCAAAACGTTAGAGACATAAACAAAGAATCAACATTAGATGACTATAAACAAGAGATCATAAAGTTAATGAAAAACAAAAAGATACATACCTTGAGCTAGTAAACAAAGAGATAATAAACTTTTAAGACTAAACAAAGAGATCATACACGTTGATGACTAAACAAGAGATAAAATACCCGAGATGATAAACAAAGAAACAACAGTTTGAACAAACAAAGGTACATAAACGTTTGATAAAAACAAAGAGTAAATAAACGTCGATGACTAGTAAAAAAAGAGAACTAAAATTAGATACTAAACAAAAGATACATAAACGTTGATACTAAAAAAAAGAGATACATAAACGTTAGATACTAGTAAACCAAAAAGATACAAACGTTAGATGACTAAACAAAGAGATACTAACGTTAGTGCTAGTAAAAAAAGAGATACAAACGTTAGATGACTAAAACAAAGAGATACATACACGTTTTATGATAGAAACAAAAAAAATAAAAAACTTGTGACTAAACAAAAAATACATACAGTTAGATGACTAAAAGAGAGAAACAAAACGTTAGTGACTAAACAAAGAGATTTCATAAACGTTAGATGCTTAAAACAAAAAGATACAAAAGTTAGATGACTAAACAAAAGATACAAAACGTTAGATGATATAAACAAAGGATACTAAAGTTGAGATATAAACAAAGAGATACAAACTTTGATGTAACAAAGAATAATAAACTTTGTGACTAAACAAAGAGATACATAACGTTAATGAATAAAAAAAGAGATACTAAACGTTAGAGATAAAAAAAGAGATACATAAACTAGATACAGTAAAAAAAGAGATACTAAAGTTAGATGATAAAAAAAGGATAATACACGTTAGATGATATAAAAAAGGATAAAAACGTAGAACTAAAAAAAGAGTACATACACTTTGATGACTAAACAAAGATACATAAACGTTATAGACTAAACAAAGAGATCAAAACGTTAATGACAGTAAACAAAGAATCATAAACTTAGAGACATAAAAAAGAGATACATAAAAGTAGTAAAAACAAAAAGATACATAAAAGTTCGATGGTAAACAAAGAATACAAAACGTTCGGGACAAACAAGAGAACATAAACGTTCGATGACAAAACAAGATAATAAACGTTAGATGACTAGTAAAAAAAGAGATACATACACTTAGATGATAGTAAAAAAGCACAAAAATAGTTTTCCCATTTTTATTTCATAAAAAAATTTTTTTTTTCTTGCGTTGCAAGCGAAGACAAAAAAAAATAATTTTTTTTTTTTGGGGGGGGGGGAGGGGGGGGGGGAAAACAACGGGGGGGGGGTGTATGTTGCCAACCCATCACAACAGTCGCCACTCTTACGAACAGTTTATATAATCCTGCCTGCCCATGTTGGTTCACTTCGACTAATTATGTCAAAACAGATAGTCGTCTATCAGTTCACCCCCGGCATCGCCCCAAAATTGCAAGTGCTCACAGTTCAGGGGTGTTTCCCCTGATTAACAACATAAAACCAAAAATCAACAACCCCGTTTTCGCGAAACGTCAGAAGTTTCTTGGTCCTTCCTGGAAAGACCTACCCCCCCCCCCCCCCCCCCCCCCCCCCCTCTCTTCTCTTCTCTCCCTTTTCCCGTCCTACTTTTTCACCCCCCCCTCCAAACACACAAAAAATGTCCCCCGAGCCCACTGTGCCCGACCATTCCACAGAGCAGCATCTTGCTTACAAAACAACAACAACAACAACAACAACAACACTCTCCTGCCTTGTTTCCCCAGAAAGAACTTAAAAAGTAACAATTCTCTCTTGTGCCGAAGTCGGATTTCACTGGGCCTGACTTGTCAGGCGCTTAACGGCAGCGTGACGCATTTTCGCTCATATAACAGACCACAATAGTTTCTGTCTGAGCGTTCGACGAAGAAAAGAGGAAAAAGACAACAACAACAACAACAACAACAACAGCACCTAAAACAAACAAACAAACCCCATTGGGACCCAAGGCAAGCTGGACACAACTGACAGATCACAGAAAATATCGAGTGACGCAAAAAAAGAAAGAAACAAAACAAACAAACAAAACCCACACCCAAACAAAACAACAACAGGAACCCCAACAAAAACTGGTAGTGCCAAAGACAGTGGTCGATTCCATCACATCACCAGATAACACAGTTCATGTTCCCAGGTGCTGCTGGCTCATGCGCTTTCAACAGACCATTTCAAACAGGAAGCTCTAGTCTGCTCCAATCTCACTGTCACTTCGAATCTTTACCGTTGGATTACGATAATCATTCATATCTTTCGTTATCCTTGTTGTTTGCTTATGTCGCCGTCGTTGTTGTTTTTTTTCCTTGTTGTGTTTCGTTGTTGTTCTGGTTGCTAATAGGGGGTGGGGGTGGGGGTTGTCAGTTTTTGTCTTGTGTTATGTTGGAGGTGACCGCCCTGAGGTTTTTATAACGAGTGTTGTTGTTTTTATAACAGTTAATGATACAAGGAAGACTGAATAATTGCTTTTAATCTTGGTGGTGTTTGTTTGTTTCTCCCATCTGGATATAGCTTTGATCTGAGCTTTGATTTGATCTGAGCTTTGATTTGATCTGAGCTTTGATTTAATCAGGAGGTGAGGTGAGGTGAGGTGATAGTCCTGGTGTGGCTGCTATGTCTCTGTCTGGGTCATACATGATGTGGGGTGGGTTTTTTTTCCTTTGCATTAAACTCAATATGTTGACACTGATCAGCAACACACACACATGTTCACACACACACGCACACACACACACACACACGCACGCACACATATGTACGCACTGACACACATGTCCACACACACACACACATATCCTCACACCACACACACACAACACACACAATGCACACACACACACAACTTCACACACTCACACACATACCACACAACACAACACACACACTCACATATCTACACACACACACACACAAACTCACACACACTCACACACACACACACACACACACACACACACTGAATCTTCTTCCTCCAGCAACCTTGTTTGTGCAAAATAAATGAATCAGACCGACAGGGGCAACGCTCTCTCAGCCGCCAACCACACAGCGCCAAACCGGAATGGGTCTGTGGGTACCAGTGCAGGTAGCCTAGGCGCAACAACAACACACACACACGCACACACACATATCCACACACACACGCACACACACACACATATCCACACACACACACACACACACACATGGCTCTATCTATACCAGCCTGTTATACCGCTTGATCTGGGAACATCGACCCCACCCACCCCTCTCTCCCCCAATTTCTCTCTGTGTCTAAGTGTGCTGGTCTCTGTCTATCTGTCTCTGTCTCTCTTTCACACACACACTCTTTATCTTTGTCTCTGTCTCCTCTTTCAACCACACACACACACACACACACACACACACACACACACACTCTCTCTCTCTCTCTCAATCACATGCACACCACTCTCTCTCACACACACACGCGCGTGCGCGCGCGCACACACACACACACACACAATCTATCTCTCTTTCACACACACACACACACACACACACACACACACACACACACACACACACACACACACACACACATACATACACACTTTCTCTCTCTTTCTCTCACCCCTCTCTCTCTCTCTCCCTCTCACGCACACACTCTCTCTCCCTCTCTCTCTCAATCACACACACACACAAAACACACAAAACAACACACAACTCTCTCTCTCTCAATCACACACACTCTCTCACACACAAACAAACACACTCTCTCTCTTTCTCAATCACACACACTCTCTCACACACAAACAAACACACACACCTCTAACCCCTCTAACCCTCCCCCTACAAGTCTGCTCATACTTTTCTCTCCTCCTGTTATCTATGTCATATACAGGCTACACACCGGTATTAAAAAATCACTCTTTTCCTTCTGTTTTTCTATGTAACTCTTATATTCATACCGCACGCACTAAGGCATCCACAGAAATAAAAACCACTTTTTGTGAAAGACTAGCCTCTGACTCAAAACTCATGTGATTTTGAACAAATTTGGTAGGTTTGAAAATTTTTTATTTTTCAGCAAACACTGTACCCCCTCAGTCCTTTGTCGTCTGCTAGCTTCCTTACCGCAATATGCATGCGCGGGGTCAACGCTGTAGGAATACAGGCAAACCTCATTTGATGGTTATTTCCAACTTTCTCGTGACTACCTGGTATTGCTCTATGTCCTCAATCCAAAAACCAAGTGCACAGTGCATCATTTCATGCTTTAAAAAATCTGTGAAAATCACCAACAGTTTTTTCCACTCGCACTCTATAGAAGATACTACTTGACCCCCAAATTAATACCGGTGTGTAGCCAAAGAGTCAGCGACCGCTCTCTCTTGCTCCAGCCTCGCTTTTTACCACAGTCGAGGGAGGGCTGCTCTCGCTGAAAAGAGGTCACAGCTTGACCTATATACCGACTCCTCCTTTATCCCCCCCCCCCCCCCCCCCCCCCCCCCCCCCCCCCCCCCCCCCCGCCTGCTCTTTTCCCGCGGTCTCTCTTTGTATGGTATGTATGTCAGTGGTGCAGGTAAGTAGTCATTCTTTGACTTTTTTTGGGTGAATTCTCTGATTTTTTGTTGGTTGTTGTTGTTGTAAGCCGTTTTTAGCTCAATTGACTTACGATGACCTATTTTGACAGTGTCAAAGAAAATGAAAATGTCGATGACAAATTGGAAGACCGAATGGAGATACTAGGTTACCCAAACAAAACGACTAATTCAGTGCTTAGTTTGTCATAATAGTGGTGTGGTGTGTATGTGTGTGTGTGTGTGTGTGTATGTATGTGTGGTTGCGCGCGCGCACGTGCATGTTTTTTAATATTTTATTTCATTCTTTTATATCGAGGATACTTATGTGCTTTTTTTTTACATTCAGTCCCCGTGTGTATGCGGTTTTGTAAATTCTGTCATCTGTTCCCACCAGCACACAATGGCGTGTGTGCAACAACGTGTGTGTGTGTGTGTGTGTGTGTGTGTGCACGCGTGTGTGTATGTGTGTGTGTGTGTGTGTGCACGCGCGCGCGTGTCTGAGCATGCATGCGTGCGCTCATACATACGCACGTGCGTGCAGCGTGTAGTCCATTCCATACAACCTACCCTGCAATGATCCCCAGCATCCTTACAGGCCACAGGTGATTCAAGCTTGCACAGCATCCCTAGGCTTGCATGGTACTGTTGCTTTAAGAATGCTACTGCTTTTTTTTTTTTTAGGGCGGCCCACAGCGCCGAAGTGGGATGACTTGCAACCCACAGTCCTTAAATCAGATATCTCCACTGGGACTGTATAATAATATAACATCAACTACAGGTCACAGACATGTGTCTTTGCTTTGCTGAAAGCCACCAACATTGTTTCATCTGGTATGATCAGTATGAAAATTTACTAGAAAAAAAGACTAGTTTAGATTTTTTTGGTGGCGCTTTTAGTCTTTTAGTTCCGAGATTTAGTTTTTCATAACAGTCAGAATCACTCACTCACTCTCTCTCTCTCTCTCTCTCTCTCCTCTCTCTCCTCTCTCTCTCTCTCTCTCTCTCTCTCTCTCTCTCTCTCTCACCTTGACACAGCAAAATCCCCCATATATCTATTGAGGTCAGTTGCGCTTCAAACAACAGAAATAAAATCAATGTTTTGAAAAAAAAATGATGTCAGGATTTTACAACCTGAATTGATTTACCATGCAGATTTCAAACAACCTGTTTTGATTGATTTAAAAAATCTGACTTGATCAATTTCAAACAAACTGACATCAATTTCAAAACAAACTGATTTGATCAATTTCAAAACAAACTGATTTGATCAATTTCAAAACAAACTGATCTGATCAATTTCAAACAACCGGATCTGATCAATTTTAAACAACCCGATCTAATCAATTTCAAACAACCCGATCTGATCATGCCCACTCAGTTCGATTTCTTAGTCTTTTAACTGCCAAAGTCGCTTTTCCTTCCTTGATGTGCAACAGTGAGTGTTAGCCCTGTTAGTCCCTGGCGGTCGGCTGACCTGAAAACAACAAGATTAAATGGCTGTTCCTAATGTTTTGTGTGGCTGCACTAGGTTGGGGGGGGGGGGGACCCTTCTCCCCCCCCCCCCCCCCCCCCATCCTCTCCCCCTTAAGTCAATACAGTCAGGTTCAGAAAAGAAGGAAGTGCTTTTGCCTGACAGACCTCGTCTCTGTATAACTAGGTCACTGCCTGACCTACTTGCTTTGCGGTCAAGGTTTCTGTGAATGTATGTGTGTTAGTTACTCAGCTAGCTTCTCTTGCTTTCTTTCTTGTGTGTTGTGTGTGTGTGTGTGTGTGTATGTGTGTGTGTGTGTGTGGTGTGTGTGTGTGATGTGTGTTGTGCGTACTCGGTGTGTTGGTGATGTTGTGTGATGTGTTTCATTAGACGCTGTACACATAAGTGATTGTGTGTGTGTGTGTGTGTGTTTTGTGGTGGTTTTTGGTGTGTGTGTGTGTGTGTGTGTGTGTGCGCGCGTGCCTGTTCATGCACGCTACAAACCGTGCATGTGTGTAGAGGCATGTTAGTGAGTGAGTGAGTATGTATGTACGTGTGTGTGTGTACGTGCGTCCACCATGGTGTGAATGTATGAGGTGCGTATGCATGCGCGCGCGCGCGAGTGTGTGTGTGTGTGAGTATACGCGCGTGCAGGCGCTCAGGACTCTATGGTACACGTATGTGCGACTGTTTCGCATATGTGCGTGCCTGTTTGCATGTGTGTGCGCATGCACTCGCCTCCTTCTTTGTGTGTGTATGTATGTATGTATGTATGTATGTATGTATGTATGTATGTATCTATGTGTGTGTGTGTGCGCGCGCGCGAGCATGCACGTACACACACACATGCGCATGTATGTGTTCCGTGAGACAAAGAGAGTGGGCAAGTGAACAAGAGAGAGAGAGAGACAGACAGAGAGACAGACAGAGAGAGAGACAGACAGAGAGACAGACAGTCAGACAGACAGTCAGACAGACAGTCAGACAGATAGACGGACAGGACAGAGACAACGCTAGCCAGTCAACCAGCCAGACCAGACCAGAAGACAGACAGCCAGACAGACAGACAGACCTCTAGAGAGACTGAACAGCGACAAAGAGCAGAAAGAGATTAACGGTGTCACGAACAAAGATCCCAGGCGAGCTTGAGCAGCAAGAGCGACAGCAGCGAGAGCAGGGGGGGAGGGGGGAGGGGGGGAAGGTCGAGGAACAAAATCATCGATTATTCCGCCTGAAAGCCAGCCAGCAAGCAAGAAGGTTCGCCAGTCTGTCGGCCTCCTCGCCTAGATCTATGTATCCATCCATCTATCTATCTTTTCCCTGTGTCTGGGTCCCCTGCTTTCTCAACAGATGCAGACAGATAAGAAATACAGGCTTCCGCCTGCTGCATGCCGTTCATCCTCAAAGATCAGACGTGCGACTCCGTGAGCGAACAAAGCCGTCTTTCATATCATTATGCAAGTCTGGCTGCTGAGTGGCTTGTTTCCAGCGCCTAGAAAGCATACATACTACGTGCAAACCTTACAAAACATTATTATTACGAAACACTTAGGCTGTATACTATTACTTAACTAGACTGTAGGCTAACGCTCTGAATTACTATGATTTCATTGCCATTTTATAGAGGCTGAATTATCGTTTTAACGCCAGTCTGTCCTCATTCTTGATTTGTTGTCGTTATTGGGTGGGTTGGGTTGGGTTTTTTGGGGTAGTTTTCTTCAAACTTTTCGTGTGCTTTACATTTGTCTTTTAAATCCGTGTTATCAAGAAAATGTTTATATCATTATTTCCAACAAACAGCACATGAGCTCAGAAATCCATTCAGTAGATGCTTCACCTACACTGCATGACCTAAGTGCGCTGGCAAAGTTTCGGGTGCAGTGCCTGATATTATCATGTTATCCATACCACCATCCACAACTGGCGTCTGAGCCACTTATGGCTTTTAGAAAAAGGTAAATGCGCGCGAGTGTGTGTGTGTGTGTGTGTGTGTGTGTGTGTGTGTACGTGCGCACGCGCGTGTGTGTGCGCGTGCTCGCCCTAGATATGCATGTTTTTGGTACGTAAGACCTTAGTACATCGTTTTTTTCGTTCTTCTCTCAATGGCAAAACTTGCAGCTGAATGGCGTCAGAACCAGCGTGAAATTTCAGACGACAGCACTGTGGTGCTTACTTGTTGTCCTTTCAAGGTTATGCTTGTGACAGATACTCTTCAGTTCTTCTTGAACCGACTTACAAGGGGACCAGTGGTGGTGGCTAGGGGGCCTAGTGGGTTAGGGCATTGCGCTTGCGATTTAACGGCCCGGGATCGACCCCGGGTTCCAGCCATCACCAAATCGCCCGATAGTGTGGGTTCTTCTCCCTGGAGTTAACATCAGTGCAGACTCCACTCTCCCAAAAGTCCTTCGGATGAGACTATATAAACTGAGGCCCCGTGTGTGAACGCACGCAGAACATGCTTGCGCACACGTTAAAACCCTTTGGAAGAGTAGGCCATTTGTGTCAGTGAAAGAGATGACGATATGTTTAAAAACTGCATGCACACTGGTTTTGTGTTTAGACGTCATCCCTGAAGTCGGAATGCGGCTACCTTTATGGTGGTGGGGAGGGGGGGGGGGGGGGGGGGAGGGAGGGGGGATGATCGCATAGGCAAAAATCTCACCACTGGTGAACCTCGGAGCTCTAGCAAAGGAACGAAAGAAGATTTAAACAAGCTGCACACACACACACACACACACACACACAGAGGACATCGACTCGAACCCCACACCCCCCTCTACATCATCAGACAGTCTCTAAAACTGACCACCGAGCTTTTCCCGCCCACAACACGATGTTTGTCATTCAGCTGGTCTTATTTTTCCCACGTTGTTGTTTTTGGTAACAGCTTTGGAGCCGGTTGTTGCCAGCTCGAGGCCCGAAGGAAGTGTTATAAAAAAAAAACAACCTTATTTTTTAGCAACGCAGTCACGCGCAGTGAGCCTGGTATCCGAGCGTAACAACATACAAGGTGTGTTACCAGGCTCTCCCTCGCTCTCTGTCTCTCTCTGTGTCTCTGTGTCCTAGTCGTTAGACTGGTGGTTCAATGCTCCCTGGGATGAAACCCACCACACCAACACATTGACCCGTTGTCCTGGCTGCTGCACCTCGTGACTGCATGACCCCGAAAAGGGGTCAAACTTCCCACCAATCAGCGAGCTGCGGCTGCGCCCACGGCCAATCAGATGGCTCCTAGTCGGCCAGCAGCTGTTTCTGGGCGAGCTGCTTGTTGTCTGCTCGCTTCTACGCAGACATTTCCACGCTGGATACTGAAGGGAGCGGGAGCGTTTGTTCTGTGTCTGAAGAGACGTCTGCTAGGCTACTACTACGGCTTGTGTCTGCTCCGCTGCTTGTTCGACTCGTGCTCGTTCGTCCTCTCTAGCTCTGCCTACCGACATCATCATGACTTTCACTACTGATAACGTGTGCAACAACTCCTGCGAAACTGGCTTTGAAAAGTAAGTTCTGATTTTCTGCGTCTCTTTCTCTGGATTTTTAAAACTTGACCAGTCTTGTTTCTTCTAAATGATGCATGTGAAGAGTTGATTTTAAATTATAGATCTTTTTTGATTTTTCGGAAATAGAATGTTGGGGATGCGCACAGTAGGCTAATTTTGATACAAGAAAAAGATGTTGGAAATTCTTGTCATTGATCTAATCATTGCATGCTTTAACTCTGAAGAAAAAAAAGTGCAGCACTCTTAGCCACGTGTGTGCACACATGGCAGGCGTAACACAGTTACGCCCATTCAACCATGCCCCGATATTGCACTCTTGCTTATCATTTTTTTTTTTTTTTTGGTTTTCGAGGGCAGGCCTGTTCATCTTCTCAACTTCGTATTATCAGAAAAAGTGCACAAACTTTTATATGATTAGAATTACGCAAAGGTTCTTACCGCGCATGACATACCTCGCCCCTTTATCACGCCTCGACCTGCTCCGCGCGCAGGACAGGTAAATTCGGTCAGCAGATAACCAACCTTACAGGTGGCAGAGGGAAGAGAAAGGTGAGGGGCCGGGGTTGCAAACTGGTTGCAGCAGACACGTGGGACAGACAGACAGAGAGGAGAGAGCTTCAGCAGTCCAACTGAGAAAGAAAAGAACCACATGGGCGGGCGGGGCAGAAGAGGAGATTCGGGGGGGGGGGGGGGGGGGGTCTATTAATCGTTCATGTGGCGATTATTGGAACCAGCTGTACTTTTCTCTCCACACAGGTCCCACTTTCAGACCTCCTCCACAGACTTCGGCAATAATTGTTTATTTTGGCTACCACTCTTATGTTTCTAATGTACTTTTCTCCGCATTTTCCGGCGCCGAGATGAAAGGAGGCTAGGCTGGGTTACGTTGCGCAACGGAAATGTAGGAGTCAGCTCTTTCGGCGTTTTTGCCGTTGGAAGGCTGCAGTGGCTGTTAACAATACGTCGCCGGCCGCCCCCGCGATTTGTAGTAGTACTGTGGCAAGCTGTTTCCCTCTGCCTGATGTTGCCCAATATGGCAAAAAGATCGCTTAGGAAATCGCGTTGACCTCGGACGAAATAGTTCTGAAGGGGCGAGTTTTAATCGAATTGTGTATATATTTCTAACAGAAATTCGAACGTTTTATTTACGGTTCTGAATCTGTTCGCATTTTTTGGAAAGTCGAATCGATGATTTCATCATGCACGTGTGTAGACAATGGTTTACACAAGCTGATACTGGTGCGGTCTCTCACTGGAGTCATGTGCACTCGTTAACATTGTCAGTCAGTCAGTCAGTCAGTCACACTGAGATGTGTCACATTCTCACACATATCGTTCAAGTGTTCGGCGTCGCGCCTCTGTCATACAAATCAGCAATGTCTGTTCTCCTCAGACGAAAATAGAGTCTAAAAGAGGAAACTCTTATGGAATTGTGTATTGCATTCCAACAGAAGTTCCAGTTGAGTCTGGGTCTGGAAGAAGACTAAAAGAAGTTGGGAGGCAAGGGGAGTGGGGTTCTGGCTGTTTGCTATGGATTCAGAATGAACATTGCTGGAAATAGATATATGTTGGGAATCTGATCAGAATAGACTGCAGGAAAAAAAACGAGAGACGATATCATTTTGACAGGAGTGCAGAAATACTTCTTTCTAAAAAGAAAGAGAAAAACTTACTAGGGAGTGGGGAGGACGTATAATATAGTGATGATATAGGCCTACAAGTTTGAGAAGAGAGGACAAGACAAGACTGTCACTGTGTTTCAAGTGACCCCCCCCCCCCCCCCGCCCTTCTTTTCAAATAAAACATAAGAAGACGGGGCCCAGACAGCTGGAAGTAAGGAATGGATGGATACAAGCAGAGGAGGGATGGAGGGAGGGGGTAGGTAGTAACGGGACCTCCACGTGTGGGGGTGGGTGGCTGTGGAGCATGGCAGCCAGGCTGTGCGCGTGGGATGGATGGGTGGGTGCCGGGCTAGCTAGCGGGACTGGCTTTTTAGTGTTGTCTGGTTCAGCCTGTTATGTGCTGCCATGGGTATGGCGACTTCCTTCCTTCCTTCCTTCCCTTGACGGCGGCAGTTGACTTCTAATTAACTCATTAATCCCTCCATCACTTGCAAAGAACTGCTGACTGGCACAATGTTCTCTCTGAGGATGATCTGTCGTGCACGTGGATAAGGGGGGGGGGGGGGGGGGGGGGGTTACCATTACGTTTTGGCTGGTGCTCAGTTTTTCACATGATACTAGACTTAAACATATTTTTACACACATACAGATGTATATAAGCAAACGTTTTTTTTCAATACAGGGGAAATGTTGCAGACATTCCTCTTAAGACTTGAGGAGAGGAGGGTGGGGTGGGGTGGGGGTGGGGTCATTGGATGGGGTGGTGGAGGAAGAGGCAATAGCTGTTTTGTGTAAAGTATGGTAATAATTGTTGCCATGACTGAGGCAAGCTTGTAGTCAGTGATGCTGATGGCCATGTCTTGTCTTGTGTGTTTGCAGAAGCAGCCTGACCATTGGTCAAGCCTTGGAGAGGTGCCTATCACGTGCTGTGGCCGCTCAGAGGGTCACCGTGGGCATCCAGGAGTGCGCCAAACTTCTGGGATGGTGAGTTCCATTTTCCATTCCTTCTTCGTTCATTAATAGAATAATTATCAAGTCTTGTTAACTTCACTTACATGACTAGTCTCAACCGCTTAGTCTTTTGCTCTTGGTTCCATGGGTATGCATCAGTGAGAGGCTCGTACAACTCTAGCACTTCTGAGGAATCATAGATCAGTCTCTAAGGACTCTCGAAAACTTCCAGAAATTCAGAAAAAGTTGGTGAATATTCTCACAAAAGTTGAGAACAAAGAAGATATGTGTATAGACCTTGAAGACTATTAACCCGAGTGTCGGTACTAACTTTCGGTGGGCGAGGTGACAAACAATGATTAATACTGGCAGAGGTGCCACAACAACCGGCTGTAGGCCTAGTGCCGATAGACCGACTTTAGTGCAGATAGACTGACTATGTTGAGCTTGCCACTTAAGGCAGTAGGTGTTGGTGTAGTGTAGCAGAGCAAAACATGTTTTGACAAACAACTCAGCCAAGAGCTGCCCACCGCTAGCCTATCGCCACAAAACTTTTATCTGCTGGGCGGCAACACAAACTTGTTTGTCAGCCAAAGAAGAGTACGCAGTGAGGCCCACTTCACACCAACCTGAGCAAAACATGTTTAGCTAGCTCATTTATTTCTCTCTGTCTCTGTCTCTGTCTCTCTCTGTGGCTTGCGTGCCGCTACGTAACAGCTGTTGGCTTGCCGCACCGTTTTTAGATCCCGTTTGTTCAATGAACACGTGTTGCCAGCCGATACCACTGCTCTGTTGCCATTTCTGTTATAAGTCTTTCAACGTTTTCAAGTCGTTGAACTATAGCCATATGTTCTGTACCTTTCCTTAGTCTTCTCTCCCCCCCCCCTCCCCAACCACCACCACTCCCCAACGTCTGTGTCTTTCAGTTTGACCCACTACTGTGGAGACAAGGTCGTGAAGATATTGACTGACCCACGCAAGCCAAGGCTGCTTTGTTGTTTTGTTTGCTTAGATGCACAGCCTCTGTATCCAGCAAGGACACTTCACCGACTTTCTTCCCTTCCCACCTTCCTGCTCCCACTCTCTCTGTCTCTCCTCCTCTCCTCTCTTCTCTCCCCTTGTCCAAAGGGCAAGTAGGCCAGGATCGATAGGTTTCTGTGCCGAGATCCTCTGCAGCTTCTCTACCGCAATACTGCTGCTGTCGGCTGGGGGGAGGAGGGATGGGAGAAGGATAAGATGGGACGGGGGAGAGAGGGGTACGTGGGATGCATGGGCCAGCCCACGATTATCGATCTGCTGCTGTCTGTCTGTCTCGGGCCTGGTCCAGGTTGTTTGTGGGTTGGGGAGGAGCCAGCCTTCTAGTGAAGAAAGAGCTTTACGATTTATGTGCTTGTTTGTGTGTTTACTTGCCAGCCCCAGCTGCCATCGATCCTTTTACAGTTGTTTTTTTGGTTACGCTCTGCTACGCTTTTGAATATGTATAATGTTTACTGCAGGCTTAAGTGTTTGGGGATAGGGTGCAGTGCGCACACTTGTGTAGCCACTCCCTCCACGGCACAAAGAATAAACAAGAATGAAAAAAGTGTAGAGCTATGCTCCACGTGCCTCTCACGCGTATCGGTCGTGGCGACAGAAGAGAGCAGCGCAAGGCAAGGTTGCATAAAGGAGAGGCGGCGGTCACAGGGAGGCGAGTGAGGTGCATGCACTCACGCGGGGTCAAGGGGAAAGGCTGGGAGCGCGGAACTACCGGTCGATGCTTGCTGAGTCTGCATGCTCTGCTCTGCTCCTGGCTCCGCTCAGCTCAGCTCAGCTCAGTCGGCATGGCTGGCATTCCTGCCGGGCCTTTCCCACCCCGCCCTGTCCCACCCTGTCCCGCCCCACCCGAGCAGCCCTTCCTTTGTCCTCCCTGCCTTGAAGGCCAGTCAGTGGCTGGTTGGGGGGTAGTATAATGAGGGATTATCCAAATAAAAAAAAAAGACCTGCTGAGTTCCCACCCGCGTTAGGGGATTTCACACGGTAAATCTTTCTTTAATGAATGAATGAATGAAACTTTTTTCTTTCTTGAATGGGATAGAGTTCGTTAGGAACACGTTTGGGAAAAACCCCGTGGATTAATGGTGAACGGCAAAAAACGTCATGTGTAGGCCCAGGCTTGTTGTAATGCAAAGCGCATGCATGAACATTTCTGTATTGAGGGGGCCTGCTGTGCACTGTACTCTTTAACCCTCTTGTTGTTGGATTCTACAGAGCTAAACTGCCTGTAGATTATGAATTCTTTGAAGGTTTTCTTGATAATGTAGTGAGGGTGTCACTATTATATTGATAATTCAATGCATACCTGATCGACTAACAGCCTGTGTGTCTGGTGTGTGTGTGTGTGTGCAGTGCCCCAGAGCGCGTGATGCTGTGTGTGATCCCGGACATGGCGGACTCTGCAGACGTGGGCCTGCACATCCAGCACACTCTGGTCCGCTCCTTCTGCTGGGAGAATGACATCAGACTGCTCACGGTAAGTCCTCTCGCAAACTTGACCATTCCTAATGCACTCCCTACCCTCCCCAACATGCACCTCAAGCCAAAGGTCAGATAGGGATTTGGGGGTGGGAGGGGGAGGATCAATCTTATTTTCTCTGGGTGGGCCGCATTGTTAGCAAGAACCAACTCTGCTCAAAGTGAGGGCAGTGGTACTTCAAGGAAATCAGCTTTGGTCTGAGAAGCAGATCGCACCCCAGGGCGTACTGGTGTTCTCACATGTCCAGTCGCTAGAGTGGCTGGGATCGAGATTAGGAAGCCGGTGGGACTGAAAACACTGAAAAGAACCAATCGCCGTGACCTTGGTATAGGTGACTGGCAACAATTGTTCTTTCCACATAGCTGTATTTTCCGAGAACAGGCTTTACCCGGAGCACGCACAAAGGATACTTCCCTGTGCAGTGTTGGCTCACTGGCCGTTGGCCAATAGGATGCACAAGTTAGGTGGCCTGCCTTCCTGGGCTTGAGTGGGTATTCCCCCAAGAGAGAAGGGGGTGTCGTTTTTCCCGGTAACACCTCAGCAAGGCGTGGATATGAAATTCTGCATACACAGACTTCTTCGAATGCTCAGATAGCAACTTTTGTTGGAAAACGCAATGATGAAGCAAGAATTTATATTGGGGGGTGGGGGGGGGGGGGGTGTTGTGTAGTGTAGTGTAGTGTAGTGTGTGCACCACTTAATCCAGATGTGGTTGTGTCTGGCGAGTCACTGTTAAATATCTGTTTACTGGTGCTTGACGGTAGCTGCACCCGCTCACACCTTTGT
>CM054140.1:21298483-21315983 GCA_028751875.1 Rapana venosa
TTAAGCCAATCGCTCCCTTACGAAATAAATAGTACATTTTTAGTTAAACATGTTCCACTCCCCGAAACCAAAAGACTAACCTTCCTAGCCTTGTTATGAAATATTTTCGCATCTCTGAACAGTGAAGACATGCAGTACCCCCCCCCCCCCCCCCCCCCCCCCCCAACCCCCCTCCCCCTCGTCGTTTTCTCAATTTCATGGGGGTGAATGTTCTGGCGTTCAAATCCCTGACGTAAAATAAGCGTTAATGCAGATGATGATGATGATGATGATGATGATGATAAGGGTGTGTGGGGTATGATAGCCGGGAAAAGGTGTGGGAAGAAGGGTTTGCTGTTCCGACTTTGAGGGTTTTTGAAATGATGGTTAAGTCTAGTCATAAGCTGATAAGATGTGACACTCACCGTTGCTAACGTTTTATTCGAATTCGTCTATTTTTGTTTTGTTTTTGGTTGTTGTAAAATTTCTTGTTGTCAGTTTGTTACTTTTCTCTCTCTCTCTCTCTCTCTCTCTCTCTCCTCTCTCTCTCTCTCTCCCTCTCTCTCTCTCTCTCTCTCCTCTCCTCCTCTCTCTCTCTCTCTCTCACGGCCAATGGCCTTTTTGTGAATAAATCATTCGAGTTCGAGTTCTCTCTCCCTCCCTCCCTCTCTCCCTTCCTCCCTCCCTCCCTCTCTCTCCCTCCCTCCCTCCCTCCCCCCCTCTCTCTCCCTCCCTCCCTCTCTCTCCCTCCCTCCCTCCCCCCTCTCTCTCCCTTCCTCCCCTCTCTCTCTCCCTTCCTCCCTCTCTCTCTCCCTTCCTCCCTCTCTCTCTCCCTTCCTCCCCTCCCTCTCTCTCTCCCTTCCTCCATCCCTCTCTCTCTCCTTCCTCCCTCCTTCCCTCTCTCTCTCTCTCCCTCCCCCCCTCTCTCTTTCTCTTCCCCCTTCCTCCCTCTCTCTCTGACCCTCTTCATATCTAACTCTCTTGATCTGTGATTTTCAAACACACCGTCTTCATCTCTAACTCTCTTGATCTGTGATTTTCAAACACACCGTCTTCATCTCTAACTCTCTTGATCTGTGATTTTCAAACACACCGTCTTCATCTCTAACTCTCTTGATCTGTGATTTTCAAACACACCGTCTTCATCTCTAACTCTCTTGATCTGTGATTTTCAAACACACCGTCTTCATCTCTAACTCTCTTGATCTGTGATTTTCAAACACACCGTCTTCATCTCTAACTCTCTTGATCTGTGATTTTCAAACACACCGTCTTCATCTCTAACTCTCTTGGTCTGTGATTTTCAAACACACCGTCTTCATCTCTAACTCTCTTGTCTGTGATTTTCAAACACACACCTACACACCTACCAAGACACGCTCACACATGCAAGCAAGTTGCAGCATGATGCAAGCATACATGCACATACGTACTAGTGCGCACATACGCATGCACACTTACACACATGCACACGTACGTGCACGCACGCACGCACGCGCGCGCGTAAGCACACACAAAGGGTTACTCACACATACACGACACACACATATCCACACACAACACACACGCACGCACGCACACACACACACACACACAGACCATACACACAAACTCCACAACACTTTTCTCCAAGTCCAGCCCTTCTCTCCCCCCATCCCTCTCACTTACATTATCCAAGCTTACACCCATTTCACAATTAAAGAAAGTCTCTCCTCTCTCTCTCTCTCACTCTCTCTCTCTCTCTCTCTGCTCTCTCTCCTCTCTCTCTCCTCTGTCTCTCTTTCTCTCTCTCCTCTCTCTCTCTCTCTCTCCTCTCTCTCTCTCTCTCTCTCTCTCTCTCTCTCTCTCTCTCTCTGCTGCTGCATCATCAACAACGTGTCCACTTCAACAATAACTTACATAAACCGGTCCTGAAACTGTACAAGATGACAATCATGTGAAACAATAACAAGAAGAGGAGACATTAGAAAACTGGCCCTTGAAACGAAAGGTTAACGACGCGGTACCAGGCACAAAGTCCTCCGAGGAAGGCTATTGTTGTGTGCCGATTATATATATATATAATGGGGGGAAAATGTTAGTGCAGTTTGCAGGGTTGTTATTGAACTTGTGAGTGGGGGGAGTTGGGGCTGTGGAAGAGGGAGGGAGGGAGGGAGGTAGGGGCTAGGAGGGAGGACGGGAGGGAAAGAGGGAGAGAGAAAGAGAGAAAGAGAAAGACAGGGGAGACAGAGACAGGCAAAGAGCGAGAGCAAGGAGCGAGTGAGAGACAGAGAGACAGAGAGAAGACAGAAAAGAGGAGATAGAGAGAGAGAGAAAGAGAAGAGAGAGAGAGAGAGAGAGAGAGAGAGAGAGAGAGAGAGAAAGAGAGAGAGAGGCAGGGAAACAGGGACACAGAGAGACAGAGACAACGATAGGATACTAATAATATCCCCATCCCATTTCTGCACACACACACACACACACACACCACCACCACACTACCATGAGTGCTTATTCCATTATCCTCGAAATAAAAGAATGAAATGGGGAAAAAAGAAATACACACACACATACACACACACTACACACACACCACAACACACACTACACCCCCCCTCCCCTACACCCCCCCTCCCCCTACACCCCACCACTCACACACACAAAGGGCTAGTACCAACTAACTACAGCAGCCACAAGCAAAGGTCATATCCATTTCCACCACTGTCACACACCCACGATCTTGTACTACGATGGTGAAGCAGAGGGGGAAAAAACCCCAACAACCCCCAACACCCCCAACGATAAATAACTACGGACAACTACGCCTACGTGGGAAGCACTATCACTAAAACAGTACTGGGATCTTCGTGCATAAAACACCCAAGTCCTCCTGGTGGCTTTAGTCGGAAAAAGACTATCACACTCACGACTCTAACGAGATTGGTCTAAGAAAACTTCACAGTAATACATTCACACAAAGTTAGGAACCCTGGAGAAAAACGACTCCACAGCATGACACAATTACAAGTTTTACAGCATACGCGTACAACGTGCGCACACAGAGCGATTTTGTGGACAGAGAGAATCATTAACAAAAAGAGATGGGCAAACGGACATTACTACCATAACAATCGCAAAAGAAGGAAAGATAATCTTTCAGCACGCAGACGTCACTCCCTGAAACTTATAATTATTTTCTCGACAGAATAAAGTGGATGAGGTAAACTTTTCCAGTTGCTGAGGTAAACTTTTCAAGTTGATGGAGGTAAACTTTACACAGCAAAGGATACCGACCCATTGCCATGTATGCTTCCCACTGCGCACGCACGGTCGCGCATTCGACCATAATTATCATCGCGCGCATCTCTTGCACACACGTAGGATTACGTACGTACACATGCAAACTGGGGTTGGTCATGGGGTGTGGGTAGGGATATCTATCTATCTATCTATCTATCTATCTTTGTGTGTGTGTGGGGTGTAGTTGTGTGTCTCTCTGTGTGTGTATGAGAGAGAGAGAGACAGACAGACAGACAGACAGAGGGAGAGAGAGAGAGAGAGAGAGAGAAAAGAGAGGGGAGAGAGAGAGAGAGAGAGAGAGAGGAGAGAGAAAAGAGAGAGAAAAAAACAAACAAACACGAAGAAAGAAGGCAAAAACAATCGAAAGACATAGATGGAAAAGAAAAAAGGAACGAAAAGAAGGAAAAGAAGCAAGAGAAAAGGGAAAAAAAGATAAAAGAACCGCAAGATTCTTTGCTGACCGTTTGATTTATTATTTTCTTTAGAGAGGAAGAATAAAATCTATTTAAACTCACCCACATACCCCAAGATCCCCCACCCGCGGAAAAAACCCCACCCCCCCCGCTCCTAAGTTTAAAAGAAGATGACACCCCCCCCCCCCCCCCCCCAAAAAAAACAAAAAAAACACCCACCCAAGAACCAAAACAAAGCACACACAACAACAAAACAACCCCCCCTCCCAACAAAATCAACAACAACAAAGTGAATTAGGGTGAGGAGGCGGGACTTTTTGACAAATAGCAAAACAAAACAGAATAAAACAAACTCTCCAAAGAAGGGATGACAGACAGACAGACAGACAAACAAGAAGGAGGGACACATAAGAAAGAAGAAAGGGAATCAAAAACAAGGCAATCAAAACAAAACCAAAAACAACAAAAGGAAAAACTGACATAAGAATATCAAAGAGGGAATTTTTTTTAAAAGGGGGCAAAAATGAAGGCGGGGGCGAAGAGGAGAGAGAGAGAGAGGGAAGAGAGAGGGGAGGGGGGGGGGGGAGTGAGGGGGGGGGGGGAGGGGGGGAGAGGGAGAGAGAAGAAAGAACAAAGGAGAGAAGACAAGAAAAAAAAACACACCAGATCTGACGAAGAAAACGAAGAGAAAAAAACACAAACCCAAAATAAAAGGGATGACATATCTTAAGAATATAGGAAAGGACAAAAAATATTTTAAAATGAACAGACAGACAGAGAGAGAGAGAGAGAGATTGAGAGAGAGAGGAGAGAGAGAGAGAGATGAGAGAGAGAGAGAGAGGCTGACAATAAGATGGATATCCAGATAGACAGATCACGGATAGATAAAACAAAGAACAAAATAAAGATAGCGACACAGGAAAAAAAAAGTCACAGAAGGGAAACAGACTAGAAATTAAAACAAAAAACCAAAAAAAGAAGAAAAGATAAGAATGAAGAGAAGTAGACAGACAGCGAGAAGCTTGAAAAGGGACAGAGAAGAAACAATAAAGGAAGGAGGAAAGAAATTAAGCAAGACAGAAAAAAATAGCAGGAGATTAAAAGTGAAAAGAGACAAACAACATACATTTAAGAAAAAACACATATCGGTGATGATGAAAAAGAACGAAAAAAAAAAAAAAATGGATCACAAAGAAAGAATAAAAAAACCAAAACAATAAACGAAAAACAAAGAAAGAAACCCCACAATGAAAGACGACGCCCCCCACCCCCCCCCACACCACACCACCCCCCCCCCCCCCCCCCGCCACCCCCAAAAAAACATCACGCACATACGTAAACAAAATATCAAACCATTCGACTTACCATCAATACCAAACAACGATTTCCACTACCCATAACCCACATACCACCAAATACCACAAAAAAACACCAATCGATAGGTTCGTCAGTACAAAATAGAACTAGAAATGCACTGTAAAACAAACCTTTTAATTAGTCCTATTACGCATATACAGTATACCAAATTAGCAACAGATCCCCTGCGCAGACAGACTCTGTGTCTTCCCGCGACGCCGAAGGGCACCAGCGGCAGATGAAAGAAAGAAGAAGAAGAAAGACACAATCAATAAAAAAAAAAACAACCACAAACCCACCAAAACAAAATAAAGGAGAAAAAAAAACAACAACAGAAAATTGGGCATAGGCCTTCGTACACTGTCCAGTGAAAGTGATTGAGGACATCTCCTCAGAGTATGATGTAACACACTGTAAAACGCAAAACCATGTTTGATACAGAGTTAGTGTCCCCTATGTGTACGCATATAGACAGGCACAAGTGAATACGCATTTACTCGCAAGAAAAGGGAAGAGGTACAAACACACACAACACATACACACACACATGCAGGCACGTAAGCGACACCTCCCCCGCCCCACAACTCTCTCTCTCTCTCTCATCTCTCTCTACTCTCTCTCCTCTCTCTCTCTCTCATTCTTCATCCTCTCTCCTCTCTCTCTCTCTCTCTCTCACTCTCCTCACTCTCTCTCACCACACACACACACACACCACAACACACAACCACAACACACCATCACATCACAATGATAACGTAAGGGCGTTTATCTCCCAACTTCCATCCCCCCCCCCCCACCCCCCCACCACACAACACACACCTTCTCCCTCTCTCTCTCCTCTCTCTCTCATCTCTCTCTCTCCTCTCCTCTCTCTCCTCACACCACATTACAAAGTGTGAGAAAGAGACAGAGAAGACAGACAGAGACAGAAACAGTCCATACCGACAGGACAGACAGAAACAGACAGACGAGACAGAGAAACACAAACGACAGAGAGAGAGAGACATGACAAATTGACAAATTCTTTTATTTCGAGGATAATGAATAAGCACATATGTGCCTTTTTACATCCAGTCCCCCCCTTAGGGATACATCTTAATAATATAGCCCAATACTTAACAGTCTCACAATAAAAACAAAGGGGAAATAAAAACCCTTTTCAAAACAGCTCCCCCCAAAACCAACCCCCCCAAAGAGACGAGAGAGAGAGAGAGAGAGTAGTAGGACAGCATTCAATCTACATACCGCTATTCACTGCACGCACCCACTCTCTTTCTTACGTAAGCTTTGACCTCGTCAGTGGTTTGGGTATACGAGGAGGGGAGGGGGATGTTACTTTACTACCCCCCCCCCCCCTCCCCCGCTTCTGTTAGGGTGGTGGGTACCCACCTATCGACAGAGAGAGTCTTATAATCTGAGAAAAGAATCTCTAACAGAATGATGATTGTCTGTTCCCACATAGCTGTCATATGGAAAGAAACAAACGAGAATGTTAAAGAACAGATGGAAGGCAATGAAAAAGAAAATGTTTGGAGTAAACAGTAGCAAAGAAAGGAACGAATCAGGCGCAAAAAAGGGAAGAACGACACACATACACACTCAACACACACACACACACACACACACACACACACACACACTAACACACACACACACATGGCAAATTTACAAAACTGCATACACACGAGGACTGATTGTAAAAAAAAAGCACATGAGTGCGGTTATTCTGTTATCCTCGAAATAAATGAATAAATAAATGAATAATAAACTACCACACACACCACCACCACTAGCACCTACAACAACAATGACAACAATAAGAAGAAGAACAGTCACAAATGATACAGCAATAATAACAACAGCAGTACAAAAACCACAAACATAACAAAACAAAACAAGGCACGTCACAAAACAAGACAGGAGGGGACAGTACAAGGTCAAGACATCACCACACACACAGAGCAACAACAATACCATGTATCACAACATATCAAAACACATGAAACACACGACAACAAAACAAGACATTGCCACATACACAACAAAAACAACAAAACTCTGTATCACGACAGATCAAAACACGTCGACATCACCACACAAAGCAACAGCAAAACTATGTAACACAACATAATCAAAACACTTTAAGCGCACGACAAGTAAACAAGACATGGCCACAGCGCAACAACAACAACACTATGTATCACAACAGATCAAAACACATCAGAAACACACAAGAAAACCTGACATCGCCACACACAGAACAACAACAAACACAATGATATTATGTATCACAACAGATCAACACACATCAAGCACATGACAACAACAAGGTGAACTGAGTCCTTGCGTTAAGTGCAATACAACAGCAACGCTGAGAATTGATCCTTTCTCTGGACTTAAATATATTAAAGAAGTTAGTGGCACGCGCACATGTGTACACATACAACAGTAGTGATATAAATGTGCGTGCTCGTGTGCAGTGCGTACGTGTGTATGTGTGTGTATGTTTATTTATTTATTTATTTATTTATTTTCTTCTTTTATATCGAGGATAATGGAATAAGCACTTATCCGCTTTTTTACATCCAGTCCCCGTGTGTATGCGGTTTTGTCAATTCTGTCATCTGTTCCCACCGGCACACAATGGCCTACAGCGGAACAGGATTTAACGTGTGGGCAAGATGTTCTGCGTGCGTTCGCACACGGGGCCTCGGTTTATAGTTCCCATCCGAAGGACTGTGTGTGTGTGTGTGTGGTGTGTGTGTGTGTGAGAGAGAGAGAGAGAGAGAGAGAGAGAGAGAGAGAGAGAGAGAGAGAGAGAGAGAGAGAGAGAGAGAGAGAGAGAGAGAGAGAGAGACTTTTCGACCCTTTCCATCTTGAGGTTGCAGATTGGAGATTTTACGATCTGCAGGTCAGCTCGTTCCTTCACATTCGTGTGTATAATTATAATGTATACATACATTGAACACACACACACACACACACACACACACACACACACACAGAGCCAGGCTCCACCAACACATTGTGATAAGTAGTTGGTATACGATACAAAGGAATATTCCACTAGCCTAACATGGTGACTGAAGCCACAGTGGGTGGGTTGGGGGAGGGAGAGGGGGGAGAGGGGGAGTGAAAGAAACCTGAAGAGAACAAGCAGATAAAGGAAGAAGAGTAGGGAATGGGACAGTAGAAGAAAAACAATAAAACATAGGCAAGAAACATTTTTTTTCCCTTTTTTTTTCAGATGAGACAGGTGTAGAATAAAAGGGAGGGGTATGAGAGGAGGGAGGGTAGAAGCAATGTGGTTGGAGGGGGTTGGGGTGGGGTGGAAGGCAGGAGGGAAAGAGAGGGTAGGTGTTATTTGCTGCACTTGCTGTAGCGCAGTCAAACCAACAGCTCAGTCTAGTCATAGGGCAGTGGGTTTTGGTGACGTGAATTTGCCCACTTTCCACCTTCTCCCCCCAACAAGGTTCATCCAAGAATGAGAAACTCAAGTGACGTCTTGTATGGTTCCCTTTTAGCTTTCAAAAGAGACATTTTTGTTGTTATCATTTGCTTGTTTTTTCGATTAGAGCAGAGTAGAACAGAGCAGGTTGGAACGGAACAGGTCAGAACAAAACAATAACCTTTCAAAAGCCAAACAAACAAAACACAAAATAACTTTTAAAACAAACAAACTCGAGCCTTCTTTACTCGTGACACACGCAAGTTTGTGTTGGTGAAATTGAAGCTCGATATATAAGCTCCAAGCTTTGTATTGCTTCCAGTATTCTTATCATTGACGACATTGGACAATTTTGCGAGAAGAAAACATAGGTAAAGGTAAAAAGGTAAAGGTATTTCCATAACCTACGTGGTCGTAGGGGAGCGAGGTGTCAGAGACCTCAACTTCTCTAAGGAGCCAGCATATTGAGGGCGGCGCCCATCTCCTCTCCCTCGCTGCTTTACCTTATCTGACCCTGAAGAGGGCAGGTACCCATTACCAGCTGGGTGAACTGGGGGACTGTACTGAAGCCAAGAATAAAACATTTTCAATTGAATCAAAGATGTACAGATTTTGACTTAACTCCATGCGATCACCATACTTTAATCACCCAAAGGTCAACCAAACAACGCAAACTGGTAAACTGTCTTGTTTGTACGTTTAAACAAACAAAAAAAAGGTAGGAAAACAGTACAACTAAAGGTGGAAACCTACACTATAATGTGAACGTACAACTAAAGGTCTGGAAACAGTACAACCTAAGTTAGAAAACATACAATAAAGGTAGGAAAACAGTACAATAAAGGTAGAAAACAGTACAAGTAAAGGTAGCAAAACAGTACAACTAAAGGTAGCAAAAACAGTACAACTAAAGGTAGGAAAACAGTACAACTAAAGGTAGGAAAACAGTACAACTAAAGGTAGGAAAACAGTACAACTAAAGGTAGGAAAACAGTACAACTAAAGGTAGGAAAACAGTACAACTAAAGGTAGCAAAACAGTACAACTAAAGGTAGCAAAACAGTACAACTAAAGGTAGCAAAACAGTGCAACTAAAGGTAGCAAAACAGTACAACTAAAGGTAGCAAAACAGTAAGGTAGCAAAACAGTACAACTAAAGGTAGCAAAACAGTACAACTAAAGGTAGCAAAACAGTACAACTAAAGGTAGGAAAACAGTACAACTAAAGGTAGGAAAACAGTACAACTAAAGGTAGGAAAACAGTACAACTAAAGGTAGCAAAAACAGTACAACTAAAGGTAGCAAAACAGTGCAACTAAAGGTAGCAAAACAGTACAACTAAAGGTAGCAAAAACAGTACAACTAAAGGTAGCAAAACAGTACAACTAAAGGTAGGAAAACAGTACAACTAAAGGTAGGAAAACAGTACAACTAAAGGTAGGAAAACAGTGCAACTAAAGGTAGCAAAACAGTGCAACTAAAGGTAGCAAAACAGTGCAACTAAAGGTAGGAAAACAGTACAACTAAAGGTAGGAAAACAGTACAACTAAAGGTAGGAAAACAGTACAACTAAAGGTAGGAAAACAGTACAACTAAAGGTAGGAAAACAGTACAACTAAAGGTAGCAAAACAGTACAACTAAAGGTAGGAAAACAGTACAACTTCTCCAGTACATGATTCCTTACAGCAGGTTTTCACACACGGGTAGTCTGCGGGTTTGCCCGACATGCTTCTTCGCTTCTACTGAGAAGCGTAATGAGGCGATGGTCAGGCACCCCTGTATGACGTCAGCAGGGGGGAAGGGGGTTAAACACGTTGGCGGCTTTGTAGGTCATCCGCAAAGCAAACCAGATGACCGGAAATGCAGTTCACTGACAAATGAGGGTCACAGATCACGTTCTTTACGCTTCAATATCACGAAAATACGTTTTGAGGTGAGGAGGAAAAAAACAACCCAGCGTGGGTTTGTTTTGTGTTTGTCTTTAAGTTTGTTGTTTTTTTCTTTTTCACGAGATAACGTCAGCAAGGTACAAGTGGATTGAGTGGAGGTGGGAGTTAAGGGTTACTGGAGGCGTGTAGGCGCCTAACTGACGTGGAAATTGACGCCTGGAGAAACACACAGAGCTTCAATTAACTCTTTAAATGTTGCTGATTGAATCTTCATTAACGCTATCAGAGCCACTGACTGGTGATAGCTTTGTCCTTATCTGTGTTAGCGCTGAACACTGAATTTGTCGGTACAAGAAAGAAGCAGACACTGGGCTGTCTGTCTTTCCTTTATTCGTTCTTTTTACCTGTCTGCCTGCCTGCCTGCCTGCAAATCTGCGAGTCTGTGTGCTTGCCTGCCTTTTTTTTCTCTGTCATTCTTTTTTCTTTCTTTCATTCTTTCCTTAAGTCTTCGTTTCTTGTTATCTTTCTTTCTTCCTTTCTTTTTTATTCTTTCTTTCTTCCTTCCTGTTTTTACTTCTTTCTCCGTTTCTTTCTTTTCTTTCTTCCTTCCTTCCTTCCTTCCTTCCTTCCTTCCTTCCTTCTTCCTTCCTTCCTTCCTTCCTTCCTTCCACACTCTCTTTAATTTTTCCTCCTTTCTTTTCTCTTCAAAGGTTTAGAATGATGTCAAGGATCTGTGATGGTATAAGTAGTTATCTGGGTTCTACGAGGTTTGATAAAACAAAACATGTTCTTGATAAGAAAACGAAACAAACTATACACGAGCTAAACCCCCGTTCCGCCAAACAACAACAACAAACAACACATAACAAAAAACACAACAACAACAACAAAGCCACCTTCTTTCCATAAATACCAGTATTACTGCAGTCAAGTTCAATACCAAGTCATATTCATGTTGAGAAACGAGAGAACGCCAGGAAGAATGACATGAACGTATTTCAGATATATGACAACAGATTAGAGCTAATACCTACCTGGTAGGGCAGAATCAAACATAATTACCATGAATAACAAACAATAAGACGATCAGATCAAATAAACATCTTTTGAACACAATGGCAGAATCTTGCAGAGATTAATTTTGGTATCTTACGGACTCGTGGGCTGTTTTCGAAATTGCAACGCTAGCAAGGATATCGGTGTTAACATCAGTGCCGACTCCAACCCCCCCCCCCCCCCCCCCCTCCCCCCTCAACCCCCCTCCCTTCCCCCACCCGCCCCCCAAAAGTCTTTGGGATGAGATCATAAACCGAGGCCCCCGTGTGCAAATGCCCCGCTGGGACGTAAATGTAACAACAACAACAACAACAGCAACAACAACAACAACACTGCGAACGCACGCAACAAATCTTGCACACACATTAAAATCTGTTCCACTTTTCAAAAGACTACGCCATTTGGTGTGCAGGTGGGAATGGATGACAAAACTTACGAAACTGCATGCACACGGGGACTGAATGTAACAAAAGCACATGAGTGCTTCTTAAAAAGTACATGAGTGCTTCTTCTATCATCCTCGAAATAAAAGGATGAATAAATAAAATAATAGGTAAGTGTGTGTGTGTGGTGTGTGTGTGTGTGTGTGTGTGTGTGTGTGTGTGTGTGTGTGTGTTCTTCAATTTTAAGTCTGTTCACAAAATAGTGATATTAGACATAAAAAATAAAGCTGAGTGTATGGATCCGTCTAAGTGTGTGTACATGCATATGTGTCAGATTGTATGAAGGGAGGATGTGCGCGTGCAAACACGTATTTGTGTTAGTGTGTGTGCGTGTTTGTGTGTGTGTCTGCGTGCGTGGGTGCGTATGTGTACCTATGTATATATGTATGTGTGCGCGCGTGTGTATGTGTGTGTATATATGTGCTTGCACACCCACGTACGCACGCGTGCATGTGTGTGCGTGTCCCCTTCGTGTCCGTTTCTGTGTCTTTCTGTACCTCTCTACCTCCTCTCTCTCTTTCTCTCTCCACCCTACACCACCTTATCATCTATGTCTGTGTGCTTCCGCCTCTCTCTGCCAATCAGCAGTGAACCCAGACAGTCAAACAGACAGACAACATTATTATAAAATATGCACTGAAATCAGCGTACATACGGATCAGCCTTTATGGCCATCACAGCCACGCATAAAAATATATGTTCCGTGTCCCTTCCTCTTTCCCTTAGGCAAGGAGACATAGTGAAACACATTCGTGTATGCGTGCGTGCGTGCGTGCGTGCGTGCGTGTGTGTGTGTGTCTGTGTGTGTGTGTGTGTGTGCGCGCGCGTGTGTGTGTGTGTGAAGTCAAGTCAAGTCAAGTCAAATTTTTATTTCCAGATGGTACATTGAATAAGCAATGCATTTGCTTTTTTTTCATCAAGCCATCTATCTAAGAACAAATTTCTTAATGATTCAGTTCCGTCCGTGTGTGTGTGTGTGTGTGTGTGTGTGTGTGTGTGTGTGTGTGTGTGTGTGTGTGTGTATTGTGTGTGTGTGTGTGTGGGGGGGGGGGGGGGGGGGGTTGGGGGGGGGGGGTGCAGTGCATGCATGATTTATCTGTGTGTGTGTTTCTGTGTGTCTGTTTGAGTGTATGTGCCTGTGAGTGCATGATTATGTACGTGTGTCTGTCTGTTTGTGTATATGTGTATGTTTGTACGTGTATTCAAGTGTGCATGCGCGCGTGCCTGCTCGCCTGCTTGCCTGTGTGCTTGAGTGACTGCGCGCGAGCATAAATTTGCTCTCAGATGCTTTTATTCGCTTCGATGATTCTAACGTTCATATTCGTTATTTTATAACCGTCATTTGGGGAGCCATATACATTTGCATCTGAGAAATATGGAGTGAACACATTTGAAATGGCGAATAATGCTCCACTAAACGGTTTTTCAGTTCCATAAATCATATTTTTACAGTTTCACGATTTTTCTATAAAATGTTTCTTTATTTGTTGCTTTTTTATATAAAGGGGACTGGGATAGCTCAGTGGTTAGAGCACTCGATCTCCCCCCCCCCTCCCCCCCCCCCCCCCCCCCCTCCCCAAGCTAAGGTGAAGCAGCATTAACCGTGGTTACCTCTTGGATGTTACTCGTAAACTGCACTGTCTGTCCGTCCGTCCATTCCGTCCTCTCTCTCTCTCCTCTCTCTCATCCTCTCTCTCTCTCTCTCTCTCCTCTCCTCTCTCTCTCGGGACTGGATGTAAAAAAAAGCACATGATGCTTATTCATTATCCCGAAATAAAAAAAGAATTTTTTCCTCTCTCTCTCTCTCTCTCCTCTCATCTCTCTCCACTCCTCCTCTTCCTCTCTCTCTCTCTCCTCTCTCTCTCCTTTTGATTCAAAGTGTTGAAGTAAGCACAAACTACAGTCTCATTTTGTCTGCAATGCAGGATTTTTGCCAACAGCACAGCAGAAATAAGTAACACTGTACACACCGGTGTACAAGCACTCAGAGAGACAGACACAGAGAGAGAGAGAGAGGGAGAGGGGGGGGGGGGGTTAGAGACAGACAGACAACAACAGAGAGACAGAAAAACAGCAAAACAGAGAGAGAAAGCAAGAAACAGAGACAGACAGATAATAGCAGACAGAAAAACAACCTGAAGGAGGAGGAGGGAGGAGAGAGAGAGAGGGGAGAGAGAGAGAAGAGAGAGAGAGAGAGAGAGAGAGAGAGAGAGAGAGAGAGAGAGCGAGAGCGACATACAGACGACACAGACACAAAGACAGACAGACAAACAGAGACAGACAGACACAAAGACGACAGACACACACACACTCTCTCCACACACATACAAACACACACACACATACACACACACACACACCGCACGCACGCACGCACGCACGCACGCACGCACGTACACACACACCACACACCACACACACACACACACACACACACACACACACACACACGTGTCGACACTCGAAACATAAATTTATATATTACAACCTATGCCTTTTGTTATATCCAGAATGGCTTTTCGACTGGATCCAACTGTTTGGAAAATCAAAAATTCAATACAGACATGCCTGAAACCAGATTGCAAATATATTAAACTGCTTTCTCCCCCCCCTTTCTTTCTTTTTCTCTCTTCCTTTTTTCCCCTCGGCTAGAGCTCGCCAATGATGAGATTTTGCGTATGCGACCGTTTTTGCTCCTGTACTGCTTTCATTTTGGGACAAAAAACCCTTTCCATAGAAAGTGGCCAAAATCAAGTCAAGTCAAGTCAAATTTTTATTTCCGGATGGTACATTGAATAAGCAATGCAAAGCATATCCGCGTGTCCTTTCACATCCTCTGTAAAATTTAGCCAAATCGGACTGCTGAGTTTTCCAACCTCTGACATTTTCTTTAACATTTTTCTGTTTTTAAAAAAACAACAAATTCTAGTGTACTGGGTGTCCCCTGGTTAAGCAGTGTATGTAACATCTGACTCACGTTAACACTTGACTGATAAGAGAAAGGAGAAGGAGGATGAGGAGGAGGAAGAGGAGGAGGGGGAGAAAGAAGAAGAAGAAGAAGAAGAAGAAGAAGAAGAAGAAGAAGAAGAAGAAGGTGATGATGATGACGTTGACGATGCTGCTGCTGCTGCGCTGATGATGATGATGAAGACGCGACGACGAAGAAGAAAATGTTGATGAAAGTGATAATGATGAAGGAGAAGAAGAGAAGATGATGATAATGATGAAGAAAATGATGATGATGAAGAGGAAGAAGAAGAAAAAGAAGAAGAAGAAAAAGAAGAAGAAGAAGAAGAAAAAGATAATGATTATGATAACGATGGAGGTGAAGGAGGAGGGGGAGGAGATGATGTATGATGATGATAATGAAGAAGGAAAAGAAGAAGACACCGATAAAAGTTCACTTTGTAAGCAGCTTACTGCCATGTCAGTCTCTCCGTTAATTGCTGAAGACATAGTAAGAATAAGCCATTCCCTTCAGCGATTTAAAACAAATTTCGAAAATATGAATCACCAAACAAAACTTTTCATTACTTCATGTATGACTATGTATGATAAAATGACAAAAGATCTCATTAGAAAAAAAACAATTGGCCAGCTCTATCATATGGCTACTGTCACCTTGTAAAAATTGAATTTGAATAAATCTTCAAGATGCTAGCCTAAGTGGATGATTAATTTTTAGTCGTCGATTTATATACATTTTTGCAATGTATTTCATTTTAGTCATTGCATGCGTTTGTTATTATGTCTTCCAAAAGAACTGTGAGCGTTTTATCGTGAACACTGTGACCGTGTTGTTGTTCTAATTGTAGAACGGTTAATATTATTAAAGTATGAATAGACATGCTGAAAATAAGATGTTAACCTTATCTGGCTTTTAGTAATGTTTGTGTCAAAGTTTGGTTTCTCTATACGGATGGATCCAGTCAAAGGATAATTAAGTTCAGCTTGATTCTGTTTGATACAAAACAGTTAAACAGTAGCACTGTACCATGAAAAATCAAAACAATAACAACAACAAAACACAAAAAACAAAAAGTAAACAAACAAGAACCCCAACCAACCAACCAACCAACCCAATAGGCCTAAACAACACAAAGCACAACAATACTTCAAAAGAAACGAATGAGATTCAGAGTACTTCAGATTACGAGTGTTCTGAAACATTGAATTTTGAGAGGCAACATAGAATTTTAAAAGCCCACATCGGACATTATGCACAACAGCAACCACAACACACATTCAAACGAAACTACTAATCCAACTGCATGAACTGTACGAAACCAAACAGTAATATCCCAACGAGCATAAACTACAAAGCATCCAAAGTACAGTCATTGCACGCAGGACTTAAACGGACTGAATGATGGTTACGAGTCAGGGGTCACGAGCAGCAGTGCCACCTACTGACTGTCTAGACGATATAAGTATGTTTGAAGGCAAATGAAAAGCATCGCCCCCCACAAACGTGTTACCGTCAGTTAGATCCAAATTTGGCAAGGATTGGTCCATAAGGTAGAGAAAAATTACATCTAGGAGCAAGGGTCAAGAAGAGAATTTGTCAAAATCAACAGGCTTTCAAACTGAGATATGGACTAGCGAAATCAGTTAAGAGATAAAAAGTTATTATTCGTAGCTTCCAGTGACCTGGATTTGATTGGCCCAGAAACTCCATCTCTTTCCAGGCGGGTTTCTGTTTGCTTGGTGTTTATGTCACTAGGCCACTGGCCACAAATGCTATCTTCAACAACATGTTTAGTTTTTAACATGTGTTTGTCCTTGCAAATTCTTAGAAAAACTCCCCAAATAGTAGGTAAAAAATTCACATGGTGCAGGAAAACAATCAAGTGGAACACTTAAATAGACATTCAACAGTAAGAAAAAAAATCAATGGTGGCCTGCCTTATTGGCGAAAGCAACCCTCCCTGGGGAAAGGGAGCAGGCTGAATGTCACGCAAGCAGGGAATGCCGGCATAAAAGTGGATACAAATTAGCGTATAAGTCAAGATGTATACATGTATTCGTAACAGCCGACGTCGGTTTATAGTTTCAAGAAAATTACTTTCAAAGTACAGTACTCTTCAGCAGACCACTTGAACCTGTCCCCCCACAGTATCTGTCAGATTACCATTTGGAATGGACTGTCATAAAGTAATAATGATAAGAAAAAGAAATGGAATTTACATAGCGCTATATCTTGCAAAGACAAATCTAAGTGCCTGCATTAAAACCTATTCTTACACACAGTCATGCAACCAATAACAATTAACAGTTTAAACAAATTTAAATGTACACACACACACACACACACACACACACACACACACACACACACACACACACCACACACACACCACACAACACCACAACACACACACACACACACACACACCACACACACACACATAAAGGTAACACAAAAATGAACCCATCTTCTCTCTTGCTGTGGCTTTTTGTGCAATATCATGGCAATGACAAAATAGATCATGGAGAAAAAATTCCTATATCAGAGTGCAGTGAAATCATAACTCCACGTAAGACAGCCTCTCTGTCTTTCTCTCTGTCTCTCTCTCTGTCTCTCTCTGTCTCTCTCTGTGACTCTGTCTCTCTCTGTGTCTCTCTCTCTGTCTCTG
>CM054140.1:21328483-21350983 GCA_028751875.1 Rapana venosa
GATAGAGATAAGAAAGAGAGAAGATGCATTCATCAAAAAGTTTCATTCGATATGCCGTAATTGCTGATCTTTTCACACACACACACACCACACACACACACACACACCCACACACCACACACACACACACACACCAGACACACACCTCTCTCTCCACCACTGCACGACAACTTACACTCTCTCTCCCCCTCTCACACACACACACATCGCATACTTGACCCGACCCCCCCCCCCCCTCCTAAACACAAAAACACACACACACACACACACACACAACACACACACACACTGAACGGTAGCAACAAACAGGGATTATAGCCAAGTGTATCTATCACATTTTTATACTGCGAATTCCTGCCTGCCCTGCCTGCCTGCCCTGCAGTCTCTCTATCTTCATTGGAGAAAAGAGAGAGAGAGGGAGAGAGAAACAGACAGAAGAGAGAGAAACAGAGAAGAAGAAGAGAGAGAGAGAGAGAACAGACAGAAGATAGACAAAGAGAGAGAGACAGAGAGCACAGAGAGAGAGAGAGAGAGAGAGAGAGAGAAGAGAGAGAGAGAGAGAGAAACAGATAGATAGATAGACAGGCAGGCAGGCAGACAGACAGACAGACAGACAGAGAGAGAGAGAGAGAGAGAGAGAGAGAGAGAGAGAGAGAGAGAGAAAACAGTGCGACAGTGTTCATGCATGCATCAGGAAACGGGCAGTAATTGACTTATCGCATAACGCCGCTTGGGAAATGCCATGGATTTTTATCAGTGTGACACATCTTGAAACACTGATCAGTTTCATACATGTTATACATGCATGTGCACGAAAACACTGATAGACAGACAGACAGACAGACAGACAGAGAGACAGACAGACACACTCACACACATACACACAAGCGCGCACGCACGCATACACACCATCTCTCTCTCACACACACTCACACTCACACATACACCTTCACGCACACTCCCACCCTCACACACCTTCCCACCCTCACACACCCTCTCTCTCACACGCACACACACACTCCCACCCTCACACACACCTTCACACACATTCCCACCCTCACACCCCTCTCTCTCACACACCCTCTCTCTCTCTCACACACACACACACTCACACATAAACACTCACAAACACACCCACACCCACGCACTCACACACCCACACACACTCACACACACATTCTGAGCTATGAGGCAGTCAGGCAGGCAGGCAGACAGGCGCGTGCGCACGCATGCACTCACAAACTATTAAAAATGTGATATGCACTTGGGTATGATCACTGTGGTTTCGCTCGCTACCTGTGTCACGTGTGTGTTGTGTGTGCGCGCGCGCGTGTGCGTGTGTGAGTGTGCGTGTGTGTGCATGTGTTTGTTGTGTGTGTGTGTGTGTGTGAGTGTGTGTATGTGAGTGTGTGTTTGTGAAACTGTACGTGACACTGTGTGTGTGCGTGAATGTGTGTGTATGAGTGTGTGTGTATAAGACTGTGTGTGTGTGCGACACTGTGTGTGTATGTGTGACATTGTGTGTGTGTGTACGAGCGAGTGAGCGAGAGACAGAGACAGAGAGAGACAGAGACTACTAGGGGGTATGCGGCAGACAGACAGTCAGGCAGATAACAGACAGACAGACAGACAGACACAGAGACTACTCTCTAGGGGGTATGCGTGCACGTATGCTGTGCAGGGCGGGGACCGAATCATTACGCAGAATGACAAATTTAATGCGCGTTAGACCTGTATATATAGTGTATACATTTACCGCTGTCTTTTCACTGGCTACCTGTGTCAGGCGTGTGTGACTTGACTGATTCTGTCTCTGTGTGTGTGTGACTCTGTGTGTGTGTGTGTGTTGTGTTGTGTTGTATGTGTGTGTTTGTGTGTGGGACTCTGTGTGTGTGTGACTGAGTGAGTGGTGTCTGTTTGCGTGTGTGAGTGAGTGTGTGTGATGAATGTGTGTGTGCATGCGTAGCGTGGTGGTGCGGTTTGTGTGTGTGTGTGTGTGTGTGCGCGGCGCGTGTTGTGTGCGAGATGAGTGAATGAGTGAGTTATGTGTGTGTGTGTGAGTGAGTGTGTTTGTGTTTGAGTGTGTGTGTTTATGAGTGTGTGTGCGTGTTTATGTGTGGTATGTGCGTGCGTGCGTGTTTGTGTGTCCTGGTGTTGTGTGTGTGTGTGTCGTGCGTGTGTGTGATGTGAGAGGAGAGAGCGTATGATGTGCATGCGTGCGTGCTTTAAGTGTGTAGAGTGAGTGAGAGAGAGAGGGGGGGGGGGGGGGGGGCAGAGAGCGTGCGTGCATGCATACGCGCGTGCGTGCATGCGAGCGTGCATATGTGTGCGTTAGTGCAAGCGCACAAGGACACAGCCTAGCCACTCTAGAGGCTTTTTCCCCCCTGCACAATTATTGTCCTCCTTCTGTTGGTGTCGCAGCCAACTCTCATCTTTCCAGCCCACTTCAGTCTGTTGTTCCACCGTCTTGTTTCTGTATCGGTGTCCATGTCGGTTAAATGAACGAGTTATACTACTGTACCCTCCCTCTATCTTGTGTCCTGTTACACGAGCTGTGTCGGTCTTAACGATTTGGTTTGTGTGTACGACACACACACACGCACGCGCGCGCACGCACGCACGCACACACACACACACACACACACAACACACGCACGCACGCACGCACGCACGCACCACGCACCACAGCACCACACACAACACACACACACACACGCCGCGAATAACAGTCAGTAAAAACATGAAAAAACCTCTCACAATATTTTTTTTTTAAAAGAAGCAATCTCCGCCCCCAACTTTTTTTTAAAATAAAAAAAGACAACCATGGTATATAAGGTAATCTCTTAAGTTCACACTTAAAAAAACTCTTTTAATTTAAACATATGAAATGGACATACTATGTGTGTGTGTGTGTGAGATAGAGAACAAACTTTGTCATAAAACAGTTATATCTATTATTCTTGTAATTAAAAAAAAACGAAATGGACATACTCGTGTGTGTGTGTGGTAGAGAGAGAGAGAGAGAGAGAGAGAGAGAGGGGGGGGGGGAGAGAGAGAGAGAGAGAGACAGAGACAGGACAGCAGCAGCTATACAGCTATACACACACAGCAGGCGTACATGTATATATACTTCTGCACATTTACGTTCGCATACGCGATGGCATGTCTAGCGTGCTTGAGCGTGTCTGGGCCAGCAGCTAGCCTAGTCAGTCTAGTGTGTGCTCCGAGCATGTGTAGTCAGTAAATGAGGAGTGAGTAAATAAGTAAGCAAGAATAAGTGAGTAGAGAATGAAGGAGAAGGGAGGAGAGGAGACCAAAACTTACCAATTAGCATGCGTAACCGAAAATAACGAAATTCAATCTGTGTGTCTATGTCATTGACAAAGAATGATGTTCATGGTAGTAGGCTAGCGTCTTTCGATGACAAAAGTTTACAAAACCGCATACACACGGGGACTGGATGTAAAAAAAAGCACATGGGTGCTTATTCCATTATCCTCGATATAACAGAATAAATCAAATAAAAATAAAGCGTGGTGTGTGTGTGTGTGTGTGTGACTGACATGACAAAGTCAAGTCGAAAGGCTAAAAGCTTCAAAGTACCAAGTGGACTGAAGGGTGGTGGGTGCCTGGCTTGTAGTAGTAGGCCTATAGTACTGGGGCTAGCTGTAGCACTGTAGGCCTAGTGTAGCATTGTGTTGATGGGGCGGGGGCCTGACTGACTGACTGCCTGCCTGTCTGATATCTGCCTGCCACCTGCCTTCTTCTTCTTTGTTCAGATTCCCACATGAGGAGTGTAGTAGGCCTAGCTAGTCAGTCCTTCCTCCTCGCTTTGTTTAGTCCCGTTCTCTCTTTCTTTGTCTTTGTCTCCCCGGTTCTCTTTTTTTGTGTCTGTCTGTGTCTGTCTGTATCAGTGTCTGCGTCTGTCTGTGTCTGTTATCAGTGTCTGTTTGTGCTGTCTGTGTCTGTCTGTATCAGTGTTTGTCTGTGTCTGACTATCAGTGTTTGTGTCTGTGTTTGTGTCTGTATCAGTGTCTGTATCAGTGTCTGTCTGTGTATCAGTGTCTGTGTTTGTTTGTGTCTGTCTGTGCTCTCTGTATCAGTGTTGTCTGTGTTTGTTTGTGTCTGTCTGTGTCTGTACCAGTGTTTGTCTGTCTGTATCAGTGTCTGTGTCTGTCTGTATGTGTGTGTGTCTGTATCAGTGTCTGTGTTTGTTTGTGTCTGTCTATATCAGTGTGTGTCTGTATCAGTGTCTGTTTGTTTGTGTCTGTCTGTGTCTGTCTGTATCATGTTGTCTGTGTCTGTCTCTGTCTGTATCAGTGTTTGTGTCTGTCTGTGTCAGTGTCTGTGTTTGTCTCTGTGTCTGCATCAGTGTTTGTTTCTGTGTTTGTTTGTATGTGTCTCTGGCTGTCTGTGTCTGTGTCTCTTCTCTTTCTCTCTCTCTTTCATTGTCTCTCTCTCTCTCTGTCTTTCCCTGTGTCTGTCAGTCTCTGTGTCTCTGTCTCTTGCTCTATCTCTCTCTCTCTCGTCTAACTTTCTCTATCCATTTCTCTGTCCATTTGTCTGCTTTGTCTCTCTTCCTCTCTGTGTCTCTCTTCCTCTCTTTGTTTCTCTTCCTCTCTGTGTCTCTCTTCCTCTCTTTGTCTCTCTTCCTCTCTTTGTCCCTCCCTCTGGTGTTGTTGGTGTTGACTTCAATTTTACGTCTGTTCACTTCTAGTGATATTAGACGATCCCTCTGTGTGTGTGTGTGTGTGTGTGTGTGTGTGTGTGTGTGTGTGTGTGCGCGCGCGCGACCCATTCTCTTATCTCCTTTATCATTGTCATTTCACTTATTTGACGTTTCCATGAACCCTCACCCCCGTTCCACCCTATTGTATCAGGAAATAGTACATGTGTGTGTGAGGTTTCTTTTATCCTTTTTAACTCCCTTATGTTAGTTAGTCTTCATATACACTGTGTGTGGAAAGACTTTAAACAAGGCAGACAGACAGACAAGTGTGTGTGAGGGAGAGAGAGAGAGACAGAGAGAGAGAGACAGACAGAGAAGAGAGAGAGAGAGAGAGAGAGAGAGAGAGAGAGAGAGAGAGTGAGTTAACATGCAAAGATGATGATTTATGCCAAGCCTGAACTTGCAATCTGTCCATGTAAACATGCATTTATCAAACCCATCTGTGAAACATAGAGAAAAAAAAAGAGGAAACACCCTCTCCAACTCACTAAATAGACCCCTCCCACCCTCTAACATATTGAAAGAAACCCCATCATATACAGTCGTATCAGTGTATTCTTTAAACACACAATTGCGCGCACACACACAAACATACCACACACACATACACACACGCGAAAAAAGCACAAATTGATACAATTTTTCTTTTCCTTTTTAAATTAAAAAAAACAACACCCTACTACACAAAGAGAGATTGCAAACTCTTTGCACGTGTGCGTGTAAATACTCACATACTTACCTACCCCTCCCCTCCCCCCGCCCCCCCCCCCCCCCCCACACAACCATGCATACTTGCATCCTTATGTGTGCTTGCACACACGCGTGTGCAAATCTACAGGGATGTGCATAGTAATCAGAGATTGTGTTTAGGAGTGGGAGCCAGGCGACCAGATAAGATCTGAATACTGCAACCAGATACTGCAGTAATACTGCAACCAGATACTGCAACAGCGAATTGGAAACTCAGCCGAGGTCTCTACTCTACACTACACTACTATACACTACCGTACCCTACCTACGCTACACTAACGCTACTCTACTCTACTCTACTCTACACTACACTACACTACACACACACATCACACCACACCACACCACACCACCCACTACACTACACTACTCCTACCCTACTCTACTCCATATCTACACACACACTACACTGCTATACACTACACACACTACACACCACACCACTACACACACACTACATTACACCACACACACTACACTACATCACACCCCACCCACACACCACCCCACCCCACCCCACCCACACACCCCACACTACACCAACTACACTTCACTACTCTACCCTATTCTACACTACGCTACTCTACTCTACTCACTCTACTCTACACTACACACACTACACTACCTACACACCTACACTCACACACTACACCACACCACACCACACCACACCACACCACACCACACCACCCACACCACACTACACCACACACACATCCACCCACACCACACCACTCCACACCACACCACACCACTCCACACCACACCACACACACCACCACCCCACCCACCCAACACCACCACCCTACACCACTCCACTCCACACCACACCACCACACACCACACCACACCACACCACACTGCACTGCACTGCACTACACAGTACACTACACCAAGGTCCTGTCCATTCATTGTTCCACTCGTGAAATGTCGAACACCAGCTCCACTGAAATTCGCCCACACTTGTAGTTGTAGCCTACAATGATGAAACCAGAGGGGAGGAGCTTTAGTTTAACCACTCGCCTCCTGTGTGCGTGAGCGTGCTGTAACATGCATCCATTCTGTAAGTGTGTGTGTGTGTGGTGGTGTGTATGTGTGTGTGTGTGATGTATGTGTGTGTGTGTGTGTGTGAGTGATGGAGTGTGTTGTGAGTGTGTGTGTATGTGGGCGTGAGTGTGGTGTGTAGTGTGTGTGTATGTGTGTGTGGAGGATGTAGAGTGTGTTGTGTGTAATGTGTGTGTGTATGTATGTGTGTATGTGTGTGTTGTGTATGTGTGTGTGTGTGTGTGTGTGTGTAAACTTGACGTCGATTTAAGCAGCTGATACACAGGACACGTTGGCTTGCATAACTTTACGTCCCTCCTCCTCTCCTCCTCCTCCCTCCCTCTCTCCCCTTTCTCTCCTCCTCTCCAAATATGCTCTCTTTTTGTTTTTCTCTCGTTTGTTGTGCTCTCGTGGTATTCTATCCCCCTCCTGCATGTCTGTGTCTCTCTGTGCTGTGTGTGTTACTATCCTCTTCCTTCTCTGTCTGTCTGTCTCTCTGTCCTCACTGTCTGTGTCTGTCTCTGTCTAGTGTCTGGAGCTGACTACCTCTTGTTGTACCCCTGTCTCTTTCACTATGAAAAATGTGTGTGTGTGCGCGCGCGTGTGCGTGCGCATGAACGTGCGTGCCCTCACGCGCTTGTGTGCAAGCATGCGTAAACTCACAACCCTTCCACCAAGCATCAAACATCCTTCCTCGTACCCACCAATCTACCTATACTACCTACACCAGCCCCCCTATGGATAGGATAAGTAATAACACGCCACCCGGCCGGCCCTGTGTGTTGCAACACAACACAACACAATACAACACAACACAACACAACACAACACAACACAACACAACACAACAGCAACCCATGAACCGCCCCTTCCTTCCACCACCACCACCACCATCTATCTTCTGCCTTTGACCCCCAATTATTCCAGTTATCTCAACTTCTTCTACAGCTGTTATATTAATATTAATAATAATAATAATAATAATAATGGTGTATGGAATTTATATAGCGCTGAATCTTGTAAAAACAAACACATCGAAGCGCTTGCACTCAAATCATTGACACGCATGCAACTCTCCTTAAACAGAATGAACAGCATCTTTCAAATCCATGCGCGCGCGCGCACGCACGTTCGCACGCGCACTAGAGCGCAGTTAAGTTAGTGGTTTAGCTTGAAAAACCCCCCATACTTCCATAGTTAAAAGAAAGAAGTCTGTCAGATCTGCCGACAGACTGACTGACTACACTGTTGAATAAATCCAATCCAATCCTGTTGTTATAGCCCCGCCGACCACAGAGGCCATATCAGGGCTGTCACCTAGTCAACTTGTAAATCTCAAGATATATTAAAACTGTGCAGCTATATACAGATTAAAATCAGGGTGTAAAACCCAACTCTACTGTCGTTCCTTGTTAGCAACGCCCTGGCCAACTATAAGGGGGGTCAACCCAGGACGGGAATCATGAGGCCAGTGCACAAGTACAGCGTATCCATGTATTGATGCAAGTTAGGAGGCGGTGTTATAGGCGTGTGGTTAGAATGTTGTTCTGCTGGTCCTTTGATGACACGGGTAACTGTGGGGTACGGGCTCGAGTCTTCTGGTGAAAGTGTTCGTTGGTGGTGGTTGATGGTGTGGTGGTGGGTGTGGTTGGTGGGTGGTGGTGGTGGTTGGTGGTTCCCCCTCTGGAGTTACAATTGAAGACTGATCCCGTTTCCCCTGCATCCTTATTAGAGTGGCTTTTTTCTGTAGAATGTATTTCAGGGAGAACTCTCTGGTTGCCGTGGGATCTTTTACGTGCGCTACCGCTAAGTGGTGTATTGCATGCACACAGGACCTCAGTTTATCGTTTCATACACGAAGGAGTTGAAAGTTAAGGTTCCAACGGAGATCGAGCGCTCGACTTGTTGCGTTCTAGACAGGCCAATGGCGTTACCTCTTAATATGTTGTTGTTGAGGTTATGTGATACTCCCAGCTGTTGTGCCGTCAGCGCCTGGGCTTTATCACAGTTCTTGATTAAACCATTGACGCTGGGGGCAACAACAGCGAAGTGAGAGGCTGTATGACCAGTGGCTTTCCCACTCATGGAATTCCACTTTACAGCTTTAGTCTTTAGTGATGGACTATGACTCACTGACTAGGAGGCTTGACTCGCACAGTCCTTATGTGCTGCAGCCCTGGGGACTGGTTGGCCTTTGGAGAACATCTCCAACGCTGACTGTCCTTATGCCCACTTGGCCGAGAAAGTGGGGATGTACTGTGGGCAAGGCATCTCCACTATAATCAAATTTCTGCCCAGTTTCCAAAACAGCAGCTGCCTCCTCTGCTGTTTTGGAGGTCATCGTCGAACACGACGGACTAACATAATATAGTCCCAGCGAAGATATCCGATTTAGCGACTGTGGTGACCGCAAGTCGTCGCACTTGGGCCCCGTGGGCCACCCTCAACATCGTACAATTGTAGTTGCCCTTCGTGGGATGATTAAAAGTAGTTTTGACTTGACTTGACTTGACAATAATTCTTGAAGCAACACTACAGGCTATGCCAACATAATTAGATTATGCATGCTGTGCGAGAGCCTCGTATTAAGAATACAAGTTAACATTACCTCTAGACTCACCGATCCATTCTTCACCTTTTAGCTGAAGGGAATGGTAAGGTGATGGTAGGTGGGGGGGGGGGGGGAGAGAGAATGGTAAGGTGGTGGTGGTGGGTGGGGGGGGAGGGGAGGTGGTAAGATGGTGGTGGAGAGATGGTAAGGTGGTGGGGGGAGGGGAGAAGGTAAGGTGGTGGAGGATGGTGGGTGGTGGAGGGGGAGATGGTAAGTGGTGTGTGGGGAGATGGTAAGGTGGTGGTGGTGGGGTGAGGGAGATGGTAGGTGGTGAGTGGTTGGGGGTGGTGGTGGGGAGGGGAAAATGGTAAGGTGGTGGTGGGGTACCACCAAGCTTAGTGTCTGTCTGTCTGTCTGTCACACGTGACATTTGAGGGTGGTGGCTTTTTTTTTTCTTTTTCGAGTGGTTAGGTCACATGGAATAGAATAGGTTGGCCATTGTCAGGAGTTCCTTCTCTCCTGGCGAGTGTGTGACCTTAAGACTGGAGTGAGGAGAGCGTGAGATCACCTGACGAAGGAGGGATGCAGGGGGTAGGGGAGGGGGGGGGGGGGGTAAAGAGAGGAAGAGAGGGGGTGAGAAAGAGAAAGAGTAAGAGAGAGAAGTAGAGAGAGAGAGAGGAGAGGGAGAGGGGTGAGAAGAGAGCGAGATGGAGGAGAGAGAGGGGAGAAATGGGGGGAGGGGGGGGGAGAGAGATGGAGGGAGAGAGAGAGAAGAGAGTTGGGGTGAGAGAGAGAGAAGGAGAGAGAGAACAGAAGAAGGTAATGAGAGAGAGAAGAGAGAGAGAGAGTAAGAGAGAAAGAGAAGAAGAGGGAAGAGAGAGAGAGAGAGTAAGAGAGAGAGTAGAGAGTGAGAGTGAGAGAGAGAGAGTAAGAGAGAAGAGAGAGAAAGAGGAGAGAAGAAGAGGTGAGAGTGGAGGGAGTGGAAGAAAGCAGGTAAAGAGAAGAGAAGGGGGGGGGGTGGGGGGGCCAGAGTGGGTGGGGGCGGGGGGGGGAGGTTGGAGGGGCAGGTGGGTGGTGGGAGGTGGCGTAGGGGGGGGGGAATTGAGGTGGAGGGCTATGGTTAGGGAGCAGATGGGGGGAGATCGTTGTTGCAGTATGGCGTGTGTGTTCACTGTGTGTTGTGTGGTGATGGGTGGTTGTTGATGGTTTAGTGACTAGAGCATGCAACTGCATGTGTGTGTGTTTTATCTTATGCATTGCAAGCGTACGTGCATGTGTGTGTGTTGTTGTGTTAGTGTGTTTTAGGAGCATGCACTGCATGTGTGTGTTGTTATATACTCGCATGCATTGCAAGCGTACATGCATGTTGTGTGTTGATTACTCGCATGCATTGCAGCGTCTGTTGTGTTGTGTGTGTTGTGGTGTTTTTAGGCGCATGCACTGCATGTGTGTGTATCTTATGCACATGCATTGCATCGTACGTGCATGCATGCACGCGCAGCGCTCGTTGTGGTGTGTGTGTGCGTGTAATCCGAGTGAGTTCTTTTCTTCCCCATGACAACTTTTTACGGTCACCAGATTGAAGTTTGGTTTTTTCTCTCTTTTTAAAAAAAAAAGTCCGTAAAACCGGACAGATTTGAATTTCAGTGGCAAGAATTGCCGACTATGGATCCCCCCCATCTCCTCACGGCCCCCCTTCCCCCGCCCCTTCCCACACCCCCCGCTCCCCCCCCCCCCCCCCCCCCCCCCCCGCCCGCCCCTCCCTTGCTCTTCCTGCCAAACCCTCACACAACCGCGCACTTTTACAAATGCAAGTGATAAGACAATGCCAAAAGCAGAACATACAAACAACACACAGCACCACACACTCGCACACACACACACACACACACACACACACACACACACACACACACACACACAAAATAACTCACTCATATTTTGTCTCTCTTTCTCTCTCTCACTTTCTGGTCTACACACACACTAACTCACTCATATTTTGTCTCTCTGTCTCTGTGTGTCTCTGTCTGTCTGTCTCTCTCTCTCCTCTCTCATTTCTGGTATACACACACACACACACACACACACAGTGACACACACGCGCGTACGCGCATAAAGATGCTTGGAAATGTCAGTGCAGTAGTCCCCCCCCCACCCCTCTCCACCCCACCCCACCCCGTCTCAAAAAACAAACAAAAAAGGGTCAAACTGCTCAGGGAGTGATATTGAGGAACCTGGAGGGGTCAAGTAGAACTTGACCAAGTAAAGGAAAAAACAAAGAGCTGAGCTGTGGGAGTGAAGGGGAGGGGGGGGGGGGGGGGGGGGGGTGGAGGAGGTGCGGGGGGGGGGTGGAATACAGTTAGCGAAGAACCAGCAAGAAGCCAGTGCTTCACTTTTCAAACTGCTTCGGATGAGACTATATATATAAACCGAGGCCCCGTGTTCGAACGCACGCAGGCTAAACAGACCAATAAACAAAAACCCCAACAACAACCCAAAACAAAAACAAAAAATTCAACTTTTCTCAAACCAGTAGGAGAGGTGTCAGTCACCCCACACACGAGGCGTACTATCCCATATTATAATACAACACGCCACACTCTCTCTACCTAGGAACCTACCTTTTTTAGATAGATGGCTTGATGAAAAAAAGCAAATGCATTGCTTTTTCAATGTAAGTAAAAGGTAAAGGAGTCCCATAACCTATAAGGTCGTAGGGGAGCGAGGCGTCAGAGACCTCACTTCTCTAGGGGCCAGCATATTGAGGGCGGCGCCCATCTCCTCTCCCTCGCTGCTTTACCTTCCCTGACCCTAAAGAGGGCAGGTACCCATTTACAGCTGGGGGAACTGTACTGAAGCCAAGGCGCGGCGCAAACGGTCACCCATCCAACTGGTAACCACGCTCGACGCTGCTTAACTTGGCAGGTGGAAAGCGGAGTGCTCCAAATTTGACTTGACTATCCCATACACTACCCACTCTCTTTAGCAAGGAACCTACCTACTTTTTTATATATTTTATAAATCGTCACGAATACACGCGTTACCTTTTTTTTCTTCTTTTCCTAATCTGAAAATGCCAGTGAACGGTACGGGTGTCATCTTATTGTCACTGTACTCTCTGTCCCACCCAACTCACCCCCGTTGACATTAAGGCCTGCACCCCCCCCCCCCCCCCCCCCCCCCCCTCCCTCCCCTCTCTGTTAGGTTGACATCGCCTGACATCCTTGTAATAGGTGAAAAAGAGGAGGAGGAAAAGGACTTAAAAGGGGCGGGGAGAGGACGAAGGGAAGGGAGGGAGGGAGGGAGAGAAAGCTGATGAAAAACTAAAAACTGGAGCACAGAATTTGAAATGCCCGAACTGTCAAAATGTCATGACCTTTGTAAAAAAAAAAAAAAAAAAAAAGGTCGGGTGAAAACCGTCACTTATGGAAAACGTTACCGCTTACACACAGAGAAAGAAATGAGTATTGATCGTACAGTAATAATGACATATTGTTGTGTGTGTGAGTGTGTGTGTGTGTGTGTGTGTGTGTGTGTGTGTGTGTGAGAGAGAGAGAGAGAGAGAGAGAGAATGTGCTGAGTGTGCGTGGTTTTTTTTTCTCTTTCTTGCGATGCTGTTGTGGCGGTGAAAGACTTTCCTTGTGTTTTGTATTTTTTTCTTCCATTTTTTATCCTTCTGAAAGTCGACGGGATGGATCTTTGTTGTATTGAGCGTTTGCCTTGAATTTTTTAATTCTCTCTCTCTCTCTCTCTCTCTCTCTCTCTCTCTCTCTCTCCTCTCTCTCTCTCTCTCTTTTCTTCAATATGCGGTGCATTGATGTTGTTGTTTGGAAAATGGTCATATTTTTCTAGTTATACAACTGATATGGAGTGGCTTGCAGTTCTGAAAAATTGTTTTGCGCGCGCGCGTGCGCATATGCACACACCCACACACACACACACACACACACACACACACACACACACACACACACACACACACACACACACACACACACACACACACACACCGCGCGCGCGCGCGCGCGCGCGCGTGCGTGCACACACATACACACACACAGAGCGAGGTGGAAGGGGAACGCCGAAAGAGAGAGAGACAATGACAATGACAATGACAATATTTTATTGTAATAAGCTGTTAAAGCCCATTTACAAGGGGACAGTGGGAAGGGGACTGGGCACAAAACACGTATTTTCAGAAATACAGATGTATCATTTCTACAGCCCAAATGGTCGACATGGCATGGATTCCACAACATGGTGAAGTGTTTTACATTACGATTCAGATGAATTGGTGCCTAACACTTTCGCCCATTGCTAATGGGGAAAGGGAGGGGGGAGGGTAACAACAACCACAAACATCATTTTAAACACCGAGTCTGTGACGGGCTTCCTGTCCCTACATTCCGTCTGATCCGGTACTGCTCTTTCCAACACGTGAAAAACCTAACTCACAATATGCCTAACCTCCTGTTTTGCTCTCTCTCTCCTCTCTCCCTCTCCTCTCCTCTCTCTCTCTTCTCTCTCTCTCTCTCCTCTCTCTCTCTTCTCTCTCTCTCTCTCTCACACACATATGCACACACATATGCATGCACACACGCACACACACACGCACGAACACACACACGCACGAACACGCACACACGCACGCACAAACACACGCACGCACACACACATGCACGAACATACACAACACACACATACACACACACGCGCGCACGCACGCACAAGAGGGTGCGCATGCACACACACACACACAAAACCACTCACACACGCACATATACAGGCAACCACAGTCACTTCTAACCCAGAAAAAATCTGATAGCATCCATCATAACATGTAAAACATCCAGTCCAGCACTAATTCTGTCTTTGATTCTGTCACGATCGGCAGTGTCCACAGCTGCAGCTTGGAATAAATGTCTTTTTCCTCCTGAGTCAGTTGCCTGGTGTTCTTTTTTACAAACCAAAAGTAATCAGCAGGGTTGTGAGTGTCACTGTCCAGATAAACTGAAAAATCATATCTTCACTTTCACAAATGATAGTATCAGGTATTTCATCAGAGGTATACACATTAAGAAAGTCCTTGTTTCTAGAAACGTCCCTGAGATTTCTCTGCAGGGATCTGTTTCTCAGCCCACCCACATAGTTCTTTATAGTATCTCCACTGTAGCCTGCATCCCGAATCTGATCTAGATATTCGTCACAGTCCTCCCCCTCCATTGTAATGTCAGGTACAGGCACCTCAACCAGGTCAATTCCACCTTGTTGTTCAGCCACTGTGTCAGCTTCCAACACTGTGACAGCACCTGACGCACGGCGATAATCATGTGTGGGAAGCACCGATTGCGAAGGCATGTGGTTTGGAGAGGCTGGGTGTTGTGTGTGTGAGACAGACTGGGTGATGGGGGGTGTTGGCATAAACAAACTTGGCGAAGTTTTCGAATGGGAGCAATGCACTTGCCTTGTCTTCTTGCCTTTCCTCTGTCTGTCTCCTCTCCTCTGCCCGCCTCCTCTCCTCTGCCCGCCTCCTCTCCTCTGCCTGTCTCCTCTCCTCTGTCCTTCGTCGGTCCCTGTTGGTCTGACTGGGAGGCTTTCTGCGGAAGTACACAGGTGTTTGTTGACCCGCCATGTTCCCATCACTTGAGCCAGCCTTCAGTCGAAGCACAACAGTGGTTTGCTCGCCTTCTCCACAGACCTTCCATGAGGTGATGCAGTGTTGTTGCAGCAGGGCAACCTAGCGTCACTTCCAGCGTTGTTGGTAACCCGACAACTGGCATGGTGCTGGTTTATTGGCAATTTAAACACAAAATTTACACAGCAAAATTTCGCCCTGCCTATATCCAAGGGAGATCACCGACCGAAGAGAGAGAGAGAGAGAGAGAGAGAGAGAGAGAGAGAGAGAGAGAGAGAGAGAGAGAGAGAGAAAGTAATACGTGCTTGCATTTTTTTTCATCAAATTTGTTTATTGTAGATATTTTGCAATACGATCCCTTTCTTGCGACCCTGCCCGAACTACCTGCAAAACAAAACAACAACAACAAAAACCCAACGACAACCAACCCCAAAACCCAAAAACCCCATCACACACCCCCCCCCCCCCCCCCCCCCCCACAAAAACTAAAAAAAAACCCAAAAAGTTGCAATACTTATATTTTAACACAGTGATATATAACTCCCCATATTTTGCAATATCTGACCTGTTTTATGTCTGTCTAAAGAGAAACAAAAGTTATATATATATTTTTTTTAATAAAAAAGTTCCCCCACACCCCCTGTAAAAAAAAAAGACAAAAAGTCGCGGGGGCGAGAAAAAAAAAGTACAGTAGTAGTGTGTGTGTTAGGAGTGTGTTTGGTGAACATTGTGAAAGGAATCTGTTCGTTGATTTCACCCAGTGCCTGTGGCTGGAGACATAGGGTTTTTCAGTGCAGCGGGAATTTACTGCATCTGTTGTTGTCAGTGCTGACGTACTGTATGTAGTGGCATGACATATGACATTTCATGTCACTGTCATCCGCCGTCCGCGCGGACATTGACAGAAGATAGACGGAGAGACTTGACAGATTGACTGTGACAAACTGACAGGACTGACAGACTGACTGAAAGAGAGACTGACAGACTGACTGGAATAGAGGCAGACGGACTGACAGAGAGACAGACTGACAGAGAGAGAGATAGACTGACAGACAGACTGACAGAGACTGACTGACAGAGACAGACTGATAGAGAAACAGAGAGACAGACAGACTGACAGAGAGACAGACTAACAGAGAGACTGATTGACAGAGAAACAGACTGACAGAGAGATAGACTGACAGACAGACTGACTGACAGAGAAACAGACTGACTGACAGCAGAGACAGACTGTCTCTCTGTCAGTCAGTCTCTCTGTCAGTCAGTCTGTCTCTCTGTCATTCCGTCTGCCTGTATTCCAGTCAGTCAGTCTGTCTTTCTGTCAGTCTGTCTCTGTCAATCTGTCAGTCAGTCTCTCTTTCAGTCAGTCTGTCTTCTTAGACAGACTAACAGAGAGACTGATTGACAGACTGACAGAGAGAGAGACAGACTGACAGAGAGACAGACTGACAGACAGAGAGTCTGACTTACAGAGAAACAGACTGACAGACACTGAGACAGACAGACAGACTGACAGAGGGACAGACTGACAGAGAGACAGATTACCAGGGAGACAGACTGATAGATAAATAAAAAGAAACTGACAGAGAGACGGATAGACTGACTGACAGGGAAGACAGTGGCACCAAACGCATGTAATAAATTATGTTGGTAGAGGCAGACGAAGTTGCAAGTTCGCACGCTCGTTTGTGCACTTCAGTTATAATTATATGCATGCATTTTTGTACGCGTACCAGTACAATCACGCTCTCTCTCTCTCTCTCTCTCTCTCTCCTCTTCTCTCTCTCTCACTCTTCTCTCTCTCCTCTCTCTCTCTCTCCTCTCCTCTCTCTCTCTCTCTCTCTCTCTCTCTCTCTCTCTCTCTCTCTCTGTATATCCCTGTGTGCCTGTCTGTCGCTCTGACTGACTCTGTGTCTCTTGTTTCTTGCTCTCTTTCTTGCTGTGTCTGTTGGTCTGTCTTGTCTGCTTCTGTCTGTCTCTCTCTGTCTCTGTATCTCTGTCTCTCTCTCTCTCGTCTCGCTGTGTCTGTTGGTCTGTCTTGTCTACCTCTGTCTCTCTGTCTCTGTATCTCTCAGTCTCTCTCTCTCTTTCTGTCTCGCTGTGTCTGTTGGTGTGTCTTGTGTCTCTGTCTCTGTATCTCTCAGTCTCTCTCTCTCTTTCTGTCTCGCTGTGTCTGTTGGTGTGTCTTGTGTCTCTGTCTCTGTATCTCTCAGTCTCTCTCTCTCTTTCTGTCTCGCTGTGTCTGTTGGTGTGTCTCTGTCTCTGTATCTCTCAGTCTCACTCTCTGTCTGATTGTCTGTGTCTGTTGGTCCTGTCTGTCTCTCTGTCTCTGTATCTCTCATCTCTCTCTCTGTCTCTCCGTGTCCTGTTGTCTGTCTGTCTCTCTGTCTCTGTGTCTCTCAGTCTCTTTCTCTTTCTCGCTGTGTCTGTTGGTCTCTGTGTCTCTCAGTCTCTCTCTCTTTCTCGCTCTGTCTGTCTGTCTGTCAGTCTGTATCTCTGTCTCTTTCTCTCTGTGTCTGTTGGTCTGTCTTCTGTCTGTCTGTCTCTGTATCTCTCAGTCTCTCTCTCTTTCTCTCTGTGTCTGTCTTGTCTGTCTGTCTCCCTGTCTCTGTATCTCTCAGTCTTTCTCTTTCTCTCTGTGTCTGTCTGTCTCTCTTATTTGACACGAACATCACGTGAGCTGTTCGTTTCAGTCAGTAAAATAATACAAACAGAAACTAAAAGAAAACCGAAAGGGCTTCTTCCCCCATTCACCAACCAGGCCTCGTTCTCGTAGACCCTAAATCGGGAATCTCCGCTGAGACTTTAAATCGATGTTATAAATAATCACAACAGCCGCATCAAAAACGGAAAGGGTAAAAATAGAATAGGAGCACACAAAACGTAAGTTTTTTTAAAAAACCAAATCCTGTTTGTATCAGTGGAGGAGTTGTCAGTGTTAAGCGGCACTCTTGTGATGAAATATTTGATTTCCTGCTTAGAATTGTTACATCTGTTGTTGATGAAGCTGGACAATCTTGTTCTGTCTTGTCATTGTGTGTGTGTGTGGTGTGTGTGGGGGGGGGGGGGGGGGGGGGGGGGGGGGGGTGGTCGTGTGGGGTGGTGTGGTGTGTGTGTTGTGTGTGTGTGTGTGTTTGTTTTGTGTGGTGTGTGTGTGTCCGTGTGTATATCATATATGTGTTGTGTTTGTGATGTGTGTGTGTGTGTTTTGTGTGTGCTGTGTGTATGTCGTGTGTGTGAGTCCGTGCGTGTGTGTGTGGTGTCGTGTGTGTGTGTGTCCATGTGTGTGTGTGTGTGAGTGTGCGTGTGTTAGTGGGTGGGTATTGTACCCGTGCCTATAGAGACTGGCGTGCGTGTGTGCGTGCGTGTGTGTGTGTGTGCGCGTGCGTGCCTCTGTATGTGTGTCTTGTTTTTTTTGTTTTTACACCTGTGCCTATAGACACCGCAGTGTGTTTTTGTTTGTTGTGTTGATTTGTTTTTACAAGATATAGCGCTATATAAATTCCATTTATCGTCATCATCATCATCATCATCATCATTTTATCACGATTATGATGATGATTATGATTAATATCAATATTATTACTATCGTCTTCATCATCATCATTTTTCTTATCATCATCATTCTTCCTATCATTATTATTATCATCATCATCATCATAATCATAATTCTTATCATTATCATCGTCATCATCATCATTATTATCATTATTGTTGTCGTTATCATCATCATCATCATTCTTCTTCTTCTTCTTCTTATTATTACTATCATTATCGTTGTTATTATTAATTATTATTGTTTATGTTGCAGTGGCTGTGAGCGGAAGGCGCGGGGGGTGGGGGTGGCCCTGGGCAAATGTTTGCGGCAGGCGCGGGACAGTGGAAGACTGCAGTGTGGCATACTGGCCTCTGCCAGCCTGTTACAGAGGTGAGGCTGTATGGCTGTATGTGTGTGTGTGTACATCGTGTGTGTGTGTGTTTGTGTGTGTGGTGTGTGTGTATGTGTGTATGATGTGGTGTGGTGTGTAGTGTGTGTGTGTGTGTGTGTGTGTGTGTGTAGGGTGTTGTGTGTTGAGTGTGTGTGTGTGTGTGTGTGTGTGTGTGCAGTGTGTGCTATACTGGCCTCTGCCAGCCTGTTACAGAGGTGAGGCTGGCTGGTATGTGTGTGTGTACATCGTGTGGTGTGTGTGTGTGTGTGTGTGTGTGTGTGTACATCGTGTGTGTGTGTGTGTATGTGTAGTGTGTTGGTGTGTTGTGTGTGTGTGTGGTGTGTGTGCAGTGTGGCATACTGGCCTCTGCCAGCCTGTTACAGAGGTGAGGCTGGCTGTATGTGTGTGTGTAATGTGTGTGTGTGTGTAGAGTGTGTGTGTGTGTGTTGTGTGTGTGTGTGTGTGGTTGTGTGGTGTGTGTGTGTGTAGTGGTGTGTGTGTTGTGTGTGCAGTGTGGAATACTGGCCTCTGCCAGCCTGTTACAGAGGTGAGGCTGGCTGTTGTGTGTGTGTGTGTGGTGTGTGTGTGTTTGTGTGTGTGTGTGTAGTGTGTGTGTGTGTGGTTGTGTGTGTGGTTGTGTAGGATGTGTGTAGGATGTGTGTGCTGTGGTGTGTGTTTAGGATGTGTATGTTTGTGTATTGTGTGTGTGTGTTTGTGTGTGTGGTGTATGTGTGTGTGCAGTGTGGGGTTATGGCTTCTGCCAGCCTATTACGGAGGTGAGGCTGTTCATTGTGTGTTTGTGTGTGTGGTATATTCTGTGTGTGTAGTGTGTGTGTGTGCATGGTGCGTGTGTGTTGTGTGTAGTGTGTGTGTATGTAGGATGTGTGGTGTAGTGTGTGGGTAGTATTTGTGTTGTGCATGTGTGTGTCGTGTATGTGTGTAGGATGTGTGTGTCTGCGTGCGTGCGCGTGCGCGCGCGTGCGGCACGTTGGCTCTCTTGTGTGTGTGCTTCTGTGTGTGGGTGTGTGTGAAATAGAAGTGCCTGGGATATATTGCATGTACATGTATGTAAAGTTTGCCAAAGCAAAGTCGTCCACGCAGATCTAGATACAAACTCAATCACCTCTCTGTTTCATCATCTTCTCATTCACACACACACGCACGCGCGCGCGCGCGGACGCACACACACACAACACACATACACAACACACACACACACAGAGCTTAGAAATCAAACATACTTACGAGCTTATGCTTGTTGTACTCACAACAGTGGATGTGTTGCTGCCATGTTCTTTTTGATCGACTACAAGTCTGTTCAAAACCAGATGCATTATTTTGTCAAGGAAACGATTGACCTGTAGGTGTTTTTCTCTTCTTTTTCTTTTCTTTTTCTTCCCCCCCCCCCCCCCCCCCCCCCCCCCCCCCCCCCCCCTCCCGTTTATGCTTTATTCTTTTAGGTGATACATTTAAGGGTGCATGCACGCACATAACAACAACAAGCAAAACAAAAATGTGCCAGTGATGTCCCACGCATAATTTTGGTGTAAATAACCCACAAACCTACGTGTATTTCCACCCCCCCCCTCCCCCCCTCTGAAAGAAGACACCACCCAAACAACCATACACTCAAACACATAAACACACACACACACACACGCACACGCGCGCGCGCGCGGAGAGTGAGAGAGAGAGAGACGTGCGCAACACACACACACACACACACACACACCACACACACACACATGGAGAGAGAGAGAGAGACGCGCGCGCGCGCACACACACACACGCACATATACGCGCGCGCGCGCGCACACAGCACACGCATATGCGCGCGCGCCACACACACACACACCACAACACACACACACACACACACACACACACACACACGGAGGGGTGGGAGAGAGAGAGAGAGAGAGAGAGAGAGAGGAGAGAGAGAGAGAGAGAGAGAGAGAGAAAATACACCCACCTTGCCTTACCTCACCTTATCTCACCCCATCACACCACAGCACACTACAACCACACTACACTACACCACGCCGCACCACGCCTCCGACATGGTTACATGTGTACATCAATGTGCCAGTCACATACCAACGTTGCATCACACTGACTGCATACCATCCACACACACACACACCACACACACACACACACACACACACACACACACACACACACACACGCACGCGCACACACAAACACACACACACACACGCGCGCACGCACACGCGCGCCACACACACACACACAGACACACACACACACACACACTCCTCACCTCACCTCACCTCACTTCATCTATCCCGCAGTCTTGTAAGCTAGACGACCGTTTGGGGCAGCACTGAATATTTTGCAACCAGCTTCCTCCACTCCTCAAACACACGCTACATCACATCTAAACACGTCACGTCACATTACACGGCAACAATGAATAATCCCCCCCCCCCCCCTTCACCCCTCTCTCTCCACACATACACACACCATCTTTCGCATAAGTTAAAACCTGCTCCACTTTTTGGAAGAGTAGGCCATTATGTGCTGGAAGGAACGTATGACAAAATTTAGAAAACTGCATACACACGGGGACTAGATGTAAAAAACCCAAACTCGAGTGCTTATTCCGTTATCCTCAAAATAAAAGAATAAATAAATAAATAAATCACACACACACACACACACACACACACACACAGAAAATACATAAATCTAAGAATCTACATCTTTTAGGAAATGTTGAATACGTTTATGTTTGGTGTCAAAATTAATGTCTTGTTCTGACTTAATGGCAATAAAGTTTTGTTTTTTATTCTGATTCTGATTGATTGATTCTCTCTCTCTCTCTCTCTCTCTCTCTCTCTCTCTCTCTCTCTCTCTCTCTCTCTCTCTCTCTCTCACCACACACAAACAACACACCACGCACGCACACACACACACACATATACACACACACCAGCACGCACCAGCACACACACACATACACACACACACACATCCCACCCACCCACCCGCACACACACACCCTTGCTTGGAAGAATTCATTTAAACTTGACAGAAACCTACTAATGCTTGCTACTTCTCTATGTCCATCTCCCCCCCCCCCCCCCCCCCCTAAACCCCCCTCCACCCACCCACCCACCACTCAACACCCCTCTCCCACCCACCCTCACTCCCCTCCCTCTCCACCCGTTTAAAGGAGGAGTCCCATAACCTATAAGGTCGTAGGGGAGCGAGGCGTCAGAGACCTCACTTCTCTAGGGCCAGCATATTGAGGGCGGCGCCCATCTCCTCTCCCTCGCTGCTTTACCTTCCCTGACCCTAAAGAGGGCAGGTACCCATTTACAGCTGGGGGAACTGGGGGAACTGTACTGAAGCCAAGGCGCGCAAACGGTCACCCATCCAACTGGTAACCACGCTCGACGCTGCTTAACTTGGCTGGGGGAAAGCGAGTGCTCCGACCACTGAGCTATCCACCCGTTTACTCCCCTCAAATTGATGCCTACAATACAAATAGTCAGGTATAGGATAGGATGTATACATCTTGACATGTGTTGGTTAGGAAAGTAGTAGCTGTTGTGTTGGTTACGACCCAAGAGAGGGTGGGGTGATGATGGTTTTTAATTTTTTAGTTTTTTAGTTTTTTCTTTTATATCGAGGATAATGGAATAATCACTTATGTACTTTTTTTTGTACATTCAGTCCCCGTGTGTATGCAGTTTTGTAAATTTTGTCTTCTGTTCCCACCGGCACACTTTTCCGAAATGTGGAACAGGATTTAACGTGTGCGCAAGATGTTCTGCGTGCGTTCGTATACACGGGGCCTCGGTTTATAGTCTCATCCGTGTGTGTGTGTGAGCGC
>CM054140.1:21360983-21370983 GCA_028751875.1 Rapana venosa
CACATACACAATTCCACACACACGTACTTACACATACACACCACCACACTACAACACACTCACACAACACACACTTACACACATACACACAAATACCCCACACACACACCACCACCACCACACTACAACACACTCACACAACACACACACACACACAAATACACCGCACACACATACACACTCATACACACACTCGCTCTCGCTCTCTTCTCTCTCTCTCTCTCTCTCTCTCTCTCTCTCTCTCTCTCTCTCTCTCTCTCTCTCATACACATACACACCTGTCTAAAATCACTTTTTAGTGGATAGACGTTAAAACGAACACACACACACACACGCACACACACACACACACACACACACACACACACACACACACACACACACACACACACACACACACACTTACTTTATACTCGCGTACGTGTGTGTGTGCGCGTGCGCGCGCACGCGCGCAAATCCTTCTGAGAAACCTGATTGTGAACCTGGCAGTTTATGTAATTAAATGTCTAAAGATCAGAAACGTGTAGCTCTTTCCCTGCCTGCAACAAAAGACTGCCTGCTTACTGCATTATATCACCTCCACTGCTCTCTATGGTGGCTTTTTTCATATTCTGTGTTCATATGAGTCTTATGGCCTGCAAAAAACTGAAGAAATATAGATTGGTTGATCTTACTTTTGGCTTAAATGAGTTTTAAATTGTGTGTGTGTGTGTGTGTAAGTTTATGTCTTTACTAGTCAATGGTCCTTATGGTGCGCGCGCTCGCGCGCGGGTGTGTTATGTGTGTGTTTACTAGTCAATAGTCTTTATAAAATTGTGTTCATATTATTGGTGCGTGTGTATTATGGATGTGCACATGTGTGCGTGCGTGTGTGAGCGCGCGCGTGCGTGCACGCGTAAATAATAAGTTCATGTCTTTTCCAATCAATGGGTTTTTTAAAAATAATTTTTTGGTTTACATTGCATTCCTACATTGGCGTGTGTGGGTATGTGTGTGTGCGTACATATGCCGTGCGTGTATGTGCGCGCGCCTGGGTTTGTGTGTGGGTGATATATATATATTTTTTTATTTATTTTATTTTTTATTTTTAATTTTTTTAAAAGCTATCTTGGAATGTTCATAACAATTTGAAATGTATTTTTCTTGTGTCTTTTTGAGATAATTATGCGCATCAATGTGCCTGTCAGTATTGTAATTGCCCTTCATGGGATGATTAAAGTGTTTTTGACTTGACATGACTTGACTTGATTGACAGCATTGCACTGGATGGCCCCAGAAGGAAGGAGAAAGAAAGGAAGACCAAAAGCAACGTGGAGAAGAACTGTAGAAAGTGAGATGAAGGCCATGCAGCACTCTTGGGGATCAGTGACTAGGTTTAGCCCAGGATAGGCAGGAGTGGAAGCGGCGCTTTGTTGCTACCCTACACACCACTGAGTGTAATGGTTAATGATGATGATGACTTGATTGATTGACTGACACACACACACATTACCTTTAATAATCTTGTTGTCCGCTCTGTTGGTTCATCAGGTTCATGGGGCAGACTTGTATCGGTCAGTCAGCCGGCTGACGGACATTCCGGCAGAGGGGAAGGACGGGGGCAGTGTGGTGTCTGTCACCTCCTCCACCTCCCTCCCCCTCAGTCCTGCGGCCCCCGCCGTCGGCGACAACCCTGACGTCAGCTGTGTGCTGGTCCTAGTGAGTAGAGAGAGAGGGAGAGAGAGAGGGAGAGAGAGAGAGAGAGAGAGATAGGTAGATCTGTGTGTGTGTGTGTGTGTGTGTAAGCGCGCGCGCGTGCTTGTGCTTGTATGTGTGTGTGCGTGTGTGCTCTTGTGCATGTATGCATGTATTTATGTGTTTGACATTTTTGAGAATCATTTCTTAAAAAAACAACTTTTATGCAAGTAGAGAGGGGCAGTATTCCTACCAGACATTTCACAGAGGAACACCCAGCATGCATTCTACCGCCTGCAGTAGAGCAGGCTCCACCATGTTCAAATTTGTCAGAAACCCACTGGTTGAAAATTTGAGTATTGTGACATCTTGACAGAACTGAGAGTAGTGGCTAGCTGTAATATCCCTTAGCGAAGAGCAGTGTGTGTGTGTGTGTGTGTGTGTGTGTGTGTGTGGTGAGAGAGAGAGAGAGAGAGAGAGAGAGAGAGAGAGAGAGATTATTTTTGGGTGTATTGCTGTTAGGTTTATTCTCCTGTGTTTTTGGTTTGTAACTCCATACCCCAAAAGGGGTGACAGGAATTACATCTTGAATCTTTGTGTGTGTGTGTGTGTGTGAGAATAATTGGGGGATGATACCTTCATCTTTTTTCTGGGGTTTTTTTGTTTAAAAAAAAAATCAATCCTTGATTTCATCATCATCATCATCATGTGTGTATGTGGGCAGAGTCCCTTGGAAGGGCTAAGCTTCGAGGACGAGGTGGTGCTGGACTATCACGATGACGTCATGAACGATGACGTCTACCCCAAACCTGTGCTAAGCATTCCTAGCTGACGTCTTCCCCCCTCTCCCCCCCTCCTTCCTCACCCCCACCCCCCACTCCACCATCTTGTCAACGCGTTTCACGTGCTTCCTCCACCTCACGACCGTTGCTGTTTTGCTGCTGCTGCTGTCACTTGTACTGTTCCTTCCCCCCACCCACTTCTCTGAGTCGTCGTGTCTTCGGCATCATCTTGTGCAATAGGAGATGAGAAGAGGAGGGACTGCGTGTTTGCACTGCAGCTGTGCAGTCGTTTTAATTATGATGTTTATATTATATCATATATATATATATATATATATATATATATATATATAGTATACATAATACTTATATACATTACATACCTGTCCGAAGTTGGTGTCACACTCCGTGTTTCTCAGATTCCTGGTATCAGTTTTGTGAGTGAGAGAGAGAGAGAAGAAAGAAAAACAACAACAACAACAACACGGGCTTTAAGAGGTGGCTGGCTGGCTGATACGGTTTCTGAGGAGGAATTCACAAAGCGAAACGGTGAAGGTTATTCCAGAGTTTTTCGGTCTGGACGTTGGGGAATGTCAACTGATGAATGATGAAGACAAGTAAAAGTCTGATGAATGATGAAGACCAAAATATCTGATGAATGATGAAGACAATTAAAAATCTTATGAATGATGAAGACAATTAAACATCTGATGAATGATGAAGTAAAAATAAATAAATCTAATGAATGCAAAAAAATCTGATGAATGATGAAGACAAAAAAAAATTCTGATGAATGATTAAGACAAAAAATCTGGTGAATGATGAAGACAAAAAAATCTGATGAATGTTGAAGACAAAAAAGTCTGAATGATGACGACAAAAATGAAGTTTAAAAAAAATCTGATGAATACAAAAAAATCTGATGAATGATGAAGACAAAAAAATTCTTATGAATGATGAAGACCAAAAAAGTCGATGAATGAGGAAGACAAATAAAAGTCTGATGAAAGATGAAGACCAAAAAAATCTGATGAATGATGAAGATAAAAAAAAATCTGGTAGAAGACTATTCCAGAAAGGATGTTGAAAGACAAACACTGACGTGTGTTCATTTATTTTCTATCTCTGAGGATTTTTGACAGCTGATGAGTATTCTCGAAGAAGTGGTGTGTGTGTGTGTGTGTGTGTGTGTGTGTGTGCAGAGAACTTATTTATTATGTGAGTATAAGAAGTGTGTGTATGTATATGTGTGTGCTTGTGTGTGTGAAATCATATGATCTGGTCTTATGATTTGTGTATGGTTTCTTTTTTTAAATGCATTTTTTTTCTAAATGCATTTTTTTTCTCCCGAAATTGCTTATCTTTCGCCTTGTCTGATGATGTGGTTAGCACACAAAATTTATTGATGACAGGGACATCTTTTTAATTTATCTGTTTATTTGTGTGTGTGTGTGTGTGAGTGTGTGAATGCATGATCTACTGGTGTGTTTGACACATAATAATAATAATAATATATGGAATTTATATAGCGCTGAATCTTGTCCTCACTGCAAAAGTTTGGAGGTGGGATCTGTGTGACAGAAAAAACCGTGAAATGCAATATATACATTTTATATATATATATTATATATATATATATATATATATATATATATATATATATATATATATATATACTGTATTGCTACTATTAGAAGTCTCTAAAAGTTTGGCTATTGTTCTGCATTGCAGTTTCCAACATCGAATCTTTGACGTTATGTTATTGCTGGTTTTGCAATTTTCGATCAGACAAGGTACCAGAGAGAGGGTAATAATAAATTGAAGATCAACGTTTGTACCCAGAATTTTATTTATAGTGGATGATATAGCACAACAGAGTAGAGGTGATCTAGCACATTATTTATTATATCATGGAATGTTGAACACACAGTAACCTGGCTGACAATCTGAAACCGACTTGCTGTTTTTATTTTTGTTAATTCTTCCAACGACCACCCCTCAACTTTTACGTAAGGGTTATGGATGTGTGTGTGTGTGTTTGAGAGAGAGAGAGAGAGGGGGTGGGTGGGGATCTCGTCAACCACCCCCATCTTTCCCTCCACAAATCCTTACTCCTGCTTTTACTCACCATTCCATCTGATTGAGCAGATCAGAACAGAAATCGAAAATGTCTCACTGTCCAATCTAAGTAAGATGGAGCTGTAGACAGGTCAGCTGTTCCAAAAGGAAATCTGATCGTGTGTTGTGTGTGTTCAATGACACAGTGCCTTCTCCACAACAGTCTACAACACAACCACAGCCCTGTCTTGTCGTGTTGACAGCCACTGTGGTCAGCGTGACTTGGATTCATCACAGAATTGAAACACAATGAGGGCGTGTGAAGCCGATTGCAGTGAAAGAATCTTTTCATGAAACAAAGAATTGAGCACAACGATGATGATGTGTGTGTGTGTGAAGCCGATTGCAATGATAAGATTTTTTCCCCTTAAACAAAGTATTGGAACTCAATGATGACGTGACTTGATGTGTACTGACGATTGCAATGATAAGATTCTTTCCATTAAAGTATTGAACACAATGATGACGTGACGTGATGTGTACTGCCTATTGCAATGATAAGATTCTTTCCATTAAACAAAGAATTGACATGTGCAGCCGATTGCAATGGTAAGATTCTTTCCATTAAACAAAGAATTGACGTGTACAGCCGATTGCAATGATAAGATACTTTCCAGTTCCCTCACTCAGGGAAGGGGTATGTCCAGTTGTATTCCTATTGATGTCTCAGTGGTTTTTTCCTTCTTGTTTCGCTATCCATAGTCATGATGCTGGTGATGATGATGCTATGGAAATGCGCTATGCTTTGGTACAACATTCACTTCAGATGCTTTGTTGACATTATATAAGTATCTCTTTTAAGATGTAAAAGAGAAAAACCATTCCTTGCCTCCTCAAGAAGGGGGGCTGTTCTGAAATCTGTACTGTATTGAATCTTAAGAATTCTGCTTACCGATCTGGTTGATTGTGAACTTGTTCTGTCACTTTTTTCTTTTCATGTATAATGTGTATGAAAATTGTTCAGTGCCGTGTTATCCATTTCTTAAAATTATGTGTTTGTGTTTTATTTTTCTTGTTTCAACTCTATCGATGTAAAAAAGATGAAATGGTAAAACCTGTATCATGCAAGGGTATATTTTAGGGTTTTGTTTGCTTCAATGTCTAATATTTCTTCAGTGTCTGTTTTTTGTCAGCTTTCCATCCTGTTTTCGGCTTTGATACAATCTTGAGATGTTAGATTTAGAAATTGAAAATCAGAATCAAGGCCAAGAGAATATTTCTTATTCACTGGAAAATCAGAACCAATAGTGTCTGGTTTGAAAATTAAAAAACAAACCAAACAAACCAAACCCAAACAGTATGCAATCAGGAAGGAACTACTGAGAGAGGAAGTTCAGATTATGGGAACAGTTTGCCTATCGGTATTCCATTATAGAGGCTACAACAGTTCTCCCGGGAGTTGGGAAAAGAGAGGGATAGGCAGGCAAAAAACAAAACAAAACAAGCAAAAACAAAACAAACCCAGCAACGGACTGATAACATTGCAGAAACTAAAAACAGGGACGCCATTTACAGAGACCCAAACGTTGCCATACAAACGGACAGAAATGGAGGAATCTGGTGACAAACTCTTCAGTGCAACAACGGCAGCCTGATGGTTAAGTCAAAAGAAGGAAGAAGAAGAAACTATACTATACTATATATATATATATATACACAAGCACAACCTTTCTGGCACTCTGTGTCTGGCACAGTTCCAAAGAGGTTATAATTATGGCCAGGGAAGGCAAGTGGAGCTAGCAGGGTTTGCTGAATTGTAAGGAGTTGGTTGAACTGCTAATGCTGTGTGGAGGGGTTCAGAGCCTGTGGAATTTGTAGAGCAAAGCGGTGGTGATTTCATCTGTGTAGGTAATTTCATTATGGGCTCTCTTCAGCGCACTCTAAATGCCTGCTTGCCTGCCTGCCTGCCTGCCTTTGTCTTGTGTTTGTGATGGGGGTCTTTTATCTCTTGGTTGCCGTTTAGTCTTTGTTTTGCTGTGAGGGGTGGAATTGTGTGGGTAGAATGAATGTGTGGTATGTATGTATGTGAGGATGGTATGTGTATGGATGTATGGAGATGTATAGGGATAGATGGATGCCTGTGTGTGTGTAAAGTGTGTGTGTTTGAGAGTTTGTATGTGAGGCAAGTCAAGTCAAGTCAAGCCAAATTTTGTTATTTCCAGATGGTACGTTGTGTGTGTGTGTGTGTGTGTGTGTATGTATGACTTTGTGCACGCATGCAAGCCTACAAGTTTATTTATTCTTGCTCGAGTTGCATTTTCTCGTTTAAGTTATAAAGGTCTGGCTTATAAAATTCACACAGGGTAATGGTGACTTATAAAAAAAATGTTCCTTCCAGTGAACCGAACCAATTCAATCAATTTCTGAGCATGAAAATCAGGAGATCAATTATTATTGTGGTTACGTCAGTGCTTTGAAACCAACCTCCACCTCCTCTTACACTTTGTTGCTTTTTGTTGTGGGGGGGAGGGGATGGGTGGGTTATTGTTTTCTATGAATTCCAGTGATTCCAACTTGACGATTTGAAAGTTTCACCATTCGTTTTTTCTCTTGTAGTCCATAGTCTATGCAGGATTTAAAATCATCATCTGCTTAGGTAAAGTTGGTTTATTGGTTGGTTATGATAGACCGTATCTTATCAACAGTTATGCAAGAGGACTAAGTTGCTGTTACCATTGCTTATACCTTGTTATGTTGGCACTGCGTGGGTAGGTGGTTCTGCTGTTTGTGCTTGTTTTAAGCGTATTGCAAGTGAAGAGTAATCCGAATGGAAAAGTTGGAGCCATTTTCACTAAAAATGATGTAACTTCCCGTTGATCACCTTTTGTGTTGACAGCTCGACAAGTTTCTGGCGTGGTAATTATTCGAAGATTAATTTGTCTGCGAGCTTACATCTTTCATTTTCATCTACTGTGCTTTCTTTTGCCATTTATAGTAACATAGCCTAAGTGTACCTTTGCTATGCATCGGTGCATGTCGGATACTTGAAATCATTTTTGCATAGCTTCATATTTTGTCAGTATGTTTTTTTTTATATCCATAAAAGCATAGATTCATTTCATTTCTCTGTGTCCATTTTTTTGTGTAGACTCGTTTCTGTATTTTTATTTGCAGGACCTCGTTCCTGTTATAGGTTATCCTGTTATAGCATATGCAAATGAGGACGGAATCGAGGTCATATTTGCATAGCGTCTGCATGCCCATATGCAAATGAGGACAGAATCCAGGTCACATTTGCATAGTGTTTGCATGCCCGTATTCGCTATTCTTTCTCCCTTAATGCATAGTCTCGTTGTCTGCATGCATTATATTTGTAACCGCGCTTCACTTTTTATTGACATAGACTCCCGTTGATCAATACTTTTATGATCTTTTATACGATATCACGTTATCGTTATATATATTGTATAACCCCGTTGCTGTCTTACTGTTCGAATTATGCACAGGCCTCCATTCTGTCTATGTTGACACAGTCTGATATTCTGTCGGACAGTTAAACTTTTAGCTCGTTGCTTGATTGTCGTCTGCACATTCTGTTTGGGTTTTTTCTTGTCCCCTACATCTGTTTGCTGCTGTGTTCAGCGTGTGCAGCTTGAGGTGGTGTGAAGCTGAGAGCCTGAAGACGGAGTACTGATGCATGCTGGGCCGTGTGTATTGCAGGTGGTAGTGTTGGGAATGAATTCCATTTCCTCTCATACCTGCTCCTCTCTCGTGCAGTAACTCATACGGGCATGCACACGAACGCACACACACACACAGAAAGCACATGCACCCGCGTGTACAAACACACACATACAGCACACACACATATGCATGCTCACAAACGAACCCACACAAAATGCACATGCACGCGCTTGTCAAACACACACAGACAGCACACACACACAAATGCGTGCACACACACTCATTCTCTCTCTCCCCTTTCATACACACACACACACACCCCACAAGCACACACACACTCTTCTCTCTCACCACACACACACACACACACACAACATCTCTCTCTCACACACAATACACACACACACTCTCACACACACAACACACACACTCTCTCTCTCTCCCACACACACACGTTCTCTCTCTCACTCTCTCACAACGCACACACACACACAACACACATACACACTCTCTCTCTCTCCCACACACACACACTCTCTATCTCTCTCACTCACAATACACACACACACTCTGTCTCACAAAACACACACACACACACACACACACACCACACCACACACACACACACACACACACACACACACACACACACACACCACACACACACACACTCTCTCTCTCTCTCTCTCTCTCTCTCTTCTCCTCTCTCACTCTCTCACAACACTCACACACTCAACAACACACACACAGTACAAAATAAAAGAGTAAGGTTATATCTTACAGAGCACACCACAGCTGCACTGCGCTATTATGGCCGGAATGGTCTGTCCCTTCTTTTATTTGGTGTGGCAGAAATCACACTGTACACCCGCCCACAGTGGTTTAGCCGGTCAACTCGTGATCCAGAGGTCGCGGGTTCGATCCCCGCTCGGCTCGGTGTTGTGTCCTTGGGAAAGACACTTTACTCCTATTTTCCTCACTCCACCCAGGTGTACAAGTGGGTACCAGCTCTGCTGGGGAAGTATCTGGCGACAGACTAGCGTCCTGTCACAGGGGTGGTGAAAAACCATCAGTTCGCTTAACGCTACAGAAACCGGGATAAGCTCCGGCTCTATGGGCCTTCTGGCTCGAAAGAACATACACCCGCCCACACCATGATAATAATTACGGTATCAACAGTTTCGGCAGCATGACATTACAGCTCTCTTCTCTCTCTTCTCTCTCTCTCTCTCTCTCTCTCTCTCATCTCTCTCTCTCTCTCTCTCTCTCTCTCTCTCTCTCTCTCTCTCTCTGTGTCTGTCTGTTCCTCTGTCTGTCTGTCTGTCTATCTCTATCTCTCTCTCTTTCTGCGCGCGCGCGTGTGTGTGTATGTGTGTGTGTGTGTTTCAGTATTTTTTGGTCTTCACAAAAAGCAATATTAGACACATGCACACAAAGGACACACACTAAGTAAAAGTTGATGGCACAGATCCAAGTCGCTCTCTCTCTCTCTCTCTCTTCTCTCTCTCTCTCTCTCTCTCTCTCCTCTGTCTGTCTGTCTGTTCTGTCTATTCCTCTGTCTGTCTGTCTGTGTCTGTCTGTCTATCTCTCTCTCTTTCTGCGTGTGTGTGTGTGTTCTTCAATATTTTTGGTCTTCACAAAAAGCAATATTAGACACATACACACAAAGACACACACACACAAGTAAAAGCTGATGGCACAGATCCAAGTCGTCGTCTCTGTTTGTCTGCTGTCTCTCTCTCCTTCTCCTCTCTCTCTCTCTCTCTCTCTTCTCTCTCTTCTCTCTCTCTCTCTCTCTCTCT
>CM054140.1:21380983-21383483 GCA_028751875.1 Rapana venosa
ACACACACACTCAGAGAGAGAGACAATGACAATGACAATGACAACAGTTTATTGTGATAAGCATCAATGCCCATTCACAAGGGGACAGTGGGATGGGGACTGGGCACAAAACACAGAATCAACGAAAAGCATAATCAATTAATGACAGCCCAAACAGTCTTCATGACATGGATTCCATATCATTTTTTTTTATAAACTTTTTTAATTTTCGTTTTGCATTTACAAATAATTACAAACAAAATGTTTCTAAAAAGAAAGAAAGAAATAAACAAATAAACTTAAAGCAGGTACAAATACAATTCTTTTTAATAAACAAGTGATACCAACTGCTTTTCAAGTACTTAATCAACCAAAGCACACACACACATACACGCACGCACGCACGCACGTACACCACACACACACACACACACACACACACACACACACACACACACACACACACACACACACACACACACGTTTTTCATGCCATCGTGAGAAAAAAATAATTTTGTACGCCTCTGTCAATTCTGTAAACCTATACAATTGCACTCTTTCATTCATGAGGAATATCACAATGTGCCAGTGTCAGTGTAATTACCCAATGTATGACAGCATGGCCTTGGAGAGTAAAAACAATGCATGCACAATTCCATCTTTTCTGTTATCACATGGATTCCATATCATTGTTCTATAAAATATAATATTCATCGGACCACAGTTTCCTCATGTTGTTAAGTCAGTCCGGAAGTGTACAACACATTAATCAAGAAACATCTTTGTGACCATTTCCCTTCAACACAGCAGTGGTCCTAGCAGTACACTGTCTCATGTCACGTAGCATGAAGTGGACATCTTCAGCCTTCTCCGTCATTTGCTGCAACCTTTCCATTACATCTGCCAGTGTAACAGTCTCTTTCGTTTCGCAGCTTTCATCCCCATCTTCCATAAACCCTGCACACTCTTCTCCTGTTACATTCTCTGCACACTCTCATTTTCCCCACACCCTTCCCCACTCTCACCTTCTACACCCTCTCCCTCACTCTCACTCTCTGCACGCACTTCTTCTCTGTCATTTTCTGTACGCATGGCATCCCAACCTTTCTTCACATGCTTTTCGTGATTTTCCACACCCTCCTTCCCCATTTCACAATCTCCCTCTTCATTCCTGTTATCATGGACACAATCTTTGATTCCATTTATGTAACTACAACCACACTCTTTTGCTACATTCACAATTTCACCACATAATTCATTTCTTACATTTTTGTCAAATGAAATTGTCACTGCCTGTCTGTCAGTGTCATCCATTATCATGTCAATACTTTGTTCCTTTTGACAGTGGCTTGAAGAGGGAGGGCAGTTGGTCTCATACACAAACATGTCCGTAGCAGTGTTGTTGTCAGAATGGCCTGTAGCACAGCACAAACTAGGCGGGGTGGGTAGAAACAAACCCGAGGGGGGTGAAACTTGTTCATTCACTTTCTTCTGGTTGTTTTTTCTATACCTTTCTGCTCTTGTTTTGGAGAGAGAGAGAGAGAGAGAGAGAAGAAGAGAGAGAGAGAGAGAGAGAGAGGAGAGAGAGAGAGAGAGAGAGAGCGAGAGAGAGAGTGTGTGCAGTGTGAGGTATACATGTAGGTGAGGGAGGAGACACAGTCTCCATTCATGTCCCTAACTTCACACAGGAATTATCTACGTTGATAGTCGGATGTTATTGTACCGTTTTAGTATCAGCAAGTTAAACCGGTTTTTGTTTTTCCTTCCTTTCAATACCCACGCATATCGTGCATAGGCGTATACATGTTTGTGATGTGTGCGTGTGTGTGTGTGTCTGGCGGATATGTGCGCGCGCGCGCGCGTGGGTGTATGTATGTGTGTGTGCAAGTGGGGGCGTGTCGGGTGTGGGGGGGCATCTGTGTGTGTTTGTGTGAGTGTGTGTGTGTGGGGGGGGGAGGGTGTCATTTTGTGTGTGTGTGTATGTAAGACTCTGTGTGTATGTAAGACTCTGTGTGTGTGTTTGTGTGCGTGTGTGCGCGTCGGTGGGTGTGGGGGGCATCTGTGTGTGTGTGTGTGTGGGGGGGGGGGGGGGGATGTCATTTTGTGTGTGTGTATGTGAGACTGTGTTGTGTTTGTGTGCGTGTGTGCGCGCGCATGGTGGGTGTGTATGAGTGCATGCGTGCGCGCGCGCGCGCGTATGTGTCTGTTTGGGTTTTGGTGTTTGTGGTAGTGGTGGCGGTGGTGGTGGTGTGTGTGTGGGACGTGTGTGTTGTGTGTGGGCGTATGTGCGTGGTGTGGTCGGGGTGTGGGGGTTGGGGTGTTTGTTTTTGTGGTTTTGGTGCGGCGTGTGTGGGGGCTGTGCGTGGGGGGTTTGGTGTTTTGGTAGGGTGGGGTTTGGTGTGTGTGTGTGTGAGATATGCGTGGCCGGGTTTTGTTGGTGTGGTGTGTAACCGGGTGGGGCCCGTGTGGGTGTTTGTTTGTGGGTGGACTGGTGGTGGTGGTGTGTGGTGTGAAAGGGGGG
>CM054140.1:21385983-21388483 GCA_028751875.1 Rapana venosa
AGAAGAGAAGAAGACAGAAGAGAGAGAGGGGGAGACAGAGAGAGACAGAGACTGAAACAAGGAGAGTTTCCGATCAAACAATAACGGTTCGAGTAGATTGGACTCGTTGTTTTGGGCAAGGGGCTATTATTTTGGGGGGTCTTGCATTATGGTGATTTACTGGGGGTTTTTTGGGTTTTGCATTGTTTGAATTTTTTTTTTATGTTGTTTTTTTGGGTTGTTGGTTGGGGTTTTTTTTGTTGTTTTTTTTGGGGGGGTGGGTTTTTATCCTCTGTTCTTTTTTTATTGAAGATGGAGAGACTTTAAATAAAACAACAACAAAAATTTCAAGAAGTTTAACAAAAACGTTGTGTGTGTGTTGTGTGTTTGTGTGTGTGGGGGTTTTGGGGTTTGTGTGTGGTGTGTTACACCCATAAACAATGATTAATGATAGGTTCGAGAAAAAGACGGAAAATCGTTGGGGAAGGGAAGAAAAACAACAGACAACACACACACACACCACACAACACACAACACACACAACACACACCACACACACAACACCAAACTCAGAGTTCCTAACCTATAATTCAAAAAACCCAACTGCTCTTTGAAGGGAATCAGACAGAGTCACAACATAATTGACCGCTTAGACTGTCAAGTAAAAGAAACCTTTCTCATCATATCAATAAAAGGGCCCCGCCCCCCCCTCTTTAATTCCCCCGGCGATAGACGAGGGAGGAGAAAAAAATGGCTTTTTTCCTTAAAACTTTTGCCCGAAAAAACAACTTCCCCCCTTTGGGCTTTTTTTCCCCCTTGCACACGGGGTCGAGTCGATTTTCATAATTATTTGCTAAAAGGCCCCCGATTTGAAAAGTGGGTTTGACAGCACAGAGAGAGAATGGTGGATAAAAAATGGTTGCTCTTTTGCTTTCCCCTGTTGCAGAACGAATGTTTATTAATATCGGGAGGGGGAGATTTATGTTTTCTGATTTGGAATGGAAGATGGTTTTGCTTAATTTGTATCACTTCTCTTTCCTGTTTGCTCCTCTCCTTTTTTCCTCCACCCTCTCTCCCCTCTCTCCTCCTTTTCTATTTCTCTCCCTCTCTTCTCTCTCCCTCTCTCTCTCTCTCTCCCTCTCTCTCTCTCTCCCCCTCCCCTCCTCTTCTCTCTCTCTCTCTCCCTGCTCTCCCCTTTAGTGGCATCATTTTGGGGGTTTTTTTTTTTTTTTTTTTTTTTTTTGTTTTTTTATATCGAGGATAATGGAAAAAGCGCTTATGTGCTTTTTTTTTTTACATCCAGTCCCCGTGTGTATGCGGTTTTGTAAATTCCGTCATCTGTTCCCACCGGCACACAATGGCACACAATGAGTGTGTTTGTGTGTGTATGCGCGCGCGCGGGCGTTCGCGTATGTGTATATTTTTAAAAAAATTTTTTTCCTCGTTTCCGTTCTAAGTCACGATCATTCTTGATATTAGAGCATCATCACTTTACGTTATACTCGTGATTACTTCTGCACGGCCAGGCAGGGATTTTCCTTCAGGTTCAACGCTACTGAGGTGAACCCGGCACACATTCATGCGCGTGCATGTACACACAGATACTCCACACACAAGCATGTGTGCGCGGGTGCATGTGTGCAAGCGCGCGTTTTGCTCTGTGAGAGAGAGAAGAGAGGAGGAAGAGAGATAGAGAGAGAGAGAGAGAGAGAGAGAAGAGGAGAGAGAGAGAGAGAGAGAGAGACGCACACGCACACAGACACAGACACACACACACACGCCACATACACACACACACTCTCTCTCTCTCTCTCACACACACTCTCACACACACACACACACACACACACACACACACAAAACACACACACACACACACACACACACACACACACACACACACACTCAGCGAACAAGAGAGAGAGAGATAGTTTCAGATCAACCAAACCTCCCAGCAGTCCGGGAAAACCCCCCCACAAAAATAAAGAAAGGTTGGGGCGGGGATGGTGGATGGGACAGAAGTAGAGGGTTTTACCCTACGCCTAGACTTCACCTCCCTGTTGATTCCATTCCCAGACAATACAATACAATACAATACAATACAATACAATACAAGAAGTCCGGTCCCGACCAGCTAGCCATCCCATAATAAGCTAAGGTCATGCCTGAAATCGACACCCCCCACACCCCCCTGCCCTCTCCCATAATTATCACGCCCACCTTCGGTAAATCCCATCACTGTTGTTTTTCTTTTCTTCTTCACAAAAACATCGCTAGATATTGTTGTTTTTTTGTTGTTGTTGTTGTTTTTTTTTTTTTGGGGGGGGGGGGGGGTGATGGTACGGATGACATGTCAAATACATAACCGTGCAGTGTATTATGCTTGAAGATCATTATTTACTAAGTGCAAGGTAACCGAAGTATCTCTGTCGGAAGTGGGGGTGGGGGGGGGGGGGGGGGGGAGGGGGGGGGGGGGGGGGGGGAAGATGGGCGGAATCAGGGTGGGAGGGGGGTGGGTGGA
>CM054140.1:21393483-21395983 GCA_028751875.1 Rapana venosa
CACCGACCACTCTCTCTCCCTCCCATCCTCCACTCTCTCTCTCTCTCTCTCTCTCTGCTACACACGCGCGCGCGCACGCACACACACACACACACACACACACACACACACACACACACACACACACACACACACACACACACACACACACCACACACACACACACACACACACAGCACACACACACACACACACACACAGCTAAACAGGGGGAAAAAACACACCCACGCTTACTGAAACTCATAACAGTAACTACAGATCCAACTCATTTACTAACTAAATTTCAAGGTCAACACCGATTCAGTCGTCCATGGAGAGAAGATTATCCCCCCCCCAAAAAAAAAAAAAAAAATTTTAAAAAGAAAAAAAAGTTAATCAGTCAAGTATTGACTTTTTCTTCTTCTCGCCAATGTAGACATTGATGACAATTGGCCTTGGCCTGGCAGAGAGGATGCTCAGATGTGAAGGTCACTGTCGAAGTGTAAATGGCATAATAATAATAATAATAATAATAATAAATAATAATAATAATAATAATAATAATAATATCATGTTGTTCATGTTCGCCTCTCTTAGTCATTTTATTATGCCGAATGCATGCTACGGTCGTGATGGGAGTGGTCACAACAGTGTCATTAGCTAGCGCTTCTCGACTCACATGCACGCACGCACGCACGCACGCACGCGCATACCTACGCGCACGCATTCACGTCGAGCGCGCACACACGCACGCACACACGCGCGCGCGCGCACGCACACGCACGCGCTCCCCACACACGCAACCCATGCACCCCCTACACACATAATATACACACACACTCTCTCTGTCTGTCTGTCTGTCTGTCTATCTCTCTTTCTGTCTCTCTGTCTGTCTGTCTGTCTCTCTCTCTCTCTCTCTGTGTCTCTCTGTCTGTGTCTCTGAGCAACTCTGTAACAAAATACGTGAGCAGATTCTAAATTACGCATAATTATGATGAATGCACTTCGGTTTGCTTTCACACGCATGCATACTAATGCACATCCCTTATGATAAACAGATGCATATGTAAGTACAGATGCACTCTGTAAGCACACTGCCAAAGGACATACATTCGGTGCAGCGCAACATGCGCTTGCAAAGTTATTTTGACACAGACTTTAAAAAAAACCCGACAACAACAACGACAACAACAACACACATGCATGCATGCATGCACACACACATACTCATATCCCCCCTCCCTCCCCACACACAAGACACAAGACACACACACACATGCTCCATGTCAACACGCGCGCGCACACACACGCACACACACACACACACACACACACACACACACACACACACACACACACACAACACACACACACACACACACACACACACACACACAAGCAAATGCATTGCTTATTAAATGTACCATCTGGAAATAAAAATTTGACTTGACCTGCCTTCACCACACACACACACACACACACACACACACACACACACACACACACACACACACACACACACACACACACACACACACACACACACACACACTCAGAACATCTTGCGCACACGATAAATTCTGTTCCGCTTTTCGTAAGAGCAGGCCATTGTGTGCCGGTGGGAACAGATGACAAAACTGACAAAACCGCATACACACGGGGACTGGGTGTAAAAAAGCACATAAGTGCTTATTCCATTATCCTCGATATAAAAGAATGAAATAAACACACACACACACACACACACACACACACACACACACACACCACACACACACACACACACACACCACAACACACACACACACATACACACACACATACCCCCCCTCCCCCCCCCCCCCCCCCCCCCCCCCCCCCCCCCCCCCCCCCCCACACACACACACACATGCATAGAGGCATATGCCGGGGTTGTCACGTTGTGCACTTACTCGGTGTCACAGTGGTCAATGCCAGCCGGTTACACAAGCAAGAAAAGATGTGTAATTAGGGGAACAATCGCTGACGGACTGTGTGTATTAGTCCTGCAGTCTCTGGTTGCGCCGATGACGAAGCTTAGTGAAAGCTGTCCAGCCCACAGACTCGTACTTTAGCTGTACAGTAGGGCAGTGTGGTGTAGTGTTGTGTAGTGTAGTGTAGTGTGGTGTGGTGTGGTGTAGTGTAGTGTAGTGTAGTGTGGTGTGGGGTGGTGCAGTGTGGTGTAGTGTGTGGTGTGGTGTGGTTGGTGTGGTGTGGTGAGTGTGGTGTTTTGTAGTGCTGTATGGTGTAGTGTTGTGTAGTGTAGTGTTGTGTGGTGCAGTGTAGTGTAGTGTGGTTGTGGTGTGGTGTAGTGTGTGTTGTGTTGTGTGTAGTGTGGTTGTGGTTGTGGTGTAGTGTGGTGTAGTGTAGTGTAGTGTGTGTGGTGTGGTGTAGTGTATGTGAGTGTGGTTTAGTGTGGTGTGGTGTGGTGTAGTGTAGTGTGGTGTAGGGGTTGTGTGTTGGTGTGGTGTAGTGTGTGTGTGTAGTGTGGTGTGGTTTTAGT
>CM054140.1:21400983-21430983 GCA_028751875.1 Rapana venosa
CTAAATCATAATTTCAAATTTGTTTATTAGCTCATTTGTTTGTTTGTTTTTGTCTGTTTGAGTCTTTTATTTACTTGAACTTTTTTATGCAATTATTTAAACTTTGAGATGTTTTGGGCTTTTTCCTTTGCGTTTTTCTTTGGGGAAAGGGAATGGGTGGGTGGGCCTGAGGGCATGGTGTAAAAGAAGCTGTAAGCTTATCCATTTACCCTCAATAAAATATTTCGTATTCGTATTCGTATCTCTCTCTCTCTCTCTCTCTTCTCTCTCTCTCTCTCTCTCTCTCTCTCTCTCTCTCTCTCTCTCTCTCTCTCTCTCTTCTCTCTCTCTCTCTCTCTCTCTCTCTCTCTCTCTTCTTTCTTGTGCATCCATTCTATTCACCACAAATTTCTCTGTGTGGAAATCGGGGAAACGTGCGTCGCCACAAGAGCAGCGCCACTTTTTTTTTTTTTTTTTTTGACCACTGCCTGCAGATGCATTCGTTTTTTTTTTTATGAGCTTGGGTTTTAGTTTTCTACCAAAATTTTCTCACGGACAACACAACTCTTGTTGCCGTGGGTTCTTTTTACCTGCGTATTTAACGCACACGGGGGTCCTCGGTTTATAATTATTGTCTCACCCGAAACACTAGCACCCAGACTACCACGTTTGCTCTAGCAGATGGAGGGAGGGAAGGTTGGAGGCTGCAGACGGGAGACGAACTCTGCGACCTGTCGCTCTTCAAGATGGGTGCATCTGTACCATCAATCCGCCGTCTGTCTGTGTGTGACTGTGTGTCTGACTGACTGACTGTCTGTCTGTCTGTCTTCCCTCTCTCTCTCTCTCTCTCTCTCTCTCTCTCTCTCTCTCTCTCTCTCTCTCTCTCTCACGGAAGGCGGGGAGGATTTGGGGATGGGGGGGGGGGGGGGGGGGGGGGGGGGGGGGAGCAGGTGGGGTATGCATGCGGACACAGCTTTAGAGCTTCAAGGTCAGCCGTTGTTTGTCACGCCGACCAAAGACCCCTAAGCTACCTGCATGAAAAACAGTAATCATCTCTGTCGCAAAGGTCGATGAGAAGACACACGCACGCACGCACGTACATCTCCACACACATCAGTGCAGACTCCACTCTCCCCCAAAAGTCCTTCGGATATGAGACTATAAACCGAGGCCCCGTGTGCGAACGCACGCAGAACATCTTGCGCACACGTTAAATCCTGTTCCGCTGTTCGCAAGAGTAGGCCATTGTGTGTCGGTGGGAAGAGATGACAAAATTGACAAAACCGCATACACACGGGGACTGGATGTAAAAAAAAAAAGCACATGAATGCTTATTCCATTATCCTCGATATAAAAGAATAATTAAAAAAAAACACACCACACAACATGCAAGCACACTCATACACTCCTAAAGAAACCAAACCAAAACAAGTACACTCCCCAAACAACAACAAACCCCCCCAAAAAAACACCCCAATAAACAACAACAATAACAAAAAGCAAAGAACCGACAAACAAACCATACCAACATGAAAACAAACAATAATAAAAACACAACAAATAACAACGATCACAAAGAGAAAAGTATAAAAAAAAAAATTCAATTTTGAACGTTTTGTCCAACATTCTATGTGTGTGTATCTGTCTGTCAGTCTCTCTCTGTTCTGTCTGTCTGGTCTGTCAGTCTCTCTCTGTCTGTCTGTTTCCCTCATCTTTTGCCCAAGAACCTCGTGCTAGTCTTAATGACAATTACACGTGCTTTACAGACTCAGCGTTTAAAAACAAGGGGGGGAGGGGGGGGGGGGGGAGTGGCGAGAGAGAGAGAGAGAGAGAGAGAGAGAGGGAGAGAGGGAGAGAGAAGAGAGAGGTGCGGAGAGAGAGAGAGAGAGAGAGATGAGAGAGAGAGAGAGAGAGAGGAGAGAGAGGAGTGAGGGAGAGGGAAGAGAGAGAGAGAGAGAGAGGGGTGGGGGAGAGAGAGAAGAGAGAGAGAGGAGACAAAACAAGTTGGCCTTCAATCAGATTTGAAGTCCTTAAGCGAACGAAGCAGGAAAGGCACTGAATAATATTAGCCATCTTTGCTCGGCGTTGCTGATTGGTAGCAGTAGTAGTTAGTAGCAGTAAGCTTGGGCTGGCTTTCAGGATGTCTTCTTAATTACATACAGCTATACCAGGAACAAGTATCGATTTCATGGGTTACATACACCAGGAACCGTGATGGACACTCACGCGTGTTGTGATAATGAAGAACGCATGATTTACTGGCTGGCTAGCGGGCGGGGTTCTAGCTTAATGCCTCTTTGTTTCGGATCAACTGTCGTCTTGTTGTTTTTGCTCAGTGTCTTGTTGATGCAATATCATGTACTTCTTCTTCTACTTCGTAGAACATTCAGCAACTGTTGTTGTCTGTTATATGAGTGACAATGCGTCACGCTGCCGTTAAGCGCCTGACAGACAAGTCAGGCCCAGCGCATTCGACTTGGGCATAAGAGATAATTGTTATCTTTTATGTCTTTCTGGGGGGAAAAAGGCAGCAGAATGGACCAAGAAGGCAGAAAAGAGACAAGAAGGTGACAAGACAAAAAAAACCCAAGGCAGAAACAAAGAGAGTAATAGAAAAGAGGAAATTTCCAGAATGTAGGGATGCTGTTTATACTGACAGACCCTCGGCATCCCCACGGTGGGGGGGGGGGGGGATATCATGTACTATTATGGTTTGTTTCTGGATAAGAACATGTTTGTTCCTCAGCTAGATTTTCGAGGTTTACCTATGGTGAGATTATTTGCATATGCGACCGTTTTATAGTCTCATCTTAAAGGACTTTGACATTCAGTTTGAAATTCTCGTCAAACTGGGAAGAAAGGGTCGAGGCTGGGAATCGAACCCAGACCCTCACAGTTTACTTGTTAGGCCGATGAACGTCTTAACCGCCCTGCCACCTTCCTTCTTTTTTTTTTCTTTCTTTTCTGGATAAATAGTTATCTTAAAGAAGACTTGATTGACAAGGTTACTTACCGAACGATTGAGCGATCTGTTGAAAACAACAACAACAGCAGAAGATGGGATCTTTTCGTCTTTTCAGAAGGAAGGAATATTGATTGAAAGAAAAGGAAAAGCAAGGAAGATTGATGTAAAAGACAAAGAAAGAACATAGAAAGAGAATGGGTGACTGATAGGGACGCAGAACGGATAGGCAAACTATTTACAGAGGCCCAGGCTTCGGGGCATTGCCACACATAACAAACACTAAGAGAGCAATCTGGTGAAGAGCTCATTAGGGTAGTTTTTTTTGTTTTAGTTCTTTTATTTCGAGGATAATAGAATAAGCACTATGTGCTTTTTTTTTTAACATCCAGTCTCCGTGTGTAGGCTGTTGTAAATTTTGTCACCCGTTCCCACCAGCACACAATGGCCTACTCTTCCAAAAAGCGGAACGGGTGTTGACGTGTGCGCAAGATGTTCTGCGTGCGTTCGCACACGGGACTTGGGTTTATAGACTCATCCGAAGGACTTTTGGGGAGAGTGGAGTCGGCACTGATGTTAACTCCAGGGGGGAAATCCTCTTGAACGAGATTGGAACCCGGGTCAGCAGATCACAAAGCGCATCACTCTAACCACCAGGCTATCCCGTCCCCCGTAGTGCGATCATGAGACTCCTTTAGAAATGTTTTTAAAAATAAGAAGGAAATGCTTTGTGTTGTATTACATTGAATTGTAATGTGTTGTATTGTATTGTATCGTATTGGACTGTATACCATTTTCAGTCACAACAGAGCTCTCTGCGTAGAATTCAGACTGCTATTCTTAGGGAGAGAGTGTCGCCGCAAGAGCAGCGCCACCCAACTTATTTGTTCATAATTATTTTCCCGATTTCAAGTATATTTACTTCCCTGTGAGAGTGGGGGTTTTCTTCAGATTTTTGCCGGTCAACTCTCTTGTTGCCGTGGGTTCTTTTGCATGTGCCAAATGTGTTTTGCGCACACAAGACCTCGGTTTATCGTCTCATCCGAAAGACTAGTTCCCAGACCGCCACTCAAGGTGGAAGACAAGTTCAGGTTCACACGGGAATCGAACCTGGAACTTTTCGCCTTTCTAGGCAGCTGCGTTACCTCTAGACCAGCGACCCATGCAGAGATCCCCAAGCCTAGGAACATAACAAAACTAGAGGAATCTGGTGAACAGCTCTTCAGTTCAGTGCCCCACGACTCCTCAAGAAATGAAGGGGAAAGGACGACTGTTGCAATAGATGTGTGATGAAAAGCTTTGTAATTGATGGCGATGTGAATATTGAACCAAGGTTTTTGTTTTGTTTTGTTTTGTTTTCAGACTGGTTGCGTTATTACAGTGCGCGTTTTCAAGATTGGTTACAGGGTTTTTTAAAATTCTGTGTTTTTATTTGCTTTGTTATTAGCTCATGGTTTCAATGTGTTCAAAATCATTTGTCATTAATGGATAACAATAATCAATGGGACTAAAGAGTCAAAGCACAAGTGTACTATATATGTGTGTCAACCTTCTCCTCAGTCTCTTGATCCAGATAGGGGGAGGGGGATGGTGGTGGTGAGGGACGCATTGGTTGACAAGTTTTCTCCAGGTCGGTCTGTCTTCAAGTTTTAGAAGCAGCACTGCACTAGGGATCACCATTGTACTGTACCACTCTCTCTCTCTCTGTATGTCTGTCTCTCTGTATGTCTCTGTCTCTCTTTCTGTCTTTGTCTCTGTCGCTTGACAGACACATTGTCAACCTTAAAATGTCATCTGCATTCCCTGCTCTATGTCAACAGGACCATAAAAATACAAGTCTTGTATCCCGCCCCCCCCCCTCCCCCCTTTCCATTCCCCCTCTTCCCCCTCCCTACCCCTTCGTCTCTGTTTTTCACTGTCTCATTCTGTCGTCTGTCTGCGTGCGTGTATGCGTAAGCCTAAGCCATGATGTGTTTCGGAATGTGAAGTAAAATGAAGAACCTGCCTGCCCCTTAACAGACAGTGTGGACCATTTATTCATTTCATATGTTACGAGCGAGTACCGCACAACCCATTGGTTAAGAAGTCTAATATTTCAATACAATGAAACTGGTTACTTGTTTATGATATCTGATGTTGTAATAAAATTATGGAAACACTGGGTTCAAACGAGAGAGGAAAACGTGCAAACAAACACAAAACAAAACAACAACAAAAACCGGACAAAGATACACCAGTCAATCAATCAATCAACGAAAAATGTCGAAAGAAGGACGAGAACGAAATGAACAGACATCAACTAAGTGACTACTCCAACACAAATGTAAGTATACAAGTAAAGAAGACAGAAATCAGTATTAAGAAAAGAAAGAAAGAAAGAGAAAATAACCAAAGAAGGTGGATGAAAGAAATAAGCCAATAAAACAACGGGTTCGAACAGCAAACAAATGAACCAACACACCAGTACTCAGTACGCAGCAAGAAAGATGACACTCGTGAGAGGTAACATGCTTAGTTAAATGATTAAATAAACTAGGGAAAAAAATAGACGAATAAATGAAAACTCCCCAACTCTCTGTCTCTCTCTGTCCGTGACTCTATGTGTCTCTGTCTGTCTGTCTGTCTCAATGACAGACAAACGAACATAACATATCCGTCCTCTTACAGGCCAGAAGAAGAGGAAAGACGGATGGCGTTGTTTACCTGCCGATTAGAAAGCGACCTTGTCGCACGTGGCTACTGCTGCTGTGCTGTTTACAGCTGTAGCTAGATAAGTCTGCTGCAGACAGCCGCAAGCAGCAGTCAACAAGCTAGCTGCCTGACCCTCTATCTGTCTTATCCGCTAAGAAGGTCGGAGGCCCAACATGCATGTGGAATGATGGACGTATGTTGTGTCCTAAAGGGATTGTTGTCGTAAAGTGGCACAGGCTCAACGGGGTAATAAGAAATCCTCCCCTCCCGGGTCTGGACACTTCTGTTGAAAACTGACTTTCTCCTTCCTTCATCACCAGGTGGGCTGCCGATGCACAGACAGCTAATGGCAAGACGAACGATTCCGAACTGACAATTACTAATGTCTTTGTGAATGTGCCACTCAATTACAGATATTCCTGGGACAGTTAGGGAGGACTCATTTTAATGATAATATTAATAATAATAAATAATAATGATAATACATGGAATTTATATAGCGTTATATCTTGCAAAAAAACCCAACATAAATCAAAGCGCTTTCATTCATCCTACTCATTCACACGCAGCCAGTTACAATTAATAGGTTGTTGTTTTTTACAAGTTCAAATGTATACACACACGCTCTCACGCACACTCACAAAGGTTGTACACTTCGGCAGGGTGATGGGGTTTGGGCTGTTGAGGGCAGGGGGAAAAAAATGCCACAATCTCGATTCATATTTTTAGTTCTTCAGTTTCTTTTCACTGCCATTATTTTCGGTCGCATTTTCACGCCCGTAGATAGAAAACGATGTGCTCAGCAGTTGAAAGATAATTTCCAGTAACGTTTGGTCCGGGCTCGCGCAGTTAAACGCCTTAATCCAATTAGCGACAAGAAGACCGTTTAACACCACAGATGTGCCAGCATGGAAGGAAGGAGAGTTTGATAATTGACAGGATGTTGGTTTGGGGGCGGCCTTGGTGGGTGCAGTGCTGGACGAAAACAAGCCGCATGCTAACGACCATAATCCCTCGAAAGATTCTGTTCTGGAAGTTTCTTCATTTCCCGGCCTGCCAGGCTTGTGTCCGACTTCTTCCCTTTGTTTCCGTCTGTTTTTTGGGATCTTTCTAACGTTTTTTTTTCGGAAATGCCACCCAAGTTTGGTATTGGGGAACGTTTTATTTCCCAACTTTTCCCCTTTAAGTTTGTGCTGGTTGCTTTTTTTTTGGGTTTTGTTGCTTTTTTGTAATTTTGGGATATGTCTTGCGCTATCGTTGTTGTTGTGGGCCCCCTGGCCTGAAACCCACGGCGCCCCAAGAAAGCGGCGTTCTAGCGTTGTTATTTGCGCCCTGGTAGTGATTGATTTGTGTTTAAATCCACTCATCAGTGTGCCAGGGCTGGCTCTGCACCCCTTTGAAGGTACAGAGTCGGGGCACCGGGTCGTTGGACGTGATGGGTCGGCCTCTTTTTTTCCGGCCCCCTTCGTAGTTCCTGTCCCCCTTTCCACCCCGCCCTTTGTCTCAGTTTCCCCCCCCAGCATATCAGCTTGGGGATTTCCGCTCCTGGGTCAGAGGGGCAGTGTTCTCTTGCAGTCATGAGTCTTCGGCGCCGGGCATCGTCCAAGTTGGCAGAGGCCTGGTGCAGGATGCATCGATCGCCCACACAATCGATCAAGAACATGGTCCTCCAGTTTGATGTTGCCCCTGTGTGAAAGTGAGCGTTGACAGAGCCTTTGTGGTCCTTTTCTGCTCGTCACTTCCTTGTCTGTTTTCCGCTCTCTTGCTCCGTTCTCCTTTTTTCTAGAAAGATTTTTAAAAAAACAACTCTTCTCCACGCCGAAATCGGATGCACGGGGCCTGACTTTTGCAGGCGCACTTAACTTTCGATCATAATTATGACAGACACTATTCGCTGTCTGAGGACGATGAAGAAGTACCGAGTCTTTGGTCAGCCTTGATGGCTTCTGCTCCAGACAGGCTGTCTGTCCATACGGCAGGTGTCTAGGTGTGCGATGATCTTCCATACAGGTGGCATGCCTTCTCCACTGACGGTGGGCCTTCAGGAGTCTGGATTCAATGCTCATGGAGTTGGCGCAGTCCAGGACTTGAAGGTTGGTGGTGCATGCAGTTCTGCCTCCGGTTTCCAAGTATGGGGGAGTCAGAGTGCTTGAATGTGGAAGCTTTCAAACATATCTGTGATACAATGTCCGAAACTCGCTTGTACAGAGAAGCATATGGAAAGGACCACTGCTCTGAACACTGTCAGCCTTCATTGACAGACGTGTGTTGTATCGGTTTATCAGACCGCATGAATCGAAGCCTTCCAGCATCAACTTCTTCATCCAAGGATTCATTGTGAATGATGATGCTCGCGGGTACTTTAAATTGTCTATGTTTACAAGCTGGGTGCTCTCTATAGTGGTGGTCAGTGTGAGTGAGTGGGTTGGTGTTTGGTGCCATGAAGATGATGAAGCGCTTGATGACATGTACATCATCATTCTGTTCCATTGTACTCTTCTTCATTTTTTTTTTCCAGGCTGGCTAGCATCTGGGCACTGATTTTGATTCGTTTCTTTGTTTTTGTGGTGTGTCATTTTTTAAGATGCTCCCCCCCCCCCCCCCCCCCCCCTAAAAAAAAAAAAAAAGGTTGATGGCTTGCAAAATCTGATTTTCGATCTCAGCGGAATTGTTTTGTTTTGTTCAGCATCTCTCTCTCTCTCTCTCTCTCTCTCTCTCTCTCTCTCTCTCTCTCTCTCTCTCTCTCTCTCTCACACACACACACACACGCGCGCGCGCGCGCGCACACACACACAAAGATAGAGAGAGAGAACTCATTATTATTATTTACAAACAGCCTCAAGTTATCAAATTGTCACACGATTTTAATGTATTTTAAAAGTTTCTTTGTACGCACACACAAAAAAATCTCACATTCACAACATTAATATCACCATTAATAAAGTAATGTAGAGTCACTTGACAATTATTACTGTGATTCATTTGCATCATACAGATTTTAAGACCGGACATCATAAACATGTACAGTTGCAAATTTAAAAAGAAAAGTATCACCGATCATATCAAACAATCTTTAAACACACTTTTGCACACACATATACGTACTCAAGTTCATGAAGTATGTACACATTATTTTTTTGCAACACACTGCCACCGTATCAATCAAACATTCTACTTTCCTTGATGTCTAAAAGAAGAACAAATTCTCTATCGAACATCTTCAAATAGCTGCTACAGCCCGTATCCATCAAATATCCATCCTGAGGCTTTGACAAGGAATCAGATATTGCTGAACACTTTCTGTACATCTTCACACATCGTTGATTGTATTCAAACGCACGCCTATCTTTCACAGACAGACACACCGACAACAGACCGAAACAGATAAAATTAGCAGGTACACAATCAATTATGTTCACATATTTTTACACATTCCAATTATCAACGACTGACATACTCGTTGTCAGACACAGAATATGCCTAAACGATTGCATGCTGCGAGAACAGTGCTCTTAAAAATACGACGATGACAGACAATTTGCTGATAGATTTCCTTCCAAAAGATGTGATTTATCAAACGATCTTTATCACGTACACACTTTTTGAAGAAAACACACATACACACACAAACATATATATTATATAATATTATAAATTAATATTATATTATATATGTTAAATATACATAAATATCATAGTAGTATAATATTTCGTACTTAACAATAATGCCAAGTCTTCATGATCCACTGTTAATGACACTAGCATACGACTATTGTCACTGAACACTTAAACAATTTAAGTATATCAACGTCTAACCTGACATTGAACTTATCACACACAAGAAAACAACTTCTGACACTGACAAAAACATATGAGAGTAATTCACACTCAAAAGAACCTGAACGATTTTACACATAGAAAACGACTTTGACACTGAACACAAACACAATGTAGAGTAGATCAACGTCTACAGACCTGACGACTTTTTAACACTGAGAAAAACGTCAGTAATCGCGACACTAGATCTCGCTACAATATACTTTTTAAAACGTGTCTCATTACCGCTTGGAGGTACACGCTTTCTTGAAATATAAAGAAGGGAACACAACTTCGCGTTTTCATCAGACTAAGGGAAGTAACATATCCCAAACAGTTATGATCTAAAGGAAAATTAGACAAAAATGAAATGTCTACAATAACAACAGACAAAACAACAGAAAACACTGAACAAGTGAATCAGTTCTAAGCCACATTGTTTTCAGCTGTGCTTTGATGACATATTTATTTTATTTTATTCTTTTATGTCGAGGATAATGGAATAAGCACTTTATGAGCTTTTTTTTTACATCCAGTCCCCGTGTGTATGCGGTTTTGTAAATTCTTTCATAAACAAATGAGCCCAGTTGTGATTGATTTTTCAAGGAAAAGCTATTCACAAAGCATACAGTTATTTTGCCCGATGGTTTGGAAAACTGGGAGATTGATCTTGATCATACAGACTGTCAATCAATGTATTTAAACCTTTAACTGTAGGGAAATGACTGATGTCCTGACAGCACGCTATTATCCTTGTTTCTTCCCTGCCGCTTCCAGGGAATCGGCGATGGCAAATAGTGCCCACTCCGTGATAGCGTCTTCTTTCACTCTTGTTGTGTTTTCCGCTTCTTCATCTGTGATCCCTGGCTTGGCAAGGTCTGCGAGATGGCTGGCTGTGTTAGGCCACAGGACCTTTAACCGTCATCCTAAGTTTTGGTTTCTTCGTCGAATACAAGCTTCTGTGTGTGTCCCTACTTCTGTTGTTTATCAGCGTCCGTGTTGGGTTAAGTGTGTGTTGACAAAGCCCGCTGGTTCGAAGTGATGTGTTGTTTTTTTTGCCTTTTGAAAAAAAAACATTTTGTGAAAGAATCTCTCTCTCTCTCTCTCTCCTCTCTCTCTCTCTCTCTCTCTCTCTCTCTCTCTCTCCCTCTTGTTTGTCATTCAAAATATAATGTTCACAATGTTTATGTTGATCTCGAGCCTTATTCTTTTTTGTGTCAACATTTTAAGCAAAATCAAAAACAAAAAAAAGACAAAACACACCCCAATGTTAATCATATACTAGGTTGAATCTACTGTTTCACATGTTACAATGGAAAGACTGGAGCAGAATATAAGTCATGGTGCACCCAAAGTTCAAACGATTGATGAGACAGACCGACCGACCGATCCTGCAGGGGAGAGAATAGGCGGTGTACTTTTGACCTTCTGGAGACTGGGACAGCTGCCAGATGACAGCGCACAGTTCACGTTCATAGTCTTGCGACATACCGCAGACAGTTCAAACCTGACTGACTGCAGTATTATACAGCGGTGATGAACTTCAACTTGACAGCCAGGGATCCAAGTTTTACAGATTAATTAACCAATCATTCGTTTAGACAAGCCAGCATTTAAGTAAGAAAACCATATAGCAAAAATCACACAAACAAAACAAAAAACCCAGCAAGAAGCAAAAAACAACAACCAACACATACACAAATATCCAATCATCAGTTGGTGTGGGTTTTTTTTTTTGGTATCATAGTATACCACTATCACTCAGCAACAAGTCAATATATACTACTGAACATTTACAATGATGATAAAATTAATATACTACATGCATCCTTTTGACGTGGTAAAAAGATAAGAAAAAAAACAATTAAAAACTCAAGGAAACAATGACAGTTATGCACCTATGTAAAACAAAGAAAAGGCATACACAAAAAAGCTATCCACGAACACACATACTCACGCACGCGCATGCACACGCACACAGACAAGTGCGCACACCACCCCCTTCATACCCTGACACCCGACCCCCAAAACCTACCACTGACCAGTCTGAATCTTGCCTCGAAGACAGACAGACAGACAAGACACCTACGTCACAAAGTCATGGTGGTGGTGGTGGTACAACCGTCATAGTTTTCACAAAATAATCAAATCAAAACACAACCTACGTAAGAAATCTGCGAAAGCCCGACAGCTCTGTCATGCTGATACCCCCATATATAATTATAATTATATTAACAGCTGTTCAAAACAGCAGTGACGCAGTCAGGTGAGGTGGAGACTTCCTTGAAGTAAGGGCGAGGAACGGGTGGGGTGGGGAGGGGCTAACAGACAATCTTGTTGGGGGGGGGGGGGGGGGAGGTCGCTAACAGACAATCTTGAAGGCTAAGCCACTGGCGCTTGCTTCACGCAGACTGGGAAAACAACAAAATAACAAAAATGAACAACAACAACAAAATAAAACCCCATGTCATCTAAGAAAAAGCAGCCGACAATTATTGAAAACACAAATAAAAACGTGTCGTTGATCCAATCGTTTCGCAACACTTACTAATCAGAATGTGTACATATAAACCAGAGACACTCTCGTACACTGCATAGTGTGTGTGTGTGTGTGTGTGTGTGTGTGTGTGTGTGTTTAATTCTTTAATTTCGAGGATAATGGAATAAGCAATCACGTGCTTTTTTCCCCCCTCCAGTCCCCATGTGTATGCAGTTTTGTAAATCTTGTCATCCGTTCCCACCTGCACACAATGGCGGAAAGCGGAACGGGTTTTAACGTGTGCGCAAGATGTTCTGCGTGCGTTCGCACACACGGGGCCTCGGTTTATAGTCTCATCCTAAAGACTTTTGGGGAGAATGGAGTCGGCACTGATGTTAACTCCAGAGGAAAATTCCTCTTGAATGAGAATCGAACCCGGGTCATCAGATCACGAATGCATCACTCTAACCACCAGGCTATCCCGTCCCCTGTGTGTGTGTGTGTGTGTGTGTGTGTGTGTGTGTGTGTGTGTGCGTGTGTGTGAGAGATAACGAGATGCAGAAACCGTTTCGAAAACTGGCATTCACAGTAGCTTCGTGTTTGTTTTTTTCCCACTGTGTCTATCAGGTTTGTCAGCAGCAGCTCCAGTACCACACTGCCTGGGGAAGCATCCGTGTAGTTTGTGTAGGAGACGTAGAGGGCTCCCGGGCAGCTAGGTCCTTTGGAACGCCGGAGAGACACAAGAGAGCTGCATGCAGGCAATCATCGTTCCTTGTTGACTCTGCCTGTGGAGAATCTGTGCGCTGTTGCGGTTGGCGTATTTTGCTCTTCCTTTCCTTCAGGAAAAGCTTTGACAAATTTTGTGCTCTCTCTCTCTCTCTCTCTCTCTCTCTCTCTCTCTCTCAATGTGTGTGTGTGTGTGTGTGTGTGTGTGTGTGTGTGTGTGTGTGTGTGTGGTGTGTGTGTCTGCATGCACACGCGCGCGCGCAAGCGTGTGTGCTGAATTCAGACATTCAACTTGAACCTTGGTCTAGCATACCCTGACTCTTCCTTGTTACTGAAAACTCAGGAGTAAAAGGATACTGACGCTTTCCATTGAAATGAATTGAATTGAGAATCGACATAGTCGATCCAGTTTCGAGACATGTTCAAGAGTGGAGCAAAGGCAAGAGAGAAACACACCGTCAGTTATACTCAGAAGATGGAGTCAGACAGCAGCGGGAAGAGAGGAGGCTGTGTGATCAACGCTGTGATGGGGATGGTCATGTCCAAAGTGGGCGGTGGCACGGGACAGAGTACTGTGACATCAGTGGAGCCGTGTATTCCGTCACATCCTGTCTCCCAGGTGCGACTGTGGCATGTTGGTTTCGGAGCTTTACGCAGTCCAGTAGTATTTTCTTGTTTGTTTGGTTATTTTTGGTGTTGGTTTTGTTTACAACAGAAGTACTAAAACAAACACCGCTGTTGAAAAATCAGACCAGGCCTCCTTGTGCTGTTGTTTTCAGGCAGGATGTGACGCATTTTCAGGCAGGATGTGACGCACTCGTTTAGGTCTTAGGATGTCTCCAGCAGCGTATGATGATGATGGTGATGACGATGATGAAATACCGTAGATTCTTCCTTACTACACTGTTGTAGCATTATACAACCCTTGATGCAACTGACCGAGCCATGACGTCAACAACCCCCAATGGTTGGCTACCAGCAGTTGTCCAGGAAGGTAGGTTGGTCAGTGTTAAGGTGGTTGGATGGATATGTAACTGCACAGACAAAACAACATTTTTTTGGTATTAACAACAATTGAGTATATAACACACAAGTATTAGAGGTTAAATGTTTAATGCAGCCAACCCCCCCCCCCCAAAAAAAAAAAAAAAAACCAAACAAAGTTGCCATGTGATAAGTGAAGTTAAGCATCGCATTTTTTGAGGTTAGATGAACAAGTTGAAAGTTAACAAACTTGTTTCCTAAATAAAATTACGCTAGTACCACTGTCTTACAAACCACATTCTCTCTCTCTCTCTCTCTCTCTCTCTCTCTCTCTCTCTCTCTCTCTCTCTGTACCCCCATCCCAAACACACACACACTCTCTGCCAGGCAGGATGTGACGCATTTTCAGGCAGGATGTGACGCACTCGCTTAGGTCTTAGGATGTCTCCAGCAGCGTGTGATGATGATGATGATGATGACGATGATGAAATACCGCAGATTCTTCCTTCCTTACTACACTGTTGTATCACTGTTATCTTTTTTTCTCGCTTTTTTCCCCCTTTAGATAGATGGCTTGATGAAAAAAAAAAGCAAATGCACTGCTTATTCAATGTACCATCTGAAAATAAAAGTTTCACTTTTACTTTGACTCTCTCTCTATCCCTCTCTCTATCCCTCTCTCACTCTCTCTCTCTCTCTCTCACACACACAAAAGCAGCACCAGCCACCTCTTCACCACCCACTCACCTCTGACATCTCTCTTCTGATCCAGGTCCTCTCTCAGTAGAGAGACAGCCCCACCACACCACACCACACCCCGTCAATCATCCGGCAAGGCGATCACAGCGCTGCTGGAGGAGCTAGTCGTGTAACTGTCCAGCTGACTCATCAGCACTGTGGCGGTCAGTTGGTGGTAATTCTGGCCCGCCGACTCCTCGCCCTCCCCGCTCTCCTCCCCTCTAGACTCTGGGAACTGCACCACCACACAGTTGCACATCTCCCAGACAGGGCCCGAGTTGCACGAGCTGCTACTACTACTACTGCTGCTGGCGGATTTGGTAGGAACCCTGACAGTAGGGTTCGGGGTTGCCAGGCAGAGGCCCCCAGCTTCTGGGCTGGTGAGGGACCGTGGCGAGCTTCCCTCCGGCTTCCGTCCTTCCAGTAGCTTGCGTAGTTTGTTGACGCTGTCCACCTGCCCCCCCAAAAAGGAAAAGCCCCGAATAAAATAAAATGAATGAATGCGTGACGTTAGCTGGGTGGTTACGTCATTAGTGGTTTGTTTAAGAAATATGTGATGCGAGATAGGGATAGTGCGTCATTCACTGTCGTCATCATCATGCTAAAAGATTTTGTTTTTTTGTTGTTGTTTTTTTTTTTTTTGGGGGGGGGGGGGGGGGGGGCAACCTTCCTGTTAATAATTAACACCTTACACCTTTTCTTATCCCCCTCCCCCTAACCTGCTTGTAATAATGCTAAAGAAGTTTACAACTTTCCTGTTAATGATTAACACCTTTTCTTACCCCCCAACCCCATTCATTGTCGTAATAAGGCTAAAGATTTTTTTTTACAACTTCCCTGTTAATGATCATCACCTTCTTCCCCCCCCCCCCCCCCCCCCCCATGATTCTCCCCTCCACCCCGTCTCTTGTCTCCATACAAAAATATTCTCCAGCACATAAGCTTTCTGTGCGCACGTTGGTTTTTTTTTATATTTAAAAACAGCAACAACGTCATCTCTAGAGACTGACTGGGCTCAGGTGTGTGTGTGTGTGTGTGTGTGTGTGTGTGTGTGTGTGTGTGTGTGTGTGTGTGTGTGTGTGTGTGTGTAAGTTTCTTTTTGCAGAATGCATGTGCTGCCAACAAACGGCGCTAATTTCTTTTAATTCACTTAGTTCTTCACGTCACGGGCAGAGAGAGAGAGAGAGACAGAGAGAGACAGACAGAGAATCTTCTACACAGCCAGGCAGACGTATTAGGCAAGAAGAGCTGGTACCATACCCAAAGAGGAGGCTTGTTAAAAATTGATGAATAAATGGCAGGGATATAATGTATGGCACCTAGTCAATTAATAATAATGAATGGGATTTATATAGCGCTATATCTTGCAAAAACAAATCAAAGCGCTTGCATACAACACACCCATACAATACACAGAGTTGACAAATTCAAATCTACACACACACACGCGCGCGCGCGCTCGCACACACACCTACACACACAGAGGTTATACACTTTGGCAGGGTGGTGGGGATTACGGCTGTTGAAGGCAGGGGCAAATTTGAGATGAAACAGGAGAGAAATATGTTAGGTTTGTCTTGAGGCTGGATTTAAAAGTGTCATAAGTTGGCTTTTGGCGAAGGGAGAGAGGGGGGTCATTCCAGATCACCGGACCAGAAACAGAGAAAGAGCGATGGCCAACAGTGGATTGGTTGAATCTTGGTATTCGTAAGCACAGGGTATCTACAGCAGAGCGGAGGTAACGAGGAGTGTATAGGTGAAGACAGTCACAGAGGTAGGAGGGAGCTGTTTTGTGGAGACGTTTGTAACAGATCTTATAGCTTACTCTCTGTGGCACAGGCAGCCAGTGGGGAGATTGCAAGCGAGGAGTTATGTGCTCAGATTTTTTCTTTCTGAGGACTAGTCGAGCTGCAGAGTTTTGTATACGTTGAAGGGAGTGGATTGATGATGCTGGAAGACCAGCCAGAAGAGAATTGCAATAGTCCAGACGTGAAAGAATGAGAGACGCCACTAGTTTGGATGTTGCATCAGTGGACAGGTACTTTCGAATTGCACTAATACGCCGTAATTGATAGTAGCATGACTTGCAGGTCTGGGTGATGATTTTTTGCATTGAGAGTGTGTTGTCGATGACGACCCAAAGATACTTCACAGCAGTGGATAGAGGAATTGACATATTGCCGAATTCTACTGAAGCTGTGTGATGGAAGAGAGTTTGTGTTTGGTCCCTACGAGCATAGCTTCGGTTTTATCTGCGTTTAGCTGTGACTTGTTCTGTTTCACCCAGTTTTGGATATCTTGAAGGCAGAAGTCCATATTTGTGAATAGAGAAGGCAGGTTTTCAGGTGTATCACTACTAAGAATCTGAGAGTCATCGGCATAGAAATGATGGTTGATCTGATGACGGTTTATTATATGTGAAAGAGGAGCAGTGTAGAGAGTGAAAAGAACAGGGCCCAGAACTGATCCTTGTGGGACTCCACATTCCAGTTTTGCAGGTGATGATTGAATCTTGTTTACTGTAGCTGTAAGGTATGAACTAAACCAGGTGAGGGCTGTGCCTGTTATACCAAACGTGTTTTGGAGACAGGACAGAAGAATTGAATGGTCTATAGTGTCAAAGGCTGCAGATAAGTCGAGATGAGTGAGAATGGAGATTTTCCCTGAGTCAGAAACATGTAGAAGCGTGTGTTTAAGGTGTGGACTAGGGTGGTCTCAGTGCTGTGGTTGGCGCGATAGGCAGACTGGAATGGTGGAAGAAGACCATTGGAATGAAGGTGGCTGTTGAGTCGTTTTAGAACAACTTTTTCAAGGACTTTAGAGATAAAAGGTAGGTTAGAAACAGGTCTATAATTCTTCAGAATGTTAGGGTCGAGATTCAATTCAAATAAAATATTTTAAAAAGCTGAAAGTTAACAGTCTGTCATTGTATGTGTGCTCCATGAACCAACTAACTGCAAACAAACAAACAAACAAACATAAACAAATAGCAACAAACAAAAACGAAAAAATGTTCCAATACATTTCTTGAAACTAAAACAGCATCCCCCCCTCCCCAAAAACAAACAAACAACCCCCCTCCCACCCCCGAAACAAACAAACAAGTCTTTTTAAGATATGGTCTATAACTGTCAAAAGATGGTGTGAGTCTTGACCAACATTCCTAATTCGGCCGATTGGCGGGCGTATAATCCTCGGAAAGCGTAGGAACTGTGTGCTATTTTTTGGTGTGTGTGTGTGTGTGTGTGTGTGTGGTGAGAGAGAGAGAGAGGAGAGAGAGAGAGAGAGAGAGAGAGAGAGAGAGAGGATCCAGTTGATGCATGCATATGCAAATGCGTTGGTATGTGTGTGTGTGTGTGTGTGTGCATTCAGTTGATGCATGCTTACACGAATGCACAAGTACGTGCGTGTATGCATGCGAATAAGAAGTGTGGGGTGTGTGTGTGTGTGTGTGTGTGTGTGTGTGTGTGTGTGTGTGTGTGTGTGGTGGAGTGAGTGAGTGAGTGAGTGAGTGAGTGAGTGTGTGTGTGTGTGTGTGTGTGTGTGTTCTGTTAGTGCGTCTGAATTTGAGGGAGATTACGAGCTTCCTGCAAGCATTCAGTTGATGCAGGCATAAGCGAATACACTAACAAATGTTTGCGTGTGTGTGTGCGCGCGTGTGCATGTGTGCCTGTATGTGTGCGTGCGGGCGCACCCGTGCATGTGCTTGTGTGTTTTTGCGTGCGCACGCACGCACGAGCGCGTACAGGCGTGAACTCCTGCCTGCAAATGCAATCCTGTGCACACTGTGTTATCTATTTGTGTGTGCTGGCACCCACTTTTATAGCGCTGGTGTGCCAAATGCGATTTCCGCCCCTCACCGACATTCTAGCTGCAGCAGTAGTAAGAAGTAGTTAGTAGTAGCCCAGTAGGCTGCCTTTCTCAGTCACATTCTTTTTTCTCCGGTAGGAGGTAACTGAACTCGCCAAAGACAAAGAGTATTGTTTGCTTGCCCCAGTGTCTGAGCACTTAACCAAAATCAAAACATCAAAGTGATAGGCAAGTGTGTCAGAGAGATTGTTGTTGTCGTTGCCGCCACGTGATTCGGCTGGCTTGTTGTGGTCAGGTAGCGCTAGGCGCGTGCCCCTTCCGTAGTGGGGAGAAAAAAAAAAATAAACAACAATAATATTTGTCGTGACCGATATCTTGTGGTATAACTAGATTCGGAAACTCACACGCACGTCTCTCTCTCTCTCTCTCTCTCTCTGTCTCTCTCTCTGTCTGTCTCTCTTCCACACTCACACATGCATATGCACGCTCACTAACACACAGGCGTTCATGTGCGAGCACGCACGCACACACACACAGTCACACGAGTGCGCACTCATTAGTATTTCCTCTTTCATGTTTTTGGTTGCTGATTTCTCTCTCTCTCTCTCTCTCTCTCTCTGTGTGTGCGCGCGCGCGTGCGTGCACTTCAGCAGCTGTATTACGGTCTTGCTGCTGCATCATCCTGCAGGAAAACAGGGGGGGGGGGGTGGGGGGGGGGGGGGGGGGGGGGGGGGGGGGGGGGTGAAGGGGGGGGGGAAAGAGCCCAACCTTTTTTTTTCTTTTCTCTCTCTCTCTCTCTCTCTCTCTCTCTCTCTCTCTCTCTTCTCTCTCTATCTTTTTGTTGTCTGCGGTGATGGCCATGAACTCGTACTGACTTTTCTATCGTCTGAAAAAGTTCGCAGGGGCTATAGCAGTCGGCCTACTACTACGTGATCAAGCCAGCACAGCACCATACTGCGCACAAGTTCCGGATCACTGCCTGCCGCCCTGTACTGTTTGTTCTGTCTGCGAAATCTTCACTACAGCTTAGATTTGTTTTGTTGCAAGATATAGCGCTATATAAATTCCATGTATTATTATTATTATTACATTGCATTATTACATTACCAGCACTACCTTGTACTACCCTGCACTACACTACTCTACACGGCACTCCACTCCACTACACTGCACTACATTACACTGGGGACGGGATGGCCTAGTGGTTAGAACATTGCGCTCACAATCTGACGACCCGGGTTCGATTCCCGTCCAAGGGGATATTTTCCCCTGGAGTTAACATCAGCGCCGACTCCACTCTCCCCAAAAGTCCTTCGGATGAGACCTATAAACCGAGGTTCCGTGTGCGAACGCACGCAGAACATCTTGCGCACACGTTAAATCCTGTTCCGCTGTTCGTAAGAGTAGGCCATTGTGTGCCGGTGAGAACAGATGGCAAATTTACAAAACCGCGTACAGACGGGGACTGGATGTAAAAAAGCACATAAGTGCTTATTCCATTATCCTCGATTTAAATAAAATAAAATGAATACACTACCCTGCATTACATTACACTGCCCTGCACTACATTACACTACACTACGCTACACCACTCTACACTGCACTCCACTCCACTGCATAACCGAGAGTAGCCGCGGAGGCGCTCCACTGCCGAACAAAACATCATCTTTCTCCACTTGCGGCGATCGTGTGCAACTGCCTAGATCTCATTAAAGCTCTTTTTGGGGGTCAATAGAGTGATTTTGTCCACCTGTTTCTTTCTCTGACCCCCCCCCCCCCCCCCCCCCCCCCCCCCCCCCCCCCCCCTTTAAAAAAAAAAAAATTAACTTCTTGCACTGTGCTTTGCAAGATGATCTTCGTTTAGTGATGCCCACCAATTTCTTTCTCAATCTGACTCTTATCTTTTAAACTGTTACTTCCCTGGACTGTGCTTTGCAAGCAAGATGATCTATGACAGGCTGTCCCACCTTGTTACATGACCGCATGGTAAATCAGGACATCAGAACCCCCTAGGGACTATCTGTTCATTATTTATCATCATCGTCTCTGAATCTCTTGCCTATCCAATACAGATATTGTCAAGAGAGACCCTCCCTACTGCATGAAATGCATTACAAAGATTGGCTGCAGAAAGAAAACGCATTTATGAAACCGATACCTAATGAATGAATGATTGATTGAATGAATAAATGGATGAATGTTTTGTTAAAAAAAGCGTCTAAGACTCTTCAGAACCAAAGGCTAAGAGGCAAATAAATGGTGCGTGCGCTTTAAACAACGAAAACACAAAGAAAAGATACAAATTCGGTTAATGCAGGGGAAAGCAAATATTGACATGTCAGGCGGATAGGACGTGGTGCCCTACACACACACACACACAGATGCACGCACGCACACACAAACACAGATGCACGCACGCACACCTGCATGCACACACTGTCACACATTTAAACACACACACGCACGCACACACACACGCACGAGCAAGCAACATCTGTTAAATGTTATCGATTTCCTCTTCAGGCCCCCCTCGTTTTCCCTTGACCTCCTTATCCCTCTCCGCAGACTACTGAAATACCGCGTGTGAACTAGCCCAGGCCACAACAGAGTCTAAACTGCATGCTTCAAAAACGGAATAATACCCTGCACCAAGTGTTAGCTATACAAACACAGTACGAATGACCGAATAATTCCACTATCAGTAGTCTCTTTCAAAAACAAATCATTACACTCACAGAAACCCTTTTTTCTTGTCTAACCTTGCAACGCATGGGCACGTCCCTTGTGAATTCATATGCATCAAGTTGATTAGAGAGAGAGAGAGAGAGAGAGAGAGAGATAGAGGAGAGAGAGAGAGAGAGAGAATTTTTAAAATTATTTTTTAAATTTTTATATCGAGGATAATGGAATAAGCACTCATGTGCTTTTTTACATCCAGTCCCCGTGTGTATGCGGTTTTGTAAATTTTGTCATGTTCCCACCGGCACACAAAGGCCTACTCTTTCGAAAAGTGGAACAGGATTTAACGTGTGCGCAAGATGTTCTGCATGCGTTCGGGGCCTCGGTTTATAGTCTCATCCGAAGGACAGAGAGAGAGAGAGAGAGAGAGAGAGAGAGAGAGAGAGAGAGAGAGAGAGAGAGAGAGAGAGAGCGCATCGTTGTGTGAAAACTTTCAGCAGACGAAATGCTAAAGGGAAAGCGACACACAACAGGAGAAAAACGGTGACAATTAAGTCGACTTCTTCCATCAAGAGCCCGCCATGTTCATCATAAACACTGCACATTTCATGTCATCGACCGATTTTCGGTCGACACCTACACCCCCCCTCCTTCCACCCCACCCCGCTTCTATTTTTAAAGCCACATCTCTATTTCCTTGCCAACGCCGAGCAACAAAAGCCACGTGGCAGTGTTTACTATTTGCGACCGACTTTAATAACCCTTCGCCTCATGAATATTCAACAACCCCCAGCTTGGCTCGAGAGAGCGCACGTGGTGCTGCTGCGAAGCTCATAATTATGCAAGAAAATGTATTCCGAGATATCTCCCACAGTTTCTGTCCAAAAAAGAGAGATCTTTTTTGCTCATCCCTTGCATTTATACTGCAACCATTTTGTGGTGCCATTCAAGAGGCAGTTAGTTCATGCGCACTTTGAAAAAGAGAAGAAGTGAAAAGCCGAAGCGAAACCTGTAGCCGTAGCTAGCTAATGAACTAGGCCTATGCTATAATAGTCCTGGGGCAGGGGGCAAAGTCGGGTGGAGCTCAGTTGAGTTCCAACATCAGTGGTGGTGGTCTCCGTGGAGAAAAACTGGATTTGAATAGGTGCCAAGTGCACTCACTACAAGTGGCCGGGGTCATGCGCTGATGACACACAGGTAGACTGCCTTGTTCCTTAGTTCAAAGGCTGCTTTTATCAAGGCAAGTGTTCAAACCCAACAGACCCATCATCGACCCACTTCTGTGCTTGTCGCAGTTGTTTCCTTCCACTTTTTGCTTGTCCTTCCCAGTGCCAGTATCCAGCTAGCAGGCAGGCAGGCGGTCGTGAAGCACAGAACATGCAGTTTTGCACCTAAGATGTGAAATAAAGTGCACTGCTAAACCAAGTAGAGTTTAGCACTGATCATATGAATGTGTGCGTATGTAACTCATGTAAGCATGGATTCATGCATGTACAGCACAAACGCACGATGCTGGAGCAAACAGCGCGCGTGCGCATGTGCGCGCACACACATACACACAGATGGATCACACACAGTTGCATGCTCAAGCGCGCGCACACACACACACATACATGTGGGACAGCTGCATGCGCATTTAGAGGCATGGGCACGCACGTGTGTGCGCGCGCGCGCACACAGACACACACATATGTGGGACAGACAGCTGCATGGGATTACAGGGAGCCCGCATGCACACACACACACATATGGGACAGACAGCTGCATGGGATTACAGGGAGCCCGCATGCACACACACACACACACTTACACAGACACACACACATGCAAGAACTTAACACAGTTGCTCTTTTGTGCTTATCAATCTTTATATCAAAATCACGAACCTATGAAATGCCTTAGCATGACCAGGGAACGCTCAAGAAGTAAATACCTATATATACAAAATAAAAACATCAAACGGGCATACTTAAAAATCCAATAGAAACATCTGACAGGCGCGTGCACGGCCCACATTAGAGTCAACAAGACGAAAAATGGGTGACAAAAAAAAAATCACGTGCATTCATTAATAGGCCACATAACATAATTATATATCTAGCTGGTGCAAATCAGAATGTAGTGCACAGCATGGCAGCCAGCCTATGTAGAGTGGCCGCAGTAGCATGTGGCCTCGTTCTGCTGACCTAGCTAGCTACACACACTGGCCTACTGCTGCACTGGGCTGTGCAGGGGTTCCAATCTAGGACCCGTCTGCTGTCTCGCTGCCCTCCCTCCCTCTCTCCGTCTGCCTGCCTGTGCGTTGCCCTCCCTCCCTCCCGTCTGCCTGCCTGCATGCCTGTCTAGGCGGTATGTTGCCCGCTTTTTTGGGGGGAACCCTCGTCCTATGTAATGATGATGGTTTAGCTTACGTTCCGGGGCTGACAATGCACAGAATCTGAGAATGTGAGGTTGACTGATTGTCTCAGATATGTATATGTATGTATGTATGTATGTATGTATGCACTGCCTGCGTATCGATGTGTGTGTGTGTGGTGTGGTGTGTGTGTGTGTTGCATGTGTGTGTGTGTGTGTGTGAGTGTGTTACATGTGTGTATGTGTGTGTTACACGTGTGTGTGTGTGTGTGTTACACGTGGTGTGTGTGTGTGTGTGTGTGTGTGTGCACGTGTGTGTGTGTGTGTGTGTGTGTGTTGCACGTGTGGGGTGTGTGTGTGTGTGTGTGTGTTACACGTGTGTGTGTGTGTGTATGAGTGTGTGTGTATGTATGTTTGTCTGTGTGTGCCCGCGCAAGCACGTGTGTGTGTGCGTGTGTGTGTGCCCGCACGCAAGCACGCACGCACGCGTTAGTGTGCGCGTGTAGATGCGCACACTCAGTGGATCTGAGATGCACGTGCGGTTGATTAGTTGAGACCAGTTTCGTTTCTCCTAAAGCCAAGGTAGCCATCAACGTCATATCAGGTCTGTCCTACATTGACAGTTGGGTATCAGAGGGTAGTTTTATACTAAGGTATCAGGTGGCAGTTTTATACTCCACATTACCCTAAACTAGTTCAAACCAAAATGCTATAAAACAAAACAACAAAACAAACCCAAACCCCCACCATAATTATTTCTGTAACTGTTCGTGTGCACAAAAATGGCAGTGTGCATGTGTGGTTTCTTTTACATTTCCATGTGTGTGTGTCTTCAGTCCGTTGACACTGACTCCGAACAAACATCATAAAACGTTTACCAGGAAGTAATAGAAGATTGCAATATCATAAAGAATGTTTTAAGCGCTGGTTTCGTTTCAACTGGTCATTTTAAGTGACCGAATTTCACGCTTATGGGCAGTAGAAATCGGTGACCCAAAGGACAATAAACCCGTTTAGAAGTGGTTTGCAGCTGTCATGTGTAGCGTAAAGGGGTTTGTTGCAAATAAAAAATCCACAGGTTTCTTCTTCTTCTTCCACGTTCCCTAAAAGCCACTGAGACTGTTTTACTTACTTAGGAACAGCATTCAACGTAGGATTAAACAGAAGGCATTTTATCTGTGAGCAGGTCAACCTTCAGCATCCAGAAATTTGCATGCACGCGCGCACGTACGCAAGCACTGGTGCGCACTCAAACACGCACGTACGAGTGAGACAGAGACTGGATGTAGAAAGAAAAACAAACCCAACCAAACAAAAACAACAACCCCCCCAAGAAAACAACAACAATCCAACAACAACAAACAAAACCAACAACAAACAAAAACCCGACACGAGACCTTATTCCATTATCTCTGAAATAAAAGAAAACATGAGAAGAGAGAGAGAGAGAGAGAGAGAGAAGAGAGAGAGAGAGAGAGAGAGAGAGAGAGGGGGAGAAGAGGAGAGAGAGGGAGAGAGAGAGGAGAGGAGAGAGGAGAGAGAGAGAGAGAGAGAGAGAGAGAGAGAGAGGAGAGAGAGAGAGAGAGAGAAGAGAGAAGAGAAGAGAGAGAGAGGAGAGAGAGAAGAGAGAGAGAGAGGAGAGAGAGAGAGAGAGAGAGAGAGAGAGAGAAAGAGAGAGAGAGAGAGAGAGAGAAGAGAGAGAAGAGAGAGAGAGAGAGAGAGAGAGAGAGAGAGAGAGAGAGAGAGAGAGAGAGAGAGAGAGAGAGAGAGAGAGAGGGAGAGAGAGAGAGAGAGAAAAGAGAGGGAGAGAGAGGAGAGAGAGAGAGAGAGAGAGAGGAATGCGAAAGTTTTATTCATTATAGGCCTTGAGAGAGGGAGAGAGAGAGAGGGAGAGAGAGAGAGAGAGAGAGAGAGAGAGAGAGAGAGAATGAGCGAGAGAGGGAGAGAGAGAGATTGAGAGAGAGAGAGATTGAGAGAGAGGGAGAGAGAGAGAGAGAGGCTTATCGCTATTGCACATAGACGATACAGGGAAGGCAAACCAGAACCCCCACCCCCCACCCCACCCCCACATTTACCAGAAGAAAGTTCTTCTTAAAAACATTTTTAAAACACCCAGTTCCGTGCACATATTATAACCCTGGCCCCCCCCCCCCTCCTCCCCCCCCTCAGAGCAGATTATAGCCGAAGTGCTGATCAAAAAATAGCACAGGAATGACACAGTAACCCACTGACACACAGACTGATATACTTATATAAAACTGCTCTTGTCCTTGTCCATATCGCTATACACTTATTGTATTCTTTCCTTTAGCGTAAATAAATACTGGACCAAAAAGTCAAGCCGTCTCTATCGGTCATATCCATGATAAAACACTGTTCGATAACTATGTACTCGTCCGTATCTTTTGGCGCAGGTGCAATAAGTGAGATCTTTACGATCCCCCCCCCCCCCCAAAAAAAAAAAAAAAAAAAAAAAAAAAAAAAGTATACGGATATTTGCACAAGTGTCGTAAACTGAGATGAAAGTTCGTTTGCCTTGAAGATTGCGTTAGGTGCAGATATAAACTTAATATGAGGGCTCTCTCTCTCTCATGCAGACACGCACACACACACATACACGCACGCACGCATACACACACACACGCAAGAACGTACGTACGTACGCACACACACACATACACGCACGCACGCATACACACACACACACACACACGCAAGAACGTACGTACGTACGCACACACGCAAGCATGTACACACACATACACACACACATGTATAGGTCTACACACACTGGTGAGTACACATACACCGCTTGTGCAAACTGCCGCAAAGGTAGCACAAACATTGTTGCACGATCGCTTCGCAGCCGATTGAGCCCTGAAATTTGGTATAGTCTTCGTCAGAAGTTTAGTCCATGTAACTATGACTTATCAGATATATTGAGATGGAGGTGAGTGTGCGGATGTTCAAATCGCGTGTGAGAAAAACGCTAGGATTTTCACTGATATCTATGATAAGCTAACAATTCGGACTGTTCACAAATGTTCAGTTCTGTAGTCTTATCTCAAAAGTGGTTGAGGATTTTGTGCACACGTGCTAATTTAATCCAGTAATGCATGTTTTTGTCAGTTGAAATTAATGCATGCACTCTTGGACACCAGCTCTATTTATCATCACGTTCATCTTTATCCCAACCTATGTCTTGCGTGCACATGCATGCACGCACGCACCAACACGCGTACTGACATTCGTGCTGTGCACACGCACATGCATAAACGCAAACATGCATACAATCCAGTGCGCAGCGCATAATACAAACTGTCATGTACACACACTTTTTATTTTTAAAAAAGGCACAAATGTGTGTGTGTGTGTGTGTGTGTGTGTGTGTGTGTGCGTGTGTGTGTGTTGTGTGTGTATGTGTGTGTGTGTCTGAAATAGCATGTATCAGTTACGCATTGGAAGGTAAACGCGTTAGCTTACACGCATGCGTTCAGGTAGTGTCACTGCGCGCACACAGATGCATTTGTCGGGTTGCTTGTTCTACACTCACATGGCGAAGACTAGAGTCAAGACGAGAAGCCTGCCAACTCACCTTAATCAGCCGAATGTGGTACTCGTGACAGAACGCTTCTATCAGGGTGCGTTCGATGATGCCTGATACGTCATCAGGCCCCGACACGGGCATGACGCAAAGCATGACGCTGAACGGGTCACTGTCGACATGACGTCACAACACACACACACACACACACACACACACACACACACACACACACAGCAGGTTTTAAAATAAGAACACACAATATTTATTAAGAAAAAAACAAAAACCCACAAAAGGTACGAGTCGGTTTTTGCTCTTTAGGTCCAAATTTTTTTTATATATAAATAATCATTACGTTCTAGAAAATATTCCAGACATGTGTGTGTGTGTGTGTGTGTGTGTGTGTACCTATATCATTATGTGTATCTACGTGTGTTGTGTATGAGTGACTAAGAAAAAGGTAAAGGAGTCCCAAAACCTATAAGGTCGTAGGGGAGCGAGGCGTCAGAGACCTCACTTCTCTAGGGGCTAGCATATTGAGGGCGGCGCCCATCTCCTCTCCCTCGCTGCTTTACCTTCCCTGACCCTAAAGAGGGCAGGTACCCATGTACAACTGGGTGAACTGGGGGAACTGTACTGAAGCCAAGGCGCGCAAACGGTCACCCATCCAACTGGTAACCACGCTCGACGCTGCTTAACTTGGCTGGGGGAAAGCGAGTGCACCGACCACTGAGCTGAGCTACCCCGTCCCCTAAATGACTGCACACATGTGAAATGCACGTTGGTTGGGCGGCACTGACCTCTCTAAGAGCTGGGCACACTGCAGGACTCCACACCGTACCCTGCTCTCCTCCTGGGCCCGCCACACCACTTCTCTCAGCGCCGCGCCCACAGCCTGGCCCTCCGCCCTGCAACCAGCAGCATCGTCATCGTTGTTATCCTCGTCATCATCAGCATCGTCGTCGTCATCGTTGTTATCGTCGTCATCATCATCATCGTTGTTATCGTCATTGTCATTACCATCGTCATTAGCATCATGATGTGCACATGCTACACTCCACATCGTAATCTCTGCCCTCTCCCTAGGCCTAGCCTGCCACTAGATTTCTCTTATAACCTTTCGCTCTGGTATTACTACTTTATATTACTACAACTACTACTACTACTACTGCTGCTGCTTCTACTACTGCTGCTGCTGCTACTACTGCTGCTGCTGCTGCTACTACGACTTCTACTACTGACTACCACCATCATTTCTACTACTACTACTGACTGCCACCATCATTTTTACTACTACTTCTACTACTACTGACTACCACCATCATAGTAGACTTCTACTACTACTGACTGCCACCATCATTTCTACTACTACTTCTACTACTACTGACTACCACCATCATAGTAGACTTCTACTACTACTGACTACCACCATCATTTCTACTACTACTACTGACTGCCACCATCATTTCTACTACTACTTCTACTACTACTGACTACCACCATCATAGTAGACTTCTACTACTACTGACTACCACCATCATAGTAGACTTCTACTACTACTGACTGCCACCATCATTTTTACTACTACTTCTACTACTACTGACTACCACCATCATAGTAGACTTCTACTACTACTGACTGCCACCATCATTTTTACTACTACTTCTACTACTACTGACTACCACCATCATAGTAGACTTCTACTACTACTGACTACCACCATCATTTTTACTACTACTTCTACTACTACTGACTACCACCATCATAGTAGACTTCTACTACTACTGACTACCACCATCATAGTAGACTTCTACTACTACTGACTACCACCATCATAGTAGACTTCTACTACTACTGACTACCACCATCATTTCTACTACTACTACTGACTGCCACCATCATTTTTACTACTACTTCTACTACTACTGACTACCACCATCATAGTAGACTTCTACTACTACTGACTGCCACCATCATTTCTACTACTACTTCTACTACTACTGACTACCACCATCATAGTAGACTTCTACTACTACTGACTGCCACCATCATTTTTACTACTACTTCTACTACTACTGACTACCACCATCATAGTAGACTTCTACTACTACTGACTACCACCATCATAGTAGACTTCTACTACTACTGACTACCACCATCATTTCTACTACTGACTGCCACTATCATTTCTACTACTACTACTACTACTACCTACCACCATCATTCTACTACTACTTCTACTACCACCTCTACTACTCCTACTACCTCTACCACCATTACTGCTACTATTGATATTTGATGATGTTGATGACGACGATGATGATGGGAAGAAGATGGGGAGGAGGGGAAAGACTGAACAAGAATATCATGATGGAAATTTAACTGGTGCTGCTGTAGCTGATGGTATATTATTGCAATTTCTACAACTACAGCTGCTGCTGCTGCTGCTAGTGTCGATGACACGTATAACAATAACAGATAACAAATAACAATGGTGATACAATTGACGATGAAGAGATAACGACTAATAGAGAGTGCAGTTCGACTCCCGATCGCCTTTTACAAACACAGTCAAGTTTCAGTGCGTGTCAGTCACTGATAACACGAAACAATGTACCCATGCTTCCTAGATGACTAACGGTCTGTTTTGTCTGTCTGTCCGTCGTTCCTGTGTTTATAAATGTACATCAAATAAAGATGATGTATTAAATGTACACATCGTTCTGTTGCCTAGATTATTTCTTTTCTTTGTAACTGAAAATACTTAGCATTTCAAAGTTTTATGCGTATCTTTCTGGCGATTGTGTCAACCATCAGGAAATAAAATCACGTGAACTTTAAAAAAAAAGAATCACAGCCTGTCTTCTTAAGCCCGATGTGGAGGCAGTGGCGCAGTTAAGTGCCAGAATGATCGTTCATCTCCATTCCCCCTCACGCCCTGTACTGATACTCCCCGGTCTCCAAGAATAACCGCTAAATTACACAAGGGGGTTGACTATAAACCCGAATACAGAAGATGTGAAGGAAGAGGAGGAAAAAGGACGCGAAAGAAAACGCCAGGGAACAGGATAAAAACAGGAAAGGTGGGCGAGAGTGAAGAACTGGGAATAGCGAGTTATGCTTAAAACAGGACTAAGCAATAATCAAGGACGAATGTAAAATAGATGTGCGAACTGGGCGTATTATAGGCTACCGTGCAAAATTGTGTGTGCACTCACACTCCGGCACAACTACGCA
>CM054140.1:21433483-21455983 GCA_028751875.1 Rapana venosa
TGCAGTTTAGTAAATTTTTCATCAGAGAGAGAGAGAAAGAGAGAGAGGGAGAGAGAGAGAGAGAGAGAGTGGGTGGGAGGGAGGGAGAGAGAGGGGGTGGGAGGGAGAGAGAGCATTCCTATGTATGCATGGCATAAGGGCTATAATTAAAGGCCTATCATTTCGTGTGCATGTGCACTCACGCTCGCATACACATACGATCGCACACGCTCCTGCGCGCGCATAAATGTGTGGTTGTGCGCGCGCGCGCGTGCGTGCGTGAAAAAGAGAGGGAGAGAGTGAGTGTGTGAGAGTGTGTGAGTGAGTGTGTTAGTGTGTTTGCGTGCGTGCATACGTGCGCGCGTATGCATACAATCTCGCGCCAGAAGTAGCGTGCGAGTCCTCATCTGTGAATTTAGGGCGTACTTTTAATCCTCGTGTAAAGAGAATCAAACAGAAATTCCCAAAGTATAACAGAAATATTTCTTTTTTTATGTACTCGGTGATTCATCCCGAACAAATTGGGGCGGGGTGGGGGGATTTCACGATCACGCTCCCGACTTAGCTTGTCGCAAGGTTGCTATGAATATGCAAATCTGTCAGGTTCGCGCGTGACCGGGTCGCAAAAACAAAAACAAAACAAAAACCACGAGTGGCAGGTATCACATCAAATACAGTTAGTTATGGGGTGGCTGGAAATGAAATAAAAGAAGCCACAAAAAGCGATGAACAGACTGAATCATGAGTGACTGGCGCGTGCGTGACTCACGTTTGTTTGTCGTGGGGAATATCAGGAAGGGGGAGGGAAGGGGGGCAGAGAGAGAGAGAGAGAGAGAGAAGAGAGAGAGAGAGAGAGAGAGAGAGAGAAGAGAGAGAGAGAGAGAGAGCACTTTTTTTTTTTTTTGGCCATTCTATAAATTAATGCCTGACTCACTTTTATAAAGTTTAAAGATACGTATGCACTTTATGGAATAACTGCAAGCGACAATCAGTTTTAATGAACGTATAATAAAACATTTCTCACGTCATGAACTTAACTAAAAAAATTTTTTTTTTAAATTAGGGATGGCAATAAAAACAAACAGAAGAACAAACAGAATTGAATGTAGTTTCAGGACACACCAACATTGGACAGGACTGGAAAGAAAGCGCATAAAACAAACACAAAATCCTCGGACAGGCTAACCAGAAAGACGACGATCAACTAACTGTGAGGCCTAACCTTTTCATCTGATAAGGGTTCTCATCTACAGCGGAGCAACTACACCACCAGTACCGATGATTCTATTACACCGTTCACTCAGTTGGGTTGGTTCCCACCCATTTCTGTTCCCACCACGGCTGGCTAACATACTTATTGTACAGGTAGCTGGCTGTCAGTCTACCGCCGGATTTGGCAACGTCATGCCCCCCCCCCCCCCCCCCCCCCCCCCTCCCTCCTCAGCTTCGCTCTGATCGCGGGGCGACCGTAGGCTTCTTTGACGTCACAACATCACGACCAAAAAGTTATTGACGGTTGCAGGCTGGCTATTATAACTGAATGTGTGTGTGTGTGTGTGTGTGTGTTGGCTATTATAACTGAATGTGTGTATGTGTGTGTGTGCACCTGGGCGTATGTGCATAGGCGTGCGTGCGAGCGCGCGCGTGTGTGAGAGAGAGGGGGATGGGAGGGGGCATCGCGAGCAAACACCTGTATGTCTCAGCATGTGGCAAGTTGTTGGTAAGGTTTCAAACAAGAGAGCTCTAGAAGTTGTTGGCAGGTACTTCCCGAGTCACGAGTGTGGACAGACTGGACTGACAAAACAAAGCGTGCAGTTCAGTGGCCTCAGTGTTTTGATCTGCAACTTTATGCATAGTATTTAATCCCACATTTTCATTTTTTTAAAGTAGGGTGTACTTTGGGCACAGTTTTTATGCATAATCTTGCAGCAAAAATTCTTAAGCATTGATAACTGCCACACCTGGTGGTCAAAGTGATCGCAAATGGAATAATACACCTGCATCAGACGGCAAATCCAATGTTCTGTTTTATTCTGATTCAAAAATGTGATGCATCTGATGGCGATGCAGTAGTAAATTGTGATGCATGATCTTCAGTGTAAACTAGATCTAGTACTCGTATACGCATAACCGTAACGCATTCACGTACAGATCTAGACCATGCACTGTTTTGAAATTGCCAGTCGTTACATCAGTAAATGCAATCGCAATTCAACTAGTAAATGACCACTCGAGATAGAATGATAATTTCCCCAGCTTTCAGTATGTTTTTGTAATGATTCTGTCAACGGATTTACATTGATAATACACTGTGCGCAGATAAATATATGTTCGAGATACCCAAATCCCACTCTAAACCAGTTAAACGTGACATACCAGCCTGTTTTTCACCCGTAAAATAGGAGGGACAGAACATATTTACAACACTGCAGGGTAACAGAAAAAAAGCCTCACTTACTCCAGTATGGGTTGCATGCTATTGCAACAGGCCTGGTGCTCACATTCAGTCCGGGTCATATCTTCACCTGGGCGTAAAACAGCACACCTCACCGGTATTCTTTGCACAAATTTTGATAAATAGAAAACAGGAAACTTTTCCATCCAACTTCCAATGGCCGGATTCTGTGAAACAGTTGCATCCAAGTGTCGTCTGCTTCTCCTTCAGTCAGCTGGTACGCTAATGACTCACTCATTCAGCGCGTGAAACCATTCCTCTCGCTTCCTTTGATTGGCTTAGCTGGGAAAGAAGGGTATGAATATTAAGTAGGGGTTTCCTCGGGGCGGTTGCGATCGGCAGTTTTCGTGACTTTTCGGCGCTAAACACACCCTTCATTGTTTCTTTTGGATTTACCTGCGTTTTACGCGTGTGCACACGAGCACACACGCACGTTCACACATTGCCGCATTGTCTCTCTCTCTCTCCTCTCTCTCTCTCTTTTGTGAGCGTGCATGCGTGCGAGTGTGGGCACGTGCATGTATACTTACTACTTCTGTCAGTATGTGTGTGTGTGCCTTTGTGTGCTCGCGCACACAGATACACTCAGCGACCCCCCCCCCCCTCCACCCCACCCACTCCCCTCCCGCTCCGATCCCACCCCCCACCCCCCAAGAAAACAACCCCAAACAAACCCCAAACAAAAACGTAAACACGTGTTTGTATCCATGGGCAGCGATAGCCGTTATGTTCTGTAGTGCACAAGAACCCAAATGCGGTACTTACGCACCCGTTCTGCCGATCAAATTTTTCGGGAACCTTCGGTTTGGCCAAAAAAACACACGTCATTCTTGTACGGCGGTAAACACAATAATTTGATTATTTAAGCAATATAAAAACCAACTCTCAAGAGCGGAGATTGAAAAATAACGACAACATCGACAGGAACATATAATCTTTATTCCAGAAAATGAAAGGTGGTGCCGTTTAGCACAGCCATATTTATGTTAATGACTTCGGGGTCAAGGCCGCTGTGACTGAAGGCCGTTTTGCTGAACTAGGAATGTAATGGGTGTGAGGGAGCAAGGGAGGGAGGGAGAGAGAGAGAGAGGGGAGGGAGAGAGAACTGCTCGATCATACTCAGTGTCAACAGTCCAAGCGTGAGGTCGTCGTTTTCTTCCAAGTTTGTCTTCGCCGATCGTGATATATTAATGAAGTTCACTGGCTTGTGACAGTTTATTTTGGATAACAAAAATGTGTGTGTGTGTTGGTGTGTGTGTGTGTGTGTGTGTGTGTGAGGGTGTTGTGTGAGTGTGTGTGTGTGTGTGTTGTGTGTGTGTGGTGTGTGAGGAGAGAGAGAGAGAGAGAGAGAGAAGAGAGAGAGAGAGGAGACGCATGGTTTGTAATCTAGGCCAGGGATCAGTGTTTTTCCCTGAATATGCACCAAGGTGTTTTCTAACTGCCCGAACGCTAATAAGAATACAGCACCTTGTCTCTTTGTTCTTTGCAATATACATATTAACATTGCAACCCCCCCACCCCCCCCCCCCCCCCAAAAAAAAAAAAAAAAAAAGCATTGGCACTGTGGTCTGCATGAAGACACCTGGAATTGCTTGGTCTAAAAATGCCCTCCCCCCCCCCCCCACCCCAAAAAATAAATGAACAAAATCAAGCTCTGCACTGTCTCCCTGCATTAACGACCTGGGAACATTGTTCTGCTTCACAAAATGCTCCTCTCTCTCTCCTCTCTCCTCCCTCCTCCCCTCCCCTCACTCTCCCCCCTCCTCTTCTCGTTACATTCAATCCAAGCCTCTCTCTCTCTCCCTCCTCCCTCTCTCTCTCTCACTCTCTCTCTCTCTCTCTCTCTCCTCACTCCTCCTCTCTCTCCCCCTCTCTCTCTCTCTCTCTCTCTTCTCACTCTCTCTCTCTCTCCTCATCTCCTCTCACTCTCTCCTCACTCTCTCTCTCCCTCTCCTCACTCTCTCTCTCTCTCTCTCCCTCACTCTCTCTCTCTCTCTCCCTCATCTCTCTCTCTCTCTCTCTCCCCTCCTCTCTCTCTCTCCTCTCTCTCTCTCTCTCTCTCTCCTCTCTCTCTCTCTCTCTCTCTCCCTCTCTCTCTCTCCTCTCCTCTCACTCCTCTCTCTCTCTCTCTCTCTCTCTCTCTCTCTCTCTCTCTCTCCCTCACTCTCTCTCTCCATCATCATGTTCCAGGGTTCGATTCCCGTTCAAGGGGAAATTTTCCTCTGGAGTTAACATCAGTGAAGACTCCACTCTCCCCAAAAGTCCTTTGGATGAGACTATAAACCGCACAACATCTTGCGCACACGTTAAATCCTGTTCCGCTTTTCGTAAGAGTAGGCCATTGTGCGCCGTGGGAACAGATGACAGAATTGACAAAACCGCATACACACGGGGACTGGATGTAAAAAAGCACATAAATGCTTATTCTATTATCCTCAATATAAAAGAATAAAAAAAATTTAAAAATCATCACCATCATCATCATCATCACCATCATCATCATCATCATCATCATCATCTTCTTCTTCTTCTTCTGCTGCTGCTGCTGCTGCCTCATCTTCTGTGACGACCCTGTCCTGCTGCTCCCACACGGCTCATCTCAATCTCCCCGCCACAGCCATACCCAGATTCGTTATGTCTCATTCCCAGGGTCGAAGTCTACAGGGAGCCCATCAATATCAGGCCGCCGTGGGGCCACCAGCGATAACGACTGCGCCATGGCGGCTGGTTTTCTTCTTCTTCTTCTTAATGTAATCATTATCATCATACGCTTAAAATTCTTACTTTAAAAAAAAAACAACCCAACTAACCAAACTTATTTTCACTGGAGCCAGGATTAGGCTATTTGTTTCTGGTGTCAACAGAATTTATTCATGAAAAGTGTCACAAAAATACCAGGATACCTCGACAGGACAACCAACCAGTAAACTTACATAGGCCTGTCATATTTACATACACACATTGTGACGGATGACTTCACACTGCAACAAATGACTGATACATGATGTACTATCATTGACAATTGCAAATATATATATTCCCTTCTCTTTCCATACCCATAGTTTGCGTCCCTAACAAGCTTGCTTGAATCAAACTCCTTGTACATTGTTGTTATCATCAGTGTTGGCAGCTTTAAAGCCCCATAATTATTATTGAGAGCTGTCTGTATCAGCGCTGGCCGTGTCTGCCTCAACAGTAAAACCAACCAGAGTAAAATCTGAGTGTCTGATGCAATCTACATGACAGACTGTCTGAAACAGACCAAAGTTTAAGTCGGCAGGGTGTTTGTGAGAGAGAGAGAGAACTCGAACTCGAACTCAAGGATTTATTCACAAAGAGGCCATTGGCCCATACATGAAGGGGGGTTGCCGAACTGCTTAGTACTTTAGTGAGAACAATAAGGAAAGCACAAAAAAACCAAAATGTTATTGTATAAACACAACCACCACACTAAAAATCTGTTACCAAAAAAAAAAAAATGTATATATATGACTTAAGAAACCAAAATATCTCTTATTCTAAAGGCTTTGTGTGTGTGTGTGTGTGTGTGTGTGTGTGTGTGTGTGTCTGAGAGAGAGAGAGAGAGAGAGAGAGAGAGAGAGACCGTGTACCTGCAAGAGTGCACGTGTGTGTGTATGTGTTTGTGTGAGCGCATCCGTGCGTGCGTGCGTGCGTGTGTGTGTGTGTATGTGTGTGTGCAAATACAGTTCTCTCGCTCTCTCTCTCTCTCTCTCTCTCTCTCTCTCTCTCTCTCTCTCATGTTTATTGATAGTATGTTTAAAAAATTTTTTAAATTGTAGTAAGGGTGCTTTCTCAGAATTTGATATCTGGCTTATTTTGATGTTGTTGTAACCTGAAAATGCTCTCTCTCTCTCTCTCTCTCTCTCTCTCTCTCTCTCTCTCTCTCCTGCAAGCAGTAGTTGTTTCATAATGCGAGAAACTAGGCACAAAAACGGACGTACACCCATAGACCTACAATACTAAGTGAAGTGACAAGCTCTATAGCCGGGAGGCCGAGGGTTGAAGGTCACTGTAGGTCATGAACCCGTCTCAGTGGTTCTTTGTGTGCCGTGCAGTGTACATATGGCGGACAGGGCAGCCTACTATTTGACCCCTGTGATGACCTTTAGGGTGCATTGTGCTCATCGCTAATCCTCCTTACAACGTGGAATGACTGCCCCGCTCTGATGCAATACCGCAGCAGTTACAGCATTGGGAGGTTTCGGTTTAGCAGTTTTTGTGATCGTTCTACTACTACTACTACTACTACTACTTCTACTACAAAACAGTTTCTACTGCTGCTGCTGCTGCTCTTCCTCCTCCTACTTCTACTACTACTACTGTGTTGCTGCTGCAGCTACTGCTATTGCTGTTGTTGCTGCTGCTGCTGCTACTACTACTGTTGCTGCTGCAGCTACTGCTGCTGCTGCTGCTGCTGCTGCAGCTACTGCTGTACTACTACTGTTGCTGCTGCAGCTACTGTTCCTGCTGCTACTGTTGTTACTGCTATTACACTATTTCTGCTGCTACTGCTTTTGCTGCTGCTGCTACTACTACTACTACTACTGCTACTACTACTGTTGCTGTTGCTGCTGCTGCTACTACTACTACTGCTGCTGCTGCTGCTGCAGCTACTGTTCCTGCTGCTACTGTTGTTACTGCTATTACACTATCTCTGCTGCTACTGCTTTTGCTGCTGCTGCTGCTACTACTACTACTACTACTACTGCTACTACTGTTGCTGTTGCTGCTGCTGCTACTACTACTACTACTGCTGCTGCTGCCGCTGCTATTACTACTACTGCTGCTGCTGCTGCTGCTGCTGCTGCTATAGCTACTACTACTACTGTTGCTGCTGCTGCTGCTGTTGCTACTGCAGCAGCTGCTGCTACTGTTGCTACTGTTCCTGTTGCTACTGTTGTTACTGCTACGACTACACGCACTATTACTGCTGCTACTGCTTTTGCTGCTGCTACCACCACTTCTACGATAATTACTGCAACTGCGAAAAATTAATTGAGAAATTGCTTTAAAGCATTTATTTTAAGGTGACTTTTTCTTTAATACTTTATTTTTACGGCTCATGTTTTGACAGTTGGACTGACTGACTATTCATGGGCTTCTTCTGGTTTTCAACACCGTGGAGTCTTTTCGCTTCTCCTCTACACGTTCCCTCACCTACTGCTCTCCTCCTCTACCCACTGCGATTTTCTGTAAGTCCTTCGGATGAGACTATAAACCGAGGCCCCGTGTGCGAACACACGCAGAACATCTTGCGCACACGTTAAATCCTGTTCCGCTTTTCGGAAGAGTAGGCCATTGTGTGCCGGTGGAAACAGATGACAAAATTTGCAAAACCGCATACACACGGGGACTGGATGTAGAAAAGCACATGAGGGCTTATTCCATTATCCTCGATATAAAAGAATAAATAAATTAAATAAAATATGTAAGTCCATCCCAGCTGTCAGAGTTGATGTCAGTGGCTCTCGTGTCACGCTTGCTCACATCCTTGAAGGGTGGGACTGGACTGGACTGGACGTAAGGCCCTGAAGGACGGCACAAAACTAAATCCCAATGATAAGAACAGGGGTATAAATCTACAGTATCCATAAACCATAATAATTAGTTGTTGATTGTTGGGTGTGACCCACGTACATTTTTGAGGAAAGAAAGCACCCCCCAAACAAAACAACAACAACAAAACAACAACAACAAAAAACAAACCCCAACCCAAACAACAACCAACACCCCCCCCCCCCCCCCCCCCCACCCAACCTCAAACCAAAACAAAACGAAAAAGCCAAAAACAAACCCAAAATAACAACAAACAATCAAGAAACTGCAAACAACACAGAGAGAGAGAGAGAGAGAGAGAGAGAGAGAGAGAGAGAGTAGAGAGAGAGGAGAGAGAGTAATGCATGCTCAATCATTCATGTTAATCACAAAAGCAGCAGGGAAAAAAGAACAAAAATCCCTATTCAGTATCCCTGAGACTACGCTTCTATCACATTGCAGTTGCTGACAGGAAAAACTGAAACTCTTATACAAACAAACAGACAAATAAATAAACAAGCAAGCAAACAAATGTAAGAAGATAAGTCTACTCCCACACATGTTTTTTTGTTTTGTTTTTTGTTTTGTTTTGTTCAGCAGCTAGAGAGGTACACTGTCTTATTACTCTTACATTTCTGCTAATGACTTACGGTTTACACAACACACACACACACACCACACACACACACACACACACACACACCACACACACACACACACACACACACACACACACACACACACACACACACATATATATATATATATAATACCGTTTTATTATCGAGCAAATCGCAGTGCCCTCCCATTAACTGAAACGTACAGTTTAAAGAGTTGTAATTGGCAAAGAATAATGAAACGAATTTACAAAATGACAATCTCATTAGTTTCCAGGAAATCTACTACCGGATCAAAATTTGGTTATTTGATAGTACCGCCACACGTAAAACCAGTCTCGCTGTTAGGATATAATAAAACACATTTGAAACGTTAGACTCGCCACCAGTTTTCTATATCCTATTAAACGGCTAGAGTTTAAAGCTACAGTTTAATAACATCTGTTCACTTTAATTATTCCGCTATATTTTGTTCCGCTATAATCTTCCTTCCTCCCATTCGAATTTTACAAAGAGAATTTGTTTTTATATAATTATAGTCCTGACATTCAAAAATAATGATAGTTCCGTTTTTGACTGGGTCAGTTGTTGAATAGTTTCAAACTGACCTTTATAATATTTTATCACATTAATTTTTTGGAGAGAACAATTTATATTTTAATAAAATTTCATTTATGATTAATGGCGTATTTTGACGCGTTAATAAGTATTTGGGGTTTGATTGTTTTGGATACAGTTTTAATGACTGAAGAGTTTTTTGTTTTTTTTAAAGCTTGTGATGGACTGGATGTAAAAAAGCGAATAAGTGCTTATTCCATGATCCTCGATATAAAAGAATCAAATAAAATAAGATAAAATAACATCATTTTTTCCTTGTGATGCTAATCTTTCTTCTTCTCTCTCCCCCCCCCTCTCTCCCCCCCCCCCCCCCCCCCACACACACACCACAACACATACTCTCTCCCCCCTTCACACACACACAACACACACACACACATGAAAAAAAGCAAATGCATTGCTTATTCAATGTACCATCTGGAAATAAAAATTTGACTTGACTTGATTTGACACGCACGCACGCACTCCCCCCCCCCCCCCCCCCCCCACTCCCCCCCCCCCCCCCCCCACACACACACATACACACACACTCTCTCTCTCTTTCACACACACACACACTCTTAAAACACATTCACACCCACCCACCTACCCACCTACCCACACCCACACACGTGCACCCCACCACTGGTCGATGGGCCTTCTTCTATCTCGGCAAACATCACGTGATGTGTGGCAGGCATATCTCACACCACTAATCACAACAGCAGCAAACAGAGCGTGACAAGGCAACTTATTTTTGTTGACTGGTCAGTCATCCACCTCTTCTCTGAGAAAAAGAGAGAGAGAGAGAGAGACCGAGAGAGAGAGACAGACAGAGAGACAGACAGAGACAGAGAGAAGACAGAGACAGAATCAGACACAGAGACAGAGACAGACAGAGAGAGAGAGAGAGAGAGAGAGAGAGAGAGAGAGAGAGAGAGAGAGAGAGAGAACATAGACATAGAGAGACGAGAGAGAGAACTCAGATTAGCAAAACAATTATTCTTTAATTATTCATGAGCATTTATTCTTATTTCGAGATAATGAATAAGCATTCGTGCGCCTTATTTTGCATGCAGTCCGCCCGCGTGCCAAGCAGTTTTGAATGCAAGTTTTAGGCTCCGTTACCACCATAATCAAAAATAGAGGCTCACATAACATGGCCTAGTCCTTCCAAAGAGCGGAATCAAGGCTGTTTTTTATAACGTGTGCGCAAAGTTCCTGCTAGGGAGAGAAAGGCAGGGGAGGGGGGGGGATAAGTATAAGGAGAGAAGAGAGAAGAGAGGAGCGAGAGAAGAGAGAGAGAGAGAGAGAGAGAGAGAGAACGACAACAGAAAGACAGAGCGGACAAAGACAGACAGACAGACAGAGAGGACAAAGAAACACGTGATAAGGGGGTGGGGGGGGGGGGGGGGGGGGGGGGGGGGGGGGGGGGGGGGGGGGGTGGGGGGGGGGGGGGGGGGGGGGGGGGGTGGGGGGGGGGGGGGGGGGGGGGAGGGGGTGGCGAGGAAAATTGTAACTGTACTAGACAAAACATTGATGCTTTTTAGCGCAAGTCCAATCTTCAAAAGAATCGACTAAGTAAAAAAACAGGCCATTTAACATCAACGTAAGGCGAGCTGTGGCACACTTTTTTTCTTCTAACAAGAGAGAGAGAGAGAAACAGAGAGAGACAGAGGACAGAGAGAGAGACAGAACAGAGAGAGAGAGATAGAGAGAGAGACAGACAGACAAGACATACAGACAGACAGAGAGTTCAGATTCGGATGATTTTTTTTCATGTATAGGGTTCAACGCCCTTCCTATTTTTAATTTTATTATCCCAGAGAGAAGAGAGAGAGAGAGGGAGAGAGAGAGAGTGAGAGAGAGAGAGGAGAGAGAGAGAGCGACAGACAGAAGAAAGACAGACAGACAGACAGGGAGAGGACAGATAAGACAGAGAGACGAGAGAGAGAGAACAGAGAGAGAGAGAGAGAGAGAGAGAGAGACCTACAGAGATAAGAGAGAGAAAAAGACTTTATGCTTCAGCTTCATACTAACTACAAGAGAACAAAGAAAAAATCTGAAAGAATATTGGGTTTAGGGAAAGGGAGGTTGGGGGATGAAGTGGGGTGGGAGGGGAGGGGGGGGGGGGGGGGGGAGTGGGCTGGCTGATGGAGGGGTTGGGTGTGTGGTGTGTGGGGGGGGGGGGGGGTACCAAAAAAGAAATCGGGAAGGGTTAGTTAGGTGTCCCTGGATGCTGTGAAGGTGTAACACTTTTTCCCCATCTTCCCCCCCCCCCCCCCCTCCCCCCCCCCTTCAATAATTGCTTTTTATGTTTTTAAAGTGTGTTTTTGTTGTTTGTGTTTTTTTGGTTGGTTCTAACTTTGTAGGTCATCGTCATTCACCTACCTACCTCCTCCTCCTCCTCCTCCTCCTCCTCCTCCTCCTCCTCCTTCTTCTTCTTCATCTCTTCTTCTTCTCTCTTCTTCTTCTTCTTCCTTCTTTCTTCTATCTTCTTCTTCTTCAGAATTCTTCTCTTCTTCTTCTTCTTCATCTTCAGAATTCTTCTTCTTCTTCAGAATTCTTCTTCTTCTTCAGAATTCATCTTTTATTAAGATGTATCCCAACGGGGGGGCTGAAAATAAAAAAGCACATGGTGCTTTTTCATACTCGAATAAAGAATTTGTCATTGTCATTGTCTTGTCATTGTCTTTTCTTCTTCGTTCCACTTTCCTCCTCTCTTCCATATTCCTTCTTCTTCATTTGGGGAAGGGGGGGGTGGGGGGGGGGGGGGGTCATTTCTAAATAAAAGTTGGGGGGGGGGGGGGGGGGGGGGGGGGGGGGGGGGGGGGGGGGGGGGGTGTTGTTCATAAATCTGAAAGGACTCGACTTTGGTCATTACCCCCGGGTATTCATTTCTCCTCGTGTCCAAGTAGCCTACAATTCAGGGCAATGGTTTAGCAGACTGGACAGATATCAGTCTTCTTCTTCTTCTTCTTCTTCGTCGTCTTTCGTCGTGGGTCGTCGTTCTCGAACGCTCAGACAGCAACTACTGCTGTCTGTGTCATATGAGCGAAAATGCTTTGCGCTGCCGTTAAGCGCCTGACAAGTCAGGCTCTGCGCATCGGACTTGGGCGTGGGAGAGAATTGATATGTCTTTTTGGAAAAAAGGCAGGAGAATGGATTAAGAAGGAAGCAGAAAATACACAAGAAGGAGGAAACCAGAAGAAAAAGAACAATGCAGAAACAAAGAGAGGGATAAAAAAAAAAAAAAGAGGGAATTCCTAGCACAGAATTTCCAAAAGGTGGAGATGCTATTTATACTGTCAGGCCACCGGGCAACCTAGGAGCCGAGTGCGAACGCTGCTATTGCATCATCTGCGAACTGTAAAGAACCCCATCCATATTTGGCAGAAGAATAGTAGCCAACTATGACCGGTGGTATGGATGGCAGGAGTATACTACATACATCGTGTTGTTTGCTGCGGCCTGTAGAGTGGATAGGATACTGCCAGGTTCGAGCTGTGCAAGTGTGGGTTCTCTCTGTGACGTGTTAAGGGGGGTGGGGGGGGGGGGGGGGTGGGGGAGAGCGAAAGAGAGAGAGGAGGAGAGAGGAGAGAGAGAGAGAGAGAGAGAGTCAGAGAGGACAGAGAGAGACAGAGACAGAGACAGAGAGTTTTATCGTCTTTTGCTTTTGCTTTGCTTTTGTCTTCCGCTTATACCCGGAGGCGTCGCGGGGAGATATAGCTGTCTGTTGGCAGCGAGGCGTGTAGCCTGGAGGAGGGACATGCCGTGGGCTTTTAGGGTGTTGGCCACGGAATCATTCCATCTACTTCTTGGTCGTCCTTTGGCTTTCCATCCCGAGTGCCGGGTGTTGTAGGCCCGAAGAGCTGGCTGGTTGTGAGGCATCCGTGTCAGGTGTCCGAACCACTTGATCCTCTGCTGGTCGATGTGTTGTAGGACTGGTGTTGCACCTACCATGTCTCTGATGACTTCGTTTCTGATTTTGTCTCTTCGGGTCTTGTTGACTGCTCTTCTTAGGCATTTCATTTCACATGTGACTAGTTTATGTCTGAGGGCCTTTGTGAGGGGCCATGTCTGACACTGGTACGTGAGCGTTGGCAGGAAGATGGTGTTAATCAGTTTTGCCTTTGTGTCCATGGGGATGCTGGGATGTTTCAGGAGAGGGGCGAGCTGGTAGCTGACCGCATTAGCCTTCTGACATCTTGTTTCAATTTCACGGTCTAATATTCCGTTCTCTGCAAATACACTGCCCAGATATTTAAATCGCTGACTTGATTTAACTGGGATCCATTGATATTGATGTCCAGAGTGTGTGGTCTCCTGCTGACTGTCATGACCTCGGTCTTACTGACACTGATTTTCATGTCATAGGCCTGGCAGGTGCTGTTGAGTTGATCTGTGTGCTCCTGGAGCTGTGCCTTCTTGCTATGTATTATTGCCTGGTCATCAGCAAACATGAGTTCGTTGAGTGCCTCAGGATCTGGGTTTTATCGTCAAGAGGAGATAAACATCCTTCTTTTTCCGCCTAGAATTCAGGAGGTTGATCATAATAAAGGTAACCATATTCAGTCATCGGGGATGATGTCTAAATGTGACACCAGTGTGCATGTGTCTCCACCCCCCACCCCCCTCACCCCGACCTCCCCCCCCCCACCCCAACACCTCCACCCCCAACACCCCCCCCCCCCCCCAACCCTCCTTCCCCCTTCCCCCCCCCCCCCCCTATTCATTCCTACGGGGCCATGATTATCCACTCTTCGTGGACTGGTGGCTAAGGGACTGAACGTACGTGTAAGATTATAATAATGATGATGTGCATGCGTTGAGTCACAAGACCTTCTTAATTCATACACTCTGGTCCCAAAGACTGGAAAGACTTGAAGACATCAGTCTGCCCGAAGGTTGATTTTTTTTTTTTTTTACAGAGGAAACCAGGTGGTTGCGAGTGGGATTCGAACCCGTGTCACTTGGATCAAGCATAGAAGTTTCTACCCACTTTGCCCACAAGTCACTCTCTCAACGGAAAGATCTGAACCGCTCAATAATTATTCACAAATTTGTCTCTTAACAGCGTTGTGGTGGTTTTGTTTTTTTCCTCATCTTTCCCACAATCGCATAAATATCTTAGAAGTGCGCAGAGAACTGTACGCCCACGAATAGCGAACAGGCAGATGCCGTTTAGCAGGTGTTAGATACAACTTCACACTTTTCTTTACACCACACACACACACACACGCACGCACGCACGCACGCACACACACACACACACACACTCTCTCTCACACAAACACACACACACACACACGCACGCACGCGGCGCGCACACACACACACGCACGCACGCACGCACGCACACACAGACACATTCTATCTCTCTCTCTCTCTCCTCCCCACACACCACACACACACACACACCTACACACACACACAACACAACACACACACACACACACACAACACACACACACACACACACACACACACACACACACACCACACACACACATACACACACCACAGACACGAAAGAGAAGAAGAGAGCATGAACAGCAGCAGCAGCAGAAGCAGCAGCTGCAGAGAGGAGAGATGCTAAGATGTATGGATGAAGCCCGTGAAGATTGAAAGGCTATATATAAAATAATAATAATAATAATAATAATAATGTATGGAATTTATATAGCGCTGAATCTTGTAAAGCAACAAATCAAAGCGCTCAGATGACTTTTATTTTTTTTAAATCGAGGATAATGGAATAAGCACTTATATGCTTTTTTACATCAAGTCCCCGTGTGTATGCGGTTTTGTAATTTTGTCACATGTTCCCACCGGCACACAATGGCCTACTCTTTCGAAAAGCGGAACAGGATTTAACGTGTGCGCAAGATGTTCTGCATGCGTTCGCACACGGGGCCTCGGTTAATAGTCTTATCCGAAGGACTTTATATGAAAAATGATATATGATATGATATGATATGATATGATATGATATTATATTATATTATATTATATTATTATCTGCTGCTGAAAGGCGAGGAGAAACAACAGCAATCGCTCTTCATCAAGAAAACGTATGATGAGGCAGGAGTGCAATCACGTAGGTGGACACGAGCACTCCCACAACAAAGAGACAGACAGATGGACAGATAGACTGACGGTTTGACAGACAGACAGACAGACAGACAGACAGACAGACAGACAGGTACACAGACAGGCAGACAGATGCATAGACAGACTGACTGACGGACGGACGGACGGATTGGCAGAGAGACAGATAGACAGATAAAATAGACAGAGAGACAGACAGACAAATGCATTCATATATGTTGTTGCATTTTAAAAATTGTTGTTGCTTATTCCCCAGCTTAACACCTTGGGAGACACCCAGCATATGCACTCTGACTCCCACTCCCCCCACCTGAGAATCACTGTGAGATCGAGCACGCGCGCACGCGCGCACGCGCGCACGCGCGTACACACACACCACACACCACACACACACACACACACACACACACACACACAACATATATATAATATATATATATATATATGAACCAAACAGTTTAGACGTTGTCTTCTTGTCTGTCTGCTGCTAAACTGATTTTTCCTCTCTATGAATGTATGCATGAATGGGGGGTTTTGTGTGTGTGTGTGTGTGTGTGTTGTGTGTGTGTGTGTGTGTTGTGTGTGTGTGGTGTGTGTGTGTGTGGTGTGTTGTGTGTGTGTATGTATGGTAATGTGTATGAATGTATGTTTGTATGTTTGTTTGCATGCATTCATGCATGCATGCATGTATGTATGTATGTATGTATTTATGTATCTATCTGTCTATCTGTCTATCTATCTATCTGTCTGCCTGTCTGTCTGTCTATCTATCTATCTATTTATCTATCTGCCTGTCTGTCTGTCTGTCTATCTATCAATCTATCTGTCTGTCTGTCTGTCTGTCTGTCTGTCTCTTTATCTGTCTGTCTGCCTGTGTGTCTGCTGCCTGCCTATCTGTCTGTCTGTCTGTCTCTTTATCTGTCTATCTGCCTGTGTGCCTGCCTGCCTGTCTATCTGTCTGTCTGTCTCTTGCTTTCTATCCCTGTTCCTCTATCCTCCGCCTCCTCCTTCCCCTTATTGCATTTTCTTCTCGTTTCTCCCCCCTCATGCTCCCTGCCCCCCCCCCCCCCCCCCCCCCCTCCCCCACCTTCCTTCATTCCCTCCTCCTTCTCGTCCCCTTTCTTTTCCTCCTCCCAGTTCTCTTTACCTCTCCCCCAATCTTCGCCCACTTCTCAGTTGTTCCTTTTTTTTTTTTTTAAACTCCCCCCCCCCCCCCCCCCTTCCACAGTTTTTCATGTCTACAGCCCCTCTGTCTGTCTGTCTGTTTCTGTCTGTCTCTGTCTGTCGGTCTGTCTCTGTCTATCTGACTGTCTCAGTCTGTCTCTGTCTCTCTCTGTTTCTCCTGTCGTCTGTCTGTCTGTCTGACTGTCTCTGTCTGTCTGTCTCTGTCTGTCTGTCTGTGTCTGTCTGTCTTCTCTGTTTCTCTCTCTCTGTCTCTGTCGTCTGTCTCTGCCTGTCTGTCTGTCGCTGTGTCCTGTCTGGCGTCTGTCTGTCTCTGTTCTCTCTCTCTCTGTCTGCCTCTGTCTGTCTGTCCTGTCTGTCTGTCTATCTCTGTCCTGTCTGTCTGTCGTCTCTCTCTCTCTCTCTCTCTCTCTCTCTCTCTCTCTCTCTCTTCTCTCTCTTCTTTCTCTCTCTCTCTCGTGGTTTCATTTTGTATGTAAGCCTATCCCCATAGCCTGGGATCGCCTGGTGGTTACTGTGATGAATTCGTGATCTGCTGACCCGGGTTCGATTCTCGTTCAAGAAGATTTTTCCTCTGGAGTTTACATCAGTGCCAACTCCACTCTCCCCAAAAGTCTTTCGGGTGAGAGTATAAACCGAGGCCCCGTGTGCGAACGCGCGCAGAACATCTTGCGCACAGGTTAAAACCCGTTCCGCTTTTCGGAAGAGTAGGCCATTGTGCGCCGGTGGGAACGGATGACCAAAAAAAAAATACACAACTGCATACACCCAGGAACTGGATGAAAGAAAAAAACACATGAGTGCCTATTCCATTATCCTCGAAATAAAAAGAAATTTTAAAGAGAATTTTATAAGCATAACCCTCTACTTTCCTCCCCCCCCCCCCCCCCCTTACACTCCCCTTTTTTCTTTTCTAAATTAAAAAAACAAAAACGAAGAAGAAAATATCCTGGCAGTTTAACTAGCTCTCTCTCTCTATATATATAATTCCAGCTTTGAGGAGTGGCACAACCAACCCCCCATCCCACCAAGATGTATATCACACACACGACCACTTCAACTTTTTGGACAGAGATGCTGCTATGCTGCGTTCGACACGAGGATGTTCCCTTCCACACAGGCTTGCATCGCCTCTATCAAGACATCTATCTATCTACAAGGCAGATGCTGCATTTAAATTTGTTAAATCCAAAACCATGGGAAAGTTTGGGCCGTTGAACGTGCGGGTGGGGCTTCCGTGTTCCCTTATCCCCCCTTGCAGCGAACGTGGGTTCTTTTGTTGTTTTGTTGTTTTTTGGGTTTTGTTGTTTTTTAATGTGAAAAGTGCTTGACTTCTTCTGCATGATTTTGAAGAATTTTTTGGGTTGAAAGGCCCCCCCAAAACTGGGGGGTCTGCGCTTAGCGGGACCGGGAAAAATTGTTTTTTTGTGTTTGGTGTGTGTGGTAAAATTCATGGCTATTATGAACCCTCCGAAAATATGCGACGTTGCATAGGGAAAACAAAACAAAACACACACCAGGGCACAAACACCACGCACGCGCACACACGTACCCCACAGGGCACGCACACACGCACCCCACACCACACACACAAAAATACACGACGCAGCACGCCCGCACACAGAAACTGGGCGTGCTGCAGGCACGTACGCACACACGCACGCACGCACACAAAAAACAGGTGCTGCTTTCCCACGACGTACTTTAAAACACGCGCTCGCCCCACACACCACACACACAAACATACACACCCCCCTCCCCAAAACGCGCGCGCGCGCGCATGCATGCCGCAGCCCCCCCCCAAGAATTTTACCCTTCTTCTCCTAACCAAAACCTTTTCAAAAAACGGGTTTTTTCCAAAAACGGGAATTATTCAGTTTAAAAAAAGGGGGGAAAAAAACCAACAATTTGGGGCCCGTAGGAGTTTTCCCCCTTTTTTAAAAGGGGGAACTGAAATCCCATCCTCCCCCCCCCCCCCCCCCCCCCCCCCCCCCCCCCCCCCCCCCCCCCCCCGCTTCCTCTCTCTCCCCCTTTTGGGTTAAAAAAATTTTCTTCCAGAAAGGTGCCCCCCCCCCCCCCCCCCCCCCCACTAAACACAACACTACCACAACACACAAACACACACACAAAAACTTATAAAATTTACCGGGCCCCCGTCTGCAAAACGCACGCAGAACATCTTGCGCACACTTTAAAATCCTTTTCCCGCTTTTCGTAAGATTTAGGCCATTGTGTCCCGGGGGGGAACGGAGGGCAAAATTTTCCAAAACCCGTATCACAGGGGGGACTGGTTTGAAAAAAATTCCATCCTCGATAAAAAAGAATTTAAAAAAAAAAAGTAAAACAAAACATACACACACCCACTTAACAAAAATTTACAAAAAGGGAACCAAAACATACACCCCCCAAACACACCACACGCACACACAACACTACACACCACCACCACACTCTTCTCTTTTCTTTTTTCTTTTCTCTCTCTCTCTCTCTCTCTCTTCATCCTTCTTCTCTCTCCTTCTCGCTTTTCTCTGTCTGTCTAGGGTCTGTCCCCTCCTCCATCCTCCCCCCCCCCCCCTTCTCTCTCCCCAAAAAAAACCCCCCCCCCGCTCTCTCATTTTATTATGTAGCGTTCGGGGGTTATTTTCTTTTTTAAAAAAAATTACCTGTTTCTTTTTCAGCAAAAATTTTTGCAGTAATGAAACCCCGTTCAAAAAGGGAAGAAAACCGGGCCCCCCCGGGAAAAAAAAGCAAAAAAGCGGGGGGACAAAAAATAGCACGATCGATGCTAAATTTTAGATGTCGGTAGTCGAAAATAGCTGCCAAAAAGCTTTTTTAAATAGAAAAGGAGGAGGGGTAGCCGGGAAGAGGAGCAAAAAGAGAGAGAGAGAGAGAGAGAGAGGGGAGAGAGGAGGAGGAGTGGACCCAAATTTTAAGCGATAAAAGTTTGGGGGTTGGGTTTTTTTTGGGTTTTTTTTTTTTTGTCTTTTAAAAAAAAAAAAGAAAAAGTTTTCCGGAAGGGGGGACGGAAGCGGGTTTACCCCAAAAAGGATGAAAAATTTTTGTATTTGATGTGGAAAAGAAAGGGGAGAGGAGGGGAGAAAAGGGAGAAAGGGGAGGAGGAAGTGTTTGTGTGTGTGTTTTGTGTGTGTGTGTGCGCGCGCGCGTGTCGGTTTCGCGCGAGCGTGCGTTTGTACGTGCATGCGTATGCGTTTCGTGCGTGTGTGTGGGGGTAAAAGTTAAGTTTAAAGGGGAGAGAGAGAGAGGGGAGAGAGAGAGGAGAGAGAGAGGAGGAGAGAGAAGAGGGGGAGAGGAAAAAGCCCGGCAGAGAGGAAAGTGAAAGGGGTTGGAGGTAGGGGGTGGGGGGGGAGAGAGAGAGAGAGAGAGAGATGAGAGAGAGGAGAGAGAGAGAGAGAGAGGAGAGAGAGGAGAGAGAGAGAGAGACAGACAGGACAGACAGACAGACAGACAGACAGACAGACTGACAGGCAAAAGGAAAGTGAAAGGGGATTGGAGGTACGGGGGAGGTGAGATCACCTCCACGAGAGAAAAGGAAGAATATTGTCCCTCGCCATAGAGCACACTGAGCCATTTTGCCGTAGCCTGATGATTCTCTTTTCAGCCTCCTCCTCCTTCTTCTTTTTGTTCCTCCTCCTCCTCTTCCTCCTCCTCTTCCTCCTCCTCCTTCTTCTTTTTGTTCCTCCTCCCCCTCCTCTTCCTCCTTCTTCTTCTCCTCCTCCTCCTCCTTCTTCTTTTTGTTCCTCCTCCTCCCCCCCCTCTTCCCCCTTCTTCTTCTCCTCCTCCTCCTCCTTCTTTTTTTTTTGTTCCTCCTCCTCCCCTCCTCTTTCTCCTTCTTCTTTCTCCTCCCTCCTCCTTCTTCTTTTTGTTCCTCCTCCTCCCCCTCCTCTTTCTCTTCTTCTCCTCCTCCTTCCTTCTTCTTCGTGATGTCCTCCTCCTCCTTCTTTGTGATGTCCTCCTCCTCCTCCTCCTTCTTCTTCTTCTTTGTAATGTCCTCCTCTCCTCCTCCTCCTCCTCCTCCTCCTCCTCCTCCTCCTTCTTCTTCTTCTTCTTCTTCTTCTTCTTCTTCTTCTTCCCCATTTTTGTCTGTTGTTTACGTTTTCTTTTGGTTTTTGCTTTCTTTTGTTTTTAATTACTTCAAGTTGTTTTTGTTTTTGGGCAGAATTGTAAAAAGGTTTTATTGTGCCTAATTCTTTCCATTAAAGATTCAATCAATCAATCTTTTCTTTTCTTTTTTAAACAATACTAAACCCCCACAAACACACACAAACAACACACACACACACAAAACCACACACACCATACACCACACACACCATAAAACACAAAACAACAACACGTACAACACACACCCAACAAAACACACCAAAACCCCCAAAAAAACCCCCCCCCAAACCATACACACACCACAACCATAAAAAAAACAACACAACATAATACAAACACCCACACACACCACACCACACACCACCCCCACACACACACACACACACACACAAAACACACACACAAACCTATACAAAAACACAAAAACACAAAAACATACAAACCAACACACACCATCAGCCTCACAACATCCACACCACAAAAAAAACACCCCACCAACACACACACCACACACGCACGCCGCACGCACGCACGCGGCGGCGCGCGCGATTTTGGGGAATCGTGCTGTCTGGGGTCAGTCTTGCGCTGCTGCTGTTTTGGTGTTCTGGTTTTAAAAAATTTAGAAGAAAGTTGTGTGTGTGTGTGTGTGTGTTGTGGTGTGTGTGTGTGTGTGTGGTGTGCAGTTTTTGTGTGTGTGTGTGTGTGTGGTGTGCGTGTGTGTGTGGTGTGTGTGTGTCGCGTGTGTTGTGCGTGTGTGTGTGTGCGGTGTGTGTGGTGCGTGTGTGGGTGGAGTGTGGTGTGGGTAGGTTTTGTGGGGTTTTTGTGGGTGGTTGGGAGGGGGGGGGGGGGGGGGGTGCGGCGCGCGCGCGTGTTGTGTGTGTGTGAGTGCGTGTGTGTGTGGGGTTGAGTGTGTGGTGTGTGTGTGGGGGTGGGGGGGTGGTGAGGTTGTGTTGTGGGTTGTGCGGTGCGTGTATGGTGTGTATGGTGTTATGGTGTATTGTGTGTATGTGCGTGTTGGTGTGAAAGTGTGTGTATGTGTTGGTATGTGTATGTTGTGTGTAGTGTGTTGGTGTATGTGTGTGTGTGTGTTTGTTGTGTTTGTGCGGTGCTGCGAATGTTGGACAATAAAAAAAGTGGGGAAAAAACAAACGAGCAAGCAACAACAATAACGACGTAAAAAAAATTAAATTAAAAATCACGGCCCAACAAAAAAAAAAAAAAACCGAAAAAAAAAAAGAGTTAAAAAAAAAAAAAAGAAAAGAAAAGAACGGCATTCAACCTTCAAACGCATACTAAGAAAAAATGTAATGAAAATTTTAAAAATAATATAAAGAAGTAATGTGTGACTGGTAATCGCTCGAGGAATGGGGGCCCGACCCCTGAATTAGAAATTATATATTATATTATTTATTTATATATATATATATATATTTATATTATATTAATATAATATTTTTAAAATTATTATATATGTGCCCATGAATCTGTATTGGAAAATTTTTGCGCGTGGTGACTACGACATAATATTATGCGTAATATCCCGACCAATAACAGAGACATAAGTGCTCACGGCCAGCACCAGTGGACAGAGAGAGAGGAGAGAGACCGGAGAGGAAGAGAGGAGAAGGAGACACACGCAACGAACCACACCACACCACCAACCACCTTCTCTCTCTCTCTCTCTCTCTCTACAACCACAACCACACGCAGCAGACCCCTCCCCCCCCCCCCCCCCCCCCCCTCCACCAACCATGAGCATGCACACAAAACTGTTTTTTTTTGCAATTTTAGAAAAAAGAACGTAACATTTTTTTTTCCAGTTCAGTGAAAAGAAGTCAAGTGACCCACATAATCTTTAACAGGGAATTTAAAAATCCCCTT
>CM054140.1:21463483-21480983 GCA_028751875.1 Rapana venosa
TCTGACGACCCGGGTTGATTCCTGTTCAAGGGGGATATTTTCCTCTGGAGTTAGCATCAGTGCAGACTCCACTCTCCCCAAAAGTCCTTCGGATGAGACTATAAACCGAGGCCCCGTGTGCGAACGCAGCGCAGAACATCTTGCGCACACGTTAAATCCTGTTCCGCTTTACGTAAGAGTAGGCCATTGTGTGGCGGTGGGAACAGATGACAGAATTGACAAAACCGCATGCACACGGGGACTAGATGTAAAGAGCACATAAGTGCTTATTCCATTATCCTCCATATAAAAGAATAAAATAAAATAAAAATTAAAAAAGATATGCCTTCCATTTTTGTGGCTAAAAGCACAGCCTGGAAGAGTTCTTGGGGTACCATTCTGAAATAATGTTCAGGTTAGGGTCTTGCGTCGGTTGGCACGTTGAACCTGATAGATTCCCATCCCTCTGCGTGTTGCCCTGATGCTAGGGACGTTTGTATCATCCATACCACCGGCCATAGCTGGGCTGCTCTCCTACAATACTATAGATAGGCTTGTTTTTAACATGTGTGTCGACTGAGGCCAGCGGGCAGACCTCCTGCAAAGTCACAAGCACAGGAGAAGGAAGACCTGGCACTAACGCACCCTGCCCGTTAAGTGCGAAGAGAACATGTGTGCAAGATGTTACCAGCGGCCTATGTGAGTTCACACCATGTATGTTTGTCCGTCGTGTTCGACGATGACCTTCAAAACAGCAGAGGAGGCAGCTGCTGTTTCGGAAATTGGGCAGAAATTTGATTATAGTGGAGATGCCTTGCCCACAGTACATCCCCACTCTCTCGGCCAAGTGGGCATAAGGACAGTCAGCGTTGGAGATGTTCTCCAAAGGCCAGCTAGCCCCCAGGGCTGCAGCACATAAGGACTGTGCAAGTCAAGCCTCCTAGTCAGAGAGTCATAGTCGATCACTAAAGACTAAGCTGTAAAGTGGAATTCCATGAGTGGAAAAGCCACTGGTCATACATACAGCCTCTCACTTTGCTGTTGCCCCCATCGTCAATGGTTTAATCAGGAACTATGATAAACCCCAGGCGCTGTTCACACACAGAACTTGATTTACATCTGAAAGTTTTGTTCCACGGGAATAGAATCAGAGCTAGTGTTAGAATCTCTGGGGGACCGCCCCCCCCCCCCTCCCCCATCTCAAGGGGAACCCCTGGGGGACCCCCTCCCCCCCTTCCCCAACCCAACTGCTTTTGGACTGATATGCTGTGTACTGTTAACGAACTATAGACAGCGGAAGAAATCGAGTATATTCTTTAAAACTCTTGAGACAAAACCGTGGTTACAAAACCCATGCCATCCTTCTGTTGTGCGTACTTTGAGTACAATACTGAAAACAAAGAAATTAAATGTAAGCCTATTGCCTCTGATATTGTCTCAAATAAAAATGTTGATCACATTAATGGTTACTTACTTAGGCCCATCACTCCCCCTGGAGCATAGGCCGCCGACAACAGTCCGCAAGAGTCCTCTGTCCTGGGCAATTCTCTCCCTGGTCGATAAAAGGGGGGTCGGCCTTGTGGCTTCCGTAGACTCACGGCTTTCACCACATGGCGTCATACATCCTCTTGGCGAGGACCCTTCCTCTCCCAGGGCAGTAGTCTCTTGGTCCGTTGTTGGCGTTTCTGTAGCAAACTTTGTTTTTACGGGGTGGGGTTGCTAGCCCCAGGCCCAACCCTCCTCCTTTCTCATCCGGGCTTAGGACCGGCCATGGCAGAGTTACATTAATGGTTGGGTTTGTTTATTTCTTTGTTTGTTTGTTTTCTCGGCTAGAGCTCCGAGGTTCACCAACGGTGAGATTTTGCGTACGCGCCCATTATTTTTTTGCCAACCATGAAGGTGGCTGCATTCCGACTTCGGGGATTCATCGGTAGTATAATTATGTGTATGTTTATTAAATAGTAATTTTGGGGTTTTCGTTTTGGTTGAAGCAAAGTCTAAAAGGACCTTGTGTCTTTGCCTGAATCTTTAATTCGATGGCTTGCTGTCGTTTTTGGTCTATAGAGAGCCTTATACCGTAACAGCATCCTTCTAGTGCGGGAAGGCAGGCATGCGTGCGTTAGTGTGTGTGTGTGTGTGTGTGTGTGTTAGTGTGTGTGTGTGTTAGTTAGTGTGTGTGTGTGTGTGTTAGTGTGTGTGTGTGTCTGTGTGCGTGTGTTAGTGTGTGCGTACGTTAGTGTTAGTGTGTATATTAAAAAAAATTTGTTTCCCATTTTATTCTTATATATCGAGGATAATGGAATAAGCACTTATGATATGCTTTTTTTTACATCCAGTCCCCGTGTGTATGCGGTTTTTGTAAATTCTGTCATCTGTTCCCACCGGCACACAATCGCCTACTCTTATGAAAAGCGGAACAAGATTTAACGTGTGCGCAAGATGTTCTGCGTGCGTTCGCACACGGGGCCTCGGTTTATAGTCTCATCCGGAGGACTTTTGGTGAGAGTGGAGTCTGTACTGATGGTGTGTGTGTGTAGTAGTTGTAGTAGTAGTAGTAGTAGTAGTAGTAGTAGAAGTAGTAGTAGTAGTAGTAGTAGTAGTAGTCTTTAGTTTTAACGTCATTCTACTTTAAGTGATACCAGACGATCAAAAGGAATAATTTAAAATTGTGTTGGTGTGTGTGTGGTGTGTTTTGTGTGGTGTGTGTGTGTGTGTGGTGTGTGTGTGTGTGTGTGTGTGTTCTTCTTTAATTTAACGTTTTTCACATTAAAGTGATATTAGACAAGTGTTGTGTGTGTGTGTGTGTTGTGTGTGTGTGTGTGTGTGTGTGTGTGTGTTTTGTGTGTGTGTGTTTTGTGGGGGGTGTTGAGCGCAGGGGTTTGTTGCAGTGTGTGTTGTATGTGAGTGGTTTTGTGTGTAAGTGTGTTTGTGTGTATGTGAAAGAGAGGAGAACATACATTGGTGTAGATCTGTGTACTATTTGTGGTATAGAGTGTGTGTGAGTGTGGGGCGCGCATGTGTTTGAATGTGTGTGTGTGTGTGTGCGTGATTGCACGTGTATGTATGCCTGTGTGTGATTGTGTGTGTGATGTGTGTGTGTGTGTGTGTGTGTGTGTGTGTGTGTGTGTGTGTGTGTGTGTGTGTGTGTTTATGTGTGTGTGTGTATTTGGGTGTATATGCATGTGTTTGTACGGTATGTGTGTGTTTGTGCGGGGTTGTGTGTGTGGTGTGGTGTGTGGTGTGTGTGTGTGTGTGTGTGTGCATAGGTACTGTATACTCTACATCAGCTAGGAATCTGTGGGCCTACATAGTTGTGATGTTTAAAAAAAAAGAATAATATTATGTTAAGAAATAAAACGGAATAAAATTTAACTTGAACAGGAACAACAAATATCTTTTATAAAACCGACTGACTGGGCTCTTACTCAAGCCTTTCCTATTTCTAGCATTTTAAGATTATCAAACAAATGTCTGTGTGGGATAAACTAGCAGAGTTGTTGTTAGACAACCAAGCGGAAATAAGGCTTCAACTGATCACAATAAAAACATAACATGTTGTGCGTAATCTGATCACCACAAACATGACACATTTCGACTGAATTTCGTTTTGAGAGCATCGAGCCTTAGTCTGTATATCAGACTTGTCAACAGTCTATGACACAATTTGTTCGATCAGAGAAATCGTTGTATTTAGACTTTGTCGACTTAGGTCTTGCACATCCTTTTGAATGATAAGTTTCATGATATAGAGTGCCAAACTGATCCAGCAAGTCTTCTTTAGAAGGCAACATCCCTCTTGTAAGACAGCGGCAGTTGCATTTTGATGGTATTTTCCTTGTTCATTGCACCCTTTTAGCTGTGCAATCTGCCCATTCGTTTCCCCAAAGACCACAATGGGATGGAATCCAACAAAATTGTATACAGGTACCACTTTGTGGACAAAAAATGAATTAAATGAACAATTTCAGTCACAATTTTACCTCTTATATTAGTACTAAAGGATTGTAAAGACTGTAGCACAGACTTCGAATCAACACAGAATAATACTTGTACACAGGTGAAAGGAAAATTAAGCAGGAAGTTTAACGCCTTCACAATTGCAACAAGCTCTGCTGAGAAAATAGAAAAGTCTTTTCCAATGTAGTAAAACCTTTCAATTTTCAGAGCTGGAATTACAAATCCAGAACCTGCATCATTGCTATCAAGTACAGAGCCGTCTGTATAGATTTTCAAATGCTTATTATATTTTTCATATAGATGAGATCTAACAAATGCCGAAAGAACAGGCCCATCATCCTTTTTAAGGTCAGCATAGTCTATGTCAAATTTGGCAATGTTAAGCTCCCATGGAGGAATAACACTAAATGACAATCGAGGAGTAACATTTTTGGGATTCACACCTGATTTTTCAAACAGGTCAGATGTGAAGCTCCCTATCGGAGTTAAAGAAAATTATTGTTTTTGCTCTTTTGGGATAATGGGATTCAGCCTTTAAATCAAGTTCTGGCATACATGAGTTTTGATTTGTATGACTTCTCAAGATGTATTTAGCTGAAGCAAGCTTCATTTGTGATTCAAAAGGCATCACTCCAATTTCGGCATATACACTCAGTGTCGCAGTATGAACCGGCACACCGAGTGCAAGTTTGTAGGCTTTGCTATCTACGCTTTGTAGTTTTTTAAATAGATATTTTGGAGCCGAGAAGAAAATTTCTTGCGCATATGTTAATTTTGAACGAACCAAAGATGTTGCTAGGTGTAAAAGGGTATGAGTATCCTGACCCCAAGGTTGCCTACTCACAATCTTCAAAAAGTTTAAACTTGTTCTGGCCTTTGTTAATATGTACTCTATATGATGATTCCAAGTCACTTTAGATGTAAGATATACTCCTAAAAATTTTACAATTTGTGTGTATTCAATTACAGATTCATTTCATTTAAAAACTGGGAGAAAATCTGGATTATGCCCTGAATTGAAAAGCATCATATGAGTTTTTTCTGAAGAAAGGGATAACCCATTTTCAAGCATGTATGCATTAATTTTATCAAGCTCAGTTTGATACATCTTTTTAATATTATTTATAGATCTACAAGGAGTGCGTTTTTTAAGATTCACTTTCAACCTCATGCAGATATCATCTGCGTACTGTACAACTCCAACATTTTTAGATAACGGCTTAGAAAGATCATAAGTCAAAATATTAAACAGTATTGGGGCTATAACAGATCCCTGAGGAATTCCCATGTGAAGAGACCTTAAGTGAGAATAGGCGATTCCTACTTTAGTTTGAATTGACCTTTCACTTAAAAATGCTTTAATGTGTGTGTGTGTGTGTGTGTGTGTGTGTGTGTGTGTGTGTGTGTGTTAGTGTGTGTGTGTGTGTGTGTGTGTGTGTGTGTGTGTGTGTGTTAGTGTGTGTGTGTTCGTTAGTGTGTGTGTGTGTGTTAGTGTGTGTGTTAGTGTGTGTGTGTGTGTGTGTGTGTGTGTGTGTGCGTGCGTTAGTGTTAGTGTGTGTGTGTGTGTTAGTGTGTTAGTGTGTGTGTGTGTGTGTGTGTGCGCGCGCGCGTTAGTGTTAGTGTGTATGTGTGTGTGTGTGTGGTGTGGTGTCTTCATTCTAACGTTTCCCCACACAAACAAAATGGTAGAATATCCCTAGCCTCCACTCCAACCCTTCACCCCAAACGAAACAAAAAAGGTGCGAACCCACCAAGGCCTGGGCCTATGTGCTTAAGAATGAGCGGGAGTGTGTCTGCACGCAAGTGCAAACATGTCTACACACCTGGTGTGTACCCGTGTCGGCCATTAAATGTCGTGTGTTGTTTGTTTTGTTTTGTTTAATGTCTATTCACTACTGAGTGATTTACACACACGCCCGCAGTCACACCACAACGCCTATACACCTCTCTCTCTCTCTCTCTCTCTCTCTCTCTCTCTCTCTCTCTCTCTCTCTCTATATATATATATATATAATTATATATATGCATACATGTACGCAAACATACATACATGTATACATACATAATACATACATGCATATATCCCATTATTTCAGTAAATGTCTTATAGGAGAAGAATATATAGCTTCAGCAAACTGATATTATGAATTGCTGGGAGTCATATAAAACTTCTTGAACAGTTGAATAATTTTTATGAATGTCTAAATCTCTCCTTATATAATACTTGTCAAGAAAAAATTGGGCAATCAAACAATAAATGATGGATTGAAAGGGGTCTAGAACAACAGCATGTTATATTATTACAATATTTAGTATTCCAGGCATCAAGTTTCATATTATGTATTAAAATGTCTATTTTTCTTGAGTAAGAAATATTTTCAAAGTGCTTTTTCGTCATTTTAGAATGCATACCGTTGATCATTTTAGAATGTCTTTCATAGGACGACATTGCAAGATTGGAACTGAGCGCTTCAGTACTGCATTCAGAGGCACCTTGCTTTGCCAAAGAATCAACCAGCTCATTCCAATAAATTCCGCAATGAGAAGGGAGCCAGCAAAAAGTTATTCCGATGCCTTTGCTTGTGATACAATGTATCAGGAATTTAATATCAAATTAATACAATATCATTCCTTATTTTCCCCTGCCGTGTCTTCAGTGCCATTAATGCTGCCCTTGAGTCAGCGCAAAATGTGTGTGTGTGTGTGTGTGTGTGTGTTCCTCAGTCGTTTATTTTGTATTAAACATTAGTTTTAAAGTCGCATAAGTATGAATTCATCTAAAACATAATACCCGTGAAAACACAACCACAGCATTGGAGAGAGAGAGAGAGAGAGAGAGAGAGAGAGAGAGAGAGAGAGAGAGAGAGAGAGAGAGAGAGAGAGAGAGAGAGAGAGAGAGAGAGAGAGAAGCATATTGATCCGGGATATAAAAAAAAATAACAACCCCCACCACAACCTTACACCGACATGAAGAGAATCACATCACACGCGTGTGGTGTATGTAGTAAGAGAGACTCGGGGCTAACGTGCCTGCCCTGGCTTGGCTGCTTATTCAGAATTGTACGATTTTTATTTACTTTTTTAATATATATATAATAAGCACTCATGTTTTTTTCTCTCATCCAGTCCTCGTGTGTATGCAGCCTTGTAAGTTTTGTCATCCGTTCCCAGCCGGCACACAATGGCCTACTCTTCCGAAAAGCGGAACGGGTTTTAACGTGTGCGCAAGATGCTCTGCGTGCCTTCGTACACGGGGCCTCGGTTTATAGTCTCATCCGAAGGACTTTTGGGGGAGAGTGGAGTCGGCACTGATGTTAATTCCAGAGGAAAAATCCTCTCGAACGAGAATCGAACCCGGGTCAGCAGATCATCACGAATACATCAGTGTAACCACCAGGCTATCCCGTCCGCTAGGGTGGCCCAAGGGGCTGGTGTGGGATGACTTGCGACCACAGTCCCTAAATGGGATAAATTTCCGCTGGGATTATAATATAATTTTCAACTCAGCTCGCATGTGGTGTCGTTAAGTGATTGTTGTAGGCTATTATTGGCAAAGCTCAAAGAGATAAGAACCCTCTGGTCTGGAAACTCCGCGCGCGCGCGCGCGCGCGCGCGCGTGTGTGTGTGTGTGTGATTCGAATAAAAGATTCTCCCATTTCATTTCGGGAGTAGGCTACTCTTTCTATGTGTGAGTGTTGTTGTTGTTGCTGTTGTTGTTGTTGTGATTATATTAACGTCCCAGCGGAGATTTCCGATTTAGGGACTGATGTCTGAGTTTTGGTTTGAGCGTCTTTTTGTTGGCGTTATTTTGGATCATGTTTACACATGCAGGCCCTACATCTGAGTTGATGGAAAGAAAATGGGCTAAATTGATAAACAAAACAAAACAAAATATTTTCTGGTCATTTATTAAAATTAATGAGTGGCAGGATTATGAAGTAAATAGTTACAAATCGTAAGTATGAGGAAGACATCGGGCAGGACATTTTCAAGCGAAATCTCAGAGATTAATTTTTTTTAAACCAAGACACTGGTTTAAAATCTCAATACACCCCCCCCCCTCCCTCATTAAAAAAAAAAAAATTAAGAAAGCCTGATATTATCTCAGTAGTCTTCAATGGATTTCATCTAAATTTGGAAACCAGTGGCATAGTTTGTTGCCATCTGAATACTCTGTGTGTGTGTGTGTGTGTGCGTGTGTGTGTGTGTTATCAGTATAGTGTTATCTTATGACTGTGTCCGTGTGGAAAATAAAATGCTGGCAGACAGAAATATAGACCAACTCTTCTATGCTCACAAGCTCGTAGTATTACCATTTCGCACATCCTCCTGGCTATAACAATAAGAGAAGCATGGAGAACATATTTTATTGATGACTTCATTGCCAGGTAAGACCAAAGTCACGAACAATAACACAAGCCTCCATTCTGATGACGACAGCACTGCCAAACCAATGAGAAGTCACTCCTAAGGATGAGCTGTCGTCTGCTAGTGGGTGGGTAAAACATTAGCGTTAGTTAGCCTGCGAAGTGAAATGCAACACTTTTCAATGTCAGGATCACCTCTTACGCATTATTTTCGTTTTGTTATGTCAACGCAGTCTGCGCAAGGCGTCATTGTCACCTACAGGATAGGCCAACGATAGAATTCACTTCACACCCCACCCCACATACAAATACGTCACTTCCTACTTGTCGCCATTCCATCAGACAAGAGGGAAAGGGTACAGGTACATAACTCAGGTAGTGAATAAACATCGACGACACAGGTCACAGACCACCCGATCTTGTTATCGAGAAAGTGTCCCTGATCCCCAGTGACCACCAAGTGGTGACAGTGCAGTTCAAAATGCACAAACTGTTTAAAAAGAAGAACCAGAGCAGCGAAAATCTTGCCGATGCGGCAAAGGGTGACACGACACGCCCAAACGACAATGCTGCTCCCACTTCAGAAGCCAACGGTGGATCTAAGGTGAGCCATGGCTCCTCACCACAGGCTCAGCCCCAGAGACCTCGCTTGGTGTTTCACTGTCAACAGGCTCATGGCAGTCCCACTGGAATTATATCAGGATTCACCAACGTGAAGGAATTGTACCAAAAGATTGCTGACTGCTATGACATTCCTGTGGAAGAAGTAAGTGTAACTTAGCCTACTTGGTACTACTTAGATTAGTTTAACTTAATTTATTAATTTGTAAACTGTAAAGACAAGAAAAGCCCAATCACACGTGTGAGGGTACGAACGTGTGCTAACACACACACACACACACACACACACACACTCTCTCTCTCTCTCTCTCTCTCTCTCTCTCTCTCTCTCTCTTTCGCACGCGCGCGCGCACACACACACACACACACACACACAGAGGCACACAGACAGGCACACATACACATTTGGTAAAGATCTAAGTAACAGTTAAGGCCCCCTCCCCCACCTCTCTCTCTCTCTCTCTCTCTCTGAGTCTCTGTCTCTCTGCTCTCTCATAATATCATTGATGCACATACTAGTTTAGGACATAATATCACTATATATATATATATTTTTTTTTTTTAAAGATAATTACACTCTGTGATCAATACATTTGGTGTTCTAATTTTCTAATTTAATAGGTTATTAACATGAATCAATTCACAGGACAACTGAATAATAACTATAAAGAAAAGAAGGCAGTAATTGACTTATTGAGTAAAAGTTGAGCCGTATGAAGTTACACAAAGTATAAAATGTGAATACTGCCCCACACCATACCCCACCCCACCTCATCCCATCCCACCCCACCCTTCCCACATCATATCATGCCTCATCACAGCCTCATCTTTCACAGTACACCTCATCCCATTACACCACACCACACCACACCACACCACACCACACCACACCACACCACACCACATCACACCACACCACACCACATTGCCCAGAGGTGAAGGAATTTGTCAAGATAGCAAGAGGTTCATGATGCATTTCAAATGATTTATAATAAAAAGTAATATTGAATGGAAAAGTCAGTAAATTATCTACTTTATGATAAAAGATAGTTCAATAAGTTCATGGATAGTTCATGGCATATCATATATATTATATAATATATAATTTTATATACCCCAAGATTTGTCATCAGAACTCACAGGCAAAACAAGGCACTCACGGATTCAGACACTGAGACAGGAAAAAAGATAAAGAAAACAAGGATGTTAGCTAACAACTTGTAACAAGATACTCAAGCTCCAGTCAGAGTCAGACATGAACAAAGATAAAATAAAAAGGAGGTTATTGTGCTAAAAACTGTATGACCTCAACCTGAATTTTGTATGTGCCTGAAAATAAAATATCTGTTGGTGAGATATGAATACCACAGATCGCCACACTAAACCACACTAGTAGAACTTTAGCGTTTACATTCCATTATCATGATTGTGATTATCAAGAACAAAAATTTATGGTTAAAATTATAACCAAAATCTTATTTAAAAAAAAAACTGTCCAGATGTAGTCACAATATACTTGATTCAGGTCAGGCCAAAGACCTCAAATCTGGTCAATGAAACTGTGAAAGATTTTATCTTCTTGTGGGCTTTTGCCCATGATTTAGTGGGTTTTGTGTTTTTTTTGTTTTTGCTTGTTTTGTTTTTATTTTTTTGTTTGTTCATTGCTTTAAACTATGATAAGTCATTTTTCTAATGATGAAGAATATTTGTAAATAATGCAAGCTAAATTTATAATTAATATAATTCATTTAAAACATGTGCTCAACAGAACTTTTCATCAGTATCCCCTGTGTGCAGATTCTTTTCTGCACGCTGAACACACACAAGGTGGACATGAACCGGCTACTAGGGGGTCAGATTGGCCTGGAAGACTTCATCTTTGCCCACATCAAAGGCCAGCCCAAAGAAGTGGAGGTGGAGAAATCGGAAGACGCACTGGGATTAACCATCACAGACAACGGTGCAGGCTATGCCTTCATCAAGCGAATCAAGGAGGGCAGTATTATGGACAAAGTGCCGCTTATCGCTGTGGGGGACCATATAGAAAAGATTGATGGGCAATCGTTGGTGGGCTGTCGACACTTTGAAGTGGCCAAGAAGTTGAAAGAGATCCCTAAGGGAACGACCTTTTTGTTACGAACTGTTGAACCGTTGAAATCGGGTTTCTGTGAGTATTCTGATTTTCTTTTTGTTGTTGTGGGCTTGTCATATATATATAGATTTAGACTAACAGTGAGAGAGTCAAGAGACTGTAGTGTCTGTAGTGTGCATTAATTAAATTTTAAATGTAATCTTTTTAGTTTTCTTAATTTATAAATTAAATATGTATTACAATCTGAAATCAGGAATGGATCTTTTTCTTTGCTGATGAGTAAAGGTTAGGTTAAAAAAAATGAAGCAAAAGGGATATAATTTTTTGTTTAAAGCCACAGTAGTATTTTGTTGTTCAAAACATTGCAGGATTCCTTAGTAATTTCTGAGTGAATGATTTCATAAATAGTACTAGTAGTTTAATTTTTACTTTCAAAATAAGTTACCTGTTCCCAGCCAATGCAGATGTGAACACACAGTGACAGACACACTCACTTACTCTCACTCTCTCACACAACTTACACACACACACACACACACACACACACACACACACGTACACATGTACACACACACACACACACACACACACACACACACACACACACACACACACACACACACACACTCACTCACTCACTCACTCACACTCACCCATGCATTACATTCCACATTCATTAACCGAGTGTCAATAGGGGTGTGTGTGTGTGTGTGTGTGTGTGTTTCTCAGTTCAGAGTATCTCAGATTGACTGATAGTTTTAATTATCATTTTTCCTGTTTTATTATTCAGATGTAATCTACCATTTAAAATTTTTTTAGTGTATAAAGCACACACTATGAGTAATAAGTCCAAGTAATGAGGGCCGCAGATCTTCGGAAAATGCATTTCAATTTTCACACACAATAACACATAATAGTATTTATACCTACATGCATGAAATCATGATAATTATGCTCTTAAGAGGCCTTTGGCAGTTGTAGACTTTTCCCCTGTTACTGTGTTAGTTTATAAAAGCCGACAATCCAAATTAAAAAAAAAAATCAGTCATCGTCTTGTAATAGACCTATCACTAGCGTCATGTACTGTAGCATGATATTATTAGTAAAACTTTTGACTAGTGTGAAGTAGTGTTACTGTTAGTCTGTTACTAAGACTGCATGGTTAAAACTCCCTGTCTTCTTGGAGTTCCCCCATAACTCCTTGAGGAGTCACTACTCTATAGTTTTATAGTATTTTTATTAAAAATACACTGTGGTTTGGGCAGGTTGAACCCACCCCTCTTCAGATCGCAGACTGCATGCTCAGTATGTTTGTGTCATCTGTACCTTGGGCCATAACTATCCTCAGTATGATCTTGTTCTAGATAAAGGCAGACATGTGTTTTTACAAGAGATTTTGGTTTATATGATTAGTATTATATAATATCTGAAGTACTTGGTTAAGGCGTTAAACTGAAGACGTTTAAACTGAAGAGCGAACAAACTTGTATCCATGAGGGAGTAGAGTTGGAACCAGTTCTTTCAAATGGACACAGGACAGTTTCCTTGTGAAAATTTACAAACCAACACCTTCAGAACAACTTTAAAATCACAGATCAGATGGTCTAACCGCCTAGCTATTCTATCTCCCTTTGACCGCTCACCAGAGGATAAATTTTATTGAAATAATGTATTGAATGTCCTTGGATCCTAAATCTGAGTGCTAGGTCTGCCTTTGTTTACCCCAAGGTGTCATGAGGCTGATTCTCTGATCACTGGCATTTCAGTTTCAGGCAGCGATTGATTTGTTGTCAGATGCTTGAAATGACATCAGAGCTGCCTTGTTACAAGAGCTACAGTCTGTCCTTGTCTTTCGCTGGTTTCTGTTGCCATGGAAATACTCCCTTAGTTATTGTTAATGTTTTCTAAACCGGGGATTTTTTTTTCTGCGAGAATTTTTTTTTTATTTGGTGGATTTGTAAGGTGTTAACTCATTTATCTGGTATGGATTTTTGTCAGTTCTTTTTTTTTTTTTTTACATAATGATTTTAAGTTAGATTTTGTTTATGTGTGGTTCTATTTTTCATTTCAATTTTCATTAACAAATTTTTAAAAAATCCGTACATGTAGTGTATGTTATAATCTATTTATTTTTGTGTTTTTACATTCTTCCGATTTATAATACTATTTTTGTAAGGTCTATTGAGAAGGAGGTGAAGGAGGGGGGGTGGGGGGGGAGGGTTGTGATGAAAATAGCAGAAAAGGAAGTAGTACATTTTTTATTTAGTATTTGCCTAAGTAGGTGTACAGTTTTGTGAGTGTGTGTGTGAGTGAGTGTGCATGTGAATGTGTATGTGAAAGAATAGCACCCAGTCAGTCACTTATGGTCTAGTAAATTGGTGGGAAAAGCCTGATTTCACATCAGAATCAGACCCCTAACCTCTCGCTTTCCAAGCCATGTATTATTATATATATATATATATATATATATATATATATATATATATATATATATATATATATTGTAGACACTACATAGTTACTATAGTGGAAGCATTCCTGGGTGCAAGAAATGGCCAGGTACGCTCAGGTTAGGCTTAAGTTTTACTTTTTGACCCCAAGCTCTCTCTTCCATCTCAATTCTCATACAATATACATCTGGCAGTATACTGTTTACAAATGTTTCCCCCCTCCATCCATAGAGCTGTAAGACCAGTGACCCACCTTACTTAAGTTTTGGTATAAAAACAAAAATGAAGCTGCTCAGCTGTACTGAGCTGTTAGGATCTGTAAATAAGTCTGTGGAATGAGTGTTTGGCGAGACATCACACACGCCACAGTGCATGCATGCCAGTCCTTAACTGGCCTAAGCCTCTTACAGTCTTAGTCTTATTGGTGACATTGACAGTGTAGCGGTGGATCCACCCATTGTGATTGAGGGCCCTCTGTAGTGGAGAATCTGCTTACTGCTCAGTAGAATAGGTTGTGCTGTTTTCAGTGTCAAGTGTAATGTTACGATAATGTGGACACGCACTGCAGCTGGTGTGAAACTAATAATGTATCCAATGTGTACTTGTACTAGTTGTAGTTGTAGTGTACACAGTGGTAGACTGTGTGAAGATGGAATATCGGTGGTGGTGATGGGAAATCAATGAACAGATGTTTGATATCTCTGGTAAGTGTGCAGACTGATGTAACACACACGCTGACGTAGAATAGATATATACACCCAACAGGCACAGATCCTTAATGTATTCTTGACATAGACACATTGTTTGCATGCACTCAAACACACACAGTCACACACACACATATACATGCACATTTTCAGTTTAACGTCTAAATGTGAATAGATGTTAAACTGAAGATATCACACTTACACACACTCACTTACACACACACACACACTTACACACACACACACACACTTACACACACACACTTACACACACACACACACACACACACACACACACACACACACACACACACACACACACACATGTGCATTAGTTAACACACACTGTCTAAAAATGTGTGCATGCATCACATGCAAATGGTGCATTCACTCTTGAGTCTCTGTCTCTCATCTCTCACATGCACACAAACATGCACACTCAACAGTTACAGGGAAAGCATACGCATGCACAATTATAAAATTATATTTTCTTTTCTGAAGAGATTCATAACGTAAAATATAAAAAGGACCCCTCCAAAAAACAAACAAACAAAAAAAACAAACAAAAAAGACAAAAAAGACCCCCCAAAAAGACACCATTGCCATCAATTTTCCAGTAGTAAATAGTATTGGTTAAATTACAAATTTTCTGATGTGCGAAGCTGTCGCTCTCTTCTCACAGTTCGTTCCCTCAGTTGAACAACAGACAACCTACAAATTATTCAGCAAGGAACTAAACTCGGGCGGAAAGATAACTGCAACTGGAACATGGGGAGAGATGCATAATAGATCAGGCACCAAGAACAAGTCGTTTCGTGAGAGAAAGCAGGCGTCCATGAATGGGATGCTCTCTTGAATGTGTAATGTGGAAGTACTGGAAAAGAGTATAAGATGGGGAGAATTATACTGTAGGTTGTTGCAGCACGTGTGAATATATAGCAGGAAGTATGATAGATTAAATTATAAATTCTTCTTCTTAATTAATCAGTCGCCTCATTTTTAAGCCCTCAATACCACCTTCAAAAGGCCTTCATAGAAGGAATGTGACTTGTAAATGAGTCGAACAATAGAAAACTTTTGATATCAGAAAAAAAGTTGAAATATTCAGATACAGACACACCACACCGTACCACACCACACCACACCACACCACACACACACAGACACACACACACATACACACACACACTCTCTCTCTCTCTCTCACACACACACACACACACACACACACACACACACACACACACACACACACACACACACACACACACAGGCACATTGTACATGTACTGCATGTATACATGCATACAGATTTATTAGTACACTGATGTTGTGATGATGTGTCGTGTAGTGGCATCAAGATTACCTCACACATGCTCCAAGAACACACTCGCATAGACAGACACACAGAGACATGCACGCACACACACACACACACACACATCAGTCACTACGTAATTATTTAATAATACAGTTTTTATGTACATGTCTGTCCAAAAGGTCCAGACATACATGTTGTTTGCATTACAATATTGCAAGTTCTTGTTGTGAGGTTTTAAAGTGGGGTTTCATAAACACATGTGCAAACACACCTTCAGCATCTACACATATTTTAAAACCTATTATAACAATATTTGGCATATAATAATATATATTATATGTATCTTTTAAATTTGTGTATAAATTTTTGTATTTCTCATTCCTTGGCTCGAACTCCTAGGTTCACCTATGGTGAGATTTTGTGATACATGTGACTGTTTTTACCCACACATTATTATTTAAAACTAGTTGTTAACTTAAATGGTTGCATACAGTGTGTAAGAACAATAGGTTGAATGCAAGAGCTTTGATTTGTTTTTCCTAGATACAGTGCTACATAAATTCCACATTGTTGTTGTTCTGGTGATGATGATGATGATGATGATGGTGATGATGATGATGATGATGATGGTGATGATGATGATGATGTGGTTTTAGTACTTTTACAGAGCTCTCAAAATTCTCATAATCTGCAAGAACTGGAGAAGCCATAATAAAGTCAGAGTAAATTGTGGCCCATCTAAAAATGATTTACATTTATAATCTGATTAATCTCTGATTTTGAGGGCTGCATAATAATCAGAGAATTATGAAGTCTAGATCTATACTTGACAAAATAATTGATTTGTGTTGATTTTCAGAATCTTAATGAATGATCAATAGTGGACTTCCTGTAAGCATAACATGATGAGCTTGGGGTTTTGTTTTGTTTGTTTTGACAATGCAGTAAATGCGAGGCTTGTAAAGCCCAGGCCAAATACAGGACTAGAATAGACCTATGATATAGCTGACAATAAGTTGTGATTACTTTAGAACTTTAAAGGTTTTTTTTTTGGATTTTGTTTTGTTTTTGTTTTGTTTAATTGCACTTATATCTATATATCTATATATCTATATCTATATCTCTCTCTATATATATCTCTCTCTATATATGTGCCGCATAATTTTACTTAGATATATTTTTAGGCTGATAAAAGAATTCAGCTTGATTTTATCTGTTCCTCATTTTTGACATGCTTTATCAGGTGATTAATAACATGAAGTGATAAAGACAGACACTTACATCATATACTTCATTTTTTTGTTACATACTATTTTGTGTGTGTGTGTGTGTGTGTGTGTGTTTGCATAATGCCAATTTAAATAAAATGTTATTAAATGTATACACTGAACACAGGAAAGTGCTGAAAAACAGAAAATGTAGTCTGTAGTGTAGATCCATGGTAAACAGTTGGTAATTAATATGATATATATGCTGATTTGATTGATCAATACTTCTGCATGGATGCTCTCAGATGGATTTGGTAATATGACTATGGGAGACAGAGGGGGAGAGAAAGAGATAGAGCTTAAGTCGTGATGTTTTGTGCTGTGTATCATGGTGACTCTCACTCACTCTCAGTCTCTTGTAGCTATGTGTTGTTGGTTTTGTGGAGTGACGACTGACTGACTAAGTGACTTTGTGTGTTGTGAAAATTCTGAGTCTGTTCTTGAATCTGGTGTTTCGTGCTCTTGATTCTTCTTCTTCTTCTTCTTCTTCTTCTTCTTCTTCTTCTTCTTCTTCTCCTCCTCCTTCTTTTTCTTCTTCTTCTTCTTTCTATGGGAATGAGGTTTTTGTGGGGATCTGAATTGGGAGAAATGTTTCAATCAGATAAAGATTGGTTTTTACCTTAGGAGCTAAGATAGTATAAAAATTGAAATTTTTTGGTTTTTTTTTTGTATTTTGTTTTTGTCAGTTATTTAGTTTCAGATTTTGATTCTCTGTTTTGAAAAAAAAATCAGATTGGT
>CM054140.1:21485983-21493483 GCA_028751875.1 Rapana venosa
TCCCCTTATAAATCTGTAGGTGTGCAAAGTATACACCACTTTGCCAGACCCACCCCCTACCCCCCCTATCCCTCACCCCATTTGAACACATTACCATTGGTTTACAATTGCAATCCAACCCTCATTGTAAAATTTTATAAATGCCCCGCCGTCACAATAAAAGAATCCCTCGCACCCCCCCCCCCCCCCCACCTCCAGCACACTCCAAACCCTTCACACCACCGCCCCATCATCAGTGTTTAAACACCGCTCCTACGCATTCATTTTCAGATGCGTGCGAATGCACCAGTGAGTGGCCTTATATGTCAATTCTCAGCTCAGCTCTAGCTCCCGTCGTTGCGCTGACACTTAGTGGTAAAACCCGAGCTTGCAGACTCCGATTTAAATTCTTAGCTTAGCGAAACTGAGGCTGAATGAAGCCTTCAGCTGATGAAGGGTGTAGACTGTGTGGGTTAGGCTAGGTTAGGTTAGCACTGCCAGTAACAGCGACCGTGTGTGTGTGTGTGTGTGTGTGTCTTCTTGTCCTGTGTCATCAGCCAACATCGGGCCATCCAGTGGCAAGAAGGGGTCTGGGGGTTTGGGTACGGGCAAACAGACGCTGCGATTACGCTCCAAGGGGCCGGCCACTGTGGAGATTGTGAGTAAAAGTCAACAACAAGGGGGTGGGGGGCAGGGGGAGAGAAGAAGAGGAGGAAGAAGAGGAGGAGGTGGCTGTGGTGGTGGTGGGGGTGGGGGTGGAGGTGGGGGTGGTGGGTGAAGCTTATTATTGTGTGGGATGTGTGGATGGATCTCTTGTTTTTTGGGATGGGGTGGGGGGTGGATTGAGTGTTATTGTGGAATGTCATTGTTGTGTTGTGTTGTGTGTGTGTTGTGTGTGTGTGTTTGTGTATGCGTGGGTGTTTGTGTGTTTGTGTGTGTGTGTTTGTGTGTGTGTGTGTGTGCGTGCGTGCGTGCGTGTGTGTGTGTGTGTGTGTGTGTGTGTGAGAGAGAGAGAGAGTGAGAGAGAGAGAGAGAGAGAGAGAGAGAGAGAGAGAGAGAGAGAGAGAGAGAGAGATATGGCCAACAAATAAGAAACAGGGGGGAAGGAAGGGGGAGGAAGAGAGGGAGAAGATGAGTTTGATAGAAGCATGCAGGGTTTAGGTGTAAGGCGCATTGCGTTTTTTTAACATATTTATCATTTTCAGTGTATACTTCTATAAGTGTGTTTGTGTGTGCGCACACGCGCATGTGAATAGGTAGGGGAGGGGGCATGCGTATGCAAAATTGAAAATAGCCTTTTAGAAACACAGAAGTCTTCAAATGGAAAAACTGTATGACTCTTTGTCAATAAATAATACATGGATTGAGTTTTGTTGTTTATGGAAAAATATAATACAAAATTAGTCTCGAAGCATCAGTGTAAAGATGATGTTGCTGTTTTAACTTGATGAAGAGATTGATGTGGTTGATGTGGTTGATGTTTTAACTTGATGGTAACATTGATGTGGTTGATGTTGATGTTTCAGCCTGACGATGTGGTCAATGTGGCAGTGGACAAAATCAACGGCCTGCTTGAGTCTTTCATGGGCATCAACGACACAGAACTCTGTACGTCCTCTCCACATCTTTCTCTCCCCCCCCAATTCTCTTTCCTAATAATTTACTTTCTTTTAAAAGACATCATCAGCTTTGATTCCAAGTATATGTTCTAAATAAGATTATTCAACAGTAGAAATGCACTCAAGCATTTTAAGGCAAGTGGTTGTATTTATGTTTATACCACTTTAAGTCACGACAGATTTCTCTGTGTGAAATTCGGGCTGCTCTCCCCGGGGAGAGGGCGTTGCCACAAGAGCAGCGCCACCCATTATTATTTTTTCTTTTTCTGTCCACAATGGAATGTGCTTCCCTATCAGGGTGGCTTTGCTCTACAGAATTTTTCCAGGGACAGCTCTCTTGTTGCCGTGGGTTCTTTTACATGCGCTGAATAATTATGTGTAACACACGGGACCTTGGTTTATCGTCTCATCCAAAAGACTAGCACCCAGACCATCACTCAGGGTCTAATGGATGGGGGAAAAGTTTCGGGTGCAAACGGGATTCGAACCACAGCACACTTCCGACCCGGACTTTTGGCTTTCTAGGCAGGCACGTTACCTCTAGACCAGCGATTGCTAGAGGAAATGGGGATTCTTACCTGTAGAAGTAAAATGGGTGCTTGCGATTGTATGACTCTTTGCAAGTTCTTTTTGCGTATGATATATTGGAGGTGGCTTGTATCCAGCAGTTTTATAGATCTTTATGCCCCCCTCCTCTCTCCCCCCTTTCCCCTTCCCCATCTCTTGTTTAAGTACGATTGTCAGGTAGGTATTTCACATTTACCATCACTCCCGTTTAGGATGAAGAACATTGCCATGTGTGTCAATTACATGTTCTTTATTTCGTTGTCTAAGTTTTCGGCGTGGGGGCAAGTATTCATTTGTTGAAAGGAAAGATTCAGCTTCTTTGGTTGGCCATTGGTGCTGTTGTTTTGACTGTGGCTGTGATGCAAGCCGCCAGCTCTTTTTTAGGGAGTTGATTGTATTTTGGAGTGTGTTTTTGTATGGTGTGTGGAGTGTAGTCATACATGTATGTGTATCTTAAGAGACCAGTAGCAGGGTCTTACTTCCAAGAGCTGTATCATTCTTCTCACTGTCTAATGATACAAAAGCTATAAGAATTCTGATGCTTCATATTAATGATAATATTGCCTTGAGAGTACTTTTGGAAACAGAAGACAGGGTTTAAAAAAAATATATTGTGTATACTTTTTTTTGGCAAACACCACTCTTCTGATATTTTGTTCTTTTGCCTGCCAACAAGTAAACCATAAGGTTCTGGGTTCCATTCCCAGCCTCGCCCTTTCTTCCCAGTTTGACAAAAAATCGAACTGAATGTCAAAGTCCTTCGGATGAGACTATAAACCCGAGGCCCCGTGTGCGAACGCATGCAGAACATCTTGCGCACATGTTAAATCCTGTTCCGCTTTTTGAAAGAGTAGGCCATTGTGTGCCGGTGGGAACAGATGACAAAATTTACAAAACCGCATACACACGGGGACTGGATGTAAAAAAGCGCATGAGTGCTTATTCCATTATCCTCGATATTAAAAAAAAAAAAAGTCATCTGAGCGCTTTGATTTGTAGCTTTACAAGATTCAGCGCTGTATAAATTCCATACATTATTATTATTATTATTATGATTATGATTATCATTATTATTATTATTATTATTACTACTACTGTTCTTTCTTTTTGGCCGCAGCTCAAACAATCTGGGAGATCGGAAGCAAGGCGGATAATCCTCACGACTTCACCGTGGGCATGGATGACTCGGAGCTTCGCGACTTTGGCTTCACGGACGATTTCATCTTCGACCTGTGGGGGGCCATCAGTGACGCCAAGAGCGGGCGGCTGAACAAAGTGCAGGAGTTCAGTGAGCAGTTTTAGCCACGCACGCACACACGACGACGACGACAACAACAACAACAAGAGCGGCTGACTGTCTGTCTGTTACCCCCTGTGCTTTTCTTGCCTCCTCTCGCTTGACAAGGAGATTTCTTCTGGTGTAGATCAGTTCGGAAACAGAGGTTTGCAAAAAAAAAAAAAAAGCAGAGTCCATTTTATGAATTAGAAAACAGTTTCCATGATGGGTTTTTTTGTGTTTGTTTTTGTTTTCTTTATCTATTGCCTTTTTTGTTTTGGAGAAACTATCGTAGCTGAATATTGACCGATTTTGAACGATGGAGTAAGTAGGTATCTTTGTGAATATGTTAAATTATTGGAGTGTTTTATAATTGTATGTGTTATTTTAGGACTGGTTTGCAGATGATAGAAATGCGAAACAAAACATTATTAAAATTTTTTTTTTCTTTTAATGAACTCTATGAAGGATTTGAGTCTTGATTTAACTCGAGTATCCAGAACTGAAAGGAATCCTGCAGTTTGTAGAATAAAGATGATGTTAACTCTTGAAAATCGTATGTGGATTTTAAAGAAGATTCATCTGTATATATATATATATGATCATACTTTCTTTTTGGAGGGGGGCGGGTGAGGGGAAGGGGTGGGGAGAGAAGTAAAGGAAAATGGCTGACATGACCTGAGGGAATCATTATCATTACATTACAAGTCATGACCATTGTGTGCTTTATACAGTATCCCACCGCCTTGCTCTGAATAGTGAGAAATGTGTAGAAAGCTGGAAACAAACAAACCCAACTATATTTTTACAATTACATTCCATAGTTTATGAATTCCAAAACCATTGATGCTCTACCACAAATTATTCAGTTTTATGTTTTCAACAAAGAGATATATATATATTTGAGTTTTGGTTAGCTTTGGTTTTTCTTCAAAGCGAATCAATGTGCATGTGTCGTGATATGTCGTACATTACATCTGAACATTTAAAAACAAAACGTTGAATGTAGAGTGCTGAGGTTTTGCGAAGCTAATTTTTTGGAGTTGGGTTTTCCTGTTCTGTGGGGTAGGTTAGTTCAGATGGAAGAATGAGGACGTTGTGAATACAGTTGTTGGAGAGGCGTTACTATCATAACATTCCTGACTCATCTTCTTTGGTTTTGTTGGATGTCTTGTTTCATGGTCACATTTAAAAAATACATATATATATATATATATATATTGGTGGTTTACATTTTTTGAACAATCAGTCCTCTCAGAGGTTATATTCATACATGTATCATTTCTTTGTGGTCGACTTTTGGAGGTGTTGAGAGTTGAAATGGGGAAATTAATATTTTGTGTGTTTTATCTTTTTGAATTTAAGATATTTATGATGAGACGCATATGAATTAATCAGTTACACAACAGGGTAGAGAAAAGTTTGTGCTTGTTTTTGTGATGTTGTTTGTCGTGATTGGTTTTTTGTTTTGTTTTTTTGTTGTAATATCCAGTTTGTTGTGAAATATGCATGCATTGCGTTGCATATCATGTTGCATTTTTTTATGCACATGTATACACACCATTTTGCGGTCATGCTTTCTTTGTGGTTGTGATATTTGTTGACGTGAAAGTGAACGTTCAGAGTTGGTATTTCTCGTCGTGTCTTTCTGCATTCCTCTGCAGTGTTGTGATAATAATATATATATGTATATGTATATATATATATATATTTTTTTTTTTTTTTTTTTTTTTTTTTTTAACCATGTGTGTGGAGTCTAACTTTCTAATGTACTCTGCATTTTAGATCATGTTTACTTCAGAAACTTTTCTTAGGGAGAAACTGAAAGTGAATTTGAGAAGGGGGTGGTGGTGGTGGTTGTGGTGGGTGGGGTGGGATAGATGGATTCCAGGGGTGGGGGGGAGACATCATCAAAATGTACTAATCATACTTGTTTGTTATCATCATCAGCCTTTTTTGTTCTTTTCATATTCTCAATCTCGCATGAGGCATAACGTAGCGACCAATACTTTCTATTGCAAAATGTAAAAATGCATAGTAATTGTGACGGTTCTTATTCCTGCTAGAAAAAGCCAACTTGTATTTGAACAAAACTAGTGAAGAAAAAGAAAGGTTTGACTGGAAGAATTCGCAATCACATAGTTTTCATTGCATTAAAGAAAACAACAAGAAGAAAAGAAGTAAAATGGAAAAAAAATCCACTACCATCATCATTAAGAAGTTGAGTTATTTACCAGACTCTTTCAGACAGTTACCTGGAAAAAAAAATGATTAGAGTCAGTTAAGTTGTATGTCAAATGTTCAGTTTTAGGCACATTTCAGAGTCAGTTAAATTATAAGTAAAATGTTCAGTTTTGAGCACATTTCAGAGTCAGTTAAATTATAAGTAAAGTGTTCAGTTTTAGGCACATTTCAGAGTCAGTTAAATTGTAAGTCAAATGTTCAGTTTTAGGCACATTTCAGAGTCAGTTAAATTGTAAGTCAAATGTTCAATTTTGAGTACATTTCAGAGCTAGTTAAATCAAAATAAGTAAAATGTTAAGTTTTGAGCACATTTCAGAGTACTTAAGCACAGACAAAGTTAAAAACAAACAAAACAACGAAACTGACCCAAGCCAACTGAAAGACTGAAACGGTAAGATTCCTGGTGAGAATTTACCCAACAGACTTCATATGTAGACTGTTTGTGTGTGTGTGTGTGTGTGTACATGCGCACAGGTGTGCATGCTTGCATGTGGTTGTTTTATTTGGAGAGAAAGGAGAGGATGCTAATTTGTGGAAAAAGACCATAAGAATGGGTACAGAGAAGAGCGAATGTGAAGTGAACTGACATGCATCAATCTGTTTATTTATTCTCATTTGAATTACAGTTTCATGAACTCTGTTTGTGTGTGTGTGTATGTGTGTGTGTATGTGTGTGTGTGTGTAGATAGATAGATAGATAGAGAGATTTATTTTTTAATTAAAATTTTTTATTTTCTTTGAACTTGGGTTAGATTGTTAGGGCATTAAAATGCTTTACACCAGGGCGAAATGGTGTATTTACATACCAAGCACATGCAGATCATCCGGAAATGTGTACATCTTTCTAGTTAAGTTTTTCTATGTCATTTTTTGAAACTTTCCCAGAAGTGCTCTTTCAGATTGTGAACACGTCTTTCAGGTCTGTTGTATAGATGAGAGAGGATCCCATCTCTTCTGTGTTTTTAGAGATATCCTTGTTGAAGATTCATATTCCCCTGATAAAAGGTTTTTAACTGTAATTGTTTTCGGTAAAGTTTTATAATACTGGAAAAAAAAAAGTTAAGAAATTTGTTTTTCTATGGTAGAGTCCTGTCAATGGATGGCTACAGAATGAACAGTTTACCATCACCGTGAGAACCTTCATGTTTAATGAAAATCTGGGTGTTTTTTCTTTCTAACTGGTATTTTCTTTCTTTCTTTTTTCTTTTTTTTAGATTTTAACTAACAATGTGAAGGGGGTATAGAAAATTATTTGTTGGGAGATGTTTTTGTATGACACATGCCTGACTATTTCTTTCAAAATTTCATTTTGCATACGGGGCAATTGTTTGCGTGCCCCCATCCCCCCCCTTCCCCCCCCCCCTTCCCACCCCACCCTGTCAGGGTTGAAATAAAGACAGGATGTAAATTTTGTATCAGACAGTAGCATCTGCTGACAACAGAAGTATGTAGGTTACTATCTGCGTGTTTTCTTTGATCATGTCATTTTGATGTGTTGTTGACTCCTATGTGGACAGTTGACCGTGTAGTACAGAAACGTGTATATGATGATTGACAAGCGGAAAGAGGAGCATGTCAGAAACAAGCGCAGTTTGCACGCAGACGAGAGTGTCATGGGAAGTAATCAGTTCCTAGTGCATAATTATTTCCCTTGAAAGACCATGCTCAGACATTGTGGTGCATGGTTGAATTTATGTTTTTAGCGAGCGTGTGTGTGTGTGTGTGTGTGGTATGTGTGTGGTATGTGTGTGTGTGTGTGGTATGTTGTATTCTGAATGTCTTTTTGCTCATAGAGACAGAAGCTTCTCTGTTCTT
>CM054140.1:21498483-21535983 GCA_028751875.1 Rapana venosa
TCTTGTGATCTATAGAATTCAGAACTTGAATGTGAACACATTCTCTAAGAGTTAATTAAAAATGAATGTCTCATGAAATATTCAGACTGAATGTAGTTACATATTTTGAATAGAAAAGAAAAAAATCCTGGAGTGGTATTGAAGAAAGTTGAGTTGCTAAGTTGTTATTCAGTAATGAAAAGAAAGATACCTAAATATGATTTTTTTTTTTAGGAATGGGAGTAGAAGAAGGCTCATAGAGACAGAAATGTGTAGAATTTAAATGATGCAAAACGTAAGTAGTCAGCTCTCTCTCTCTCTCTCTCTCTCTCTCTCTCTCTCTCTCTCTCTCTCTCTCTCTCTCTCTCTCTCTCTCTCTTCTCACACACACACTCACACTCAAAGAGTAGAGCATACTAGCAAGTTGCAATAACAGTGGGACATTTTTTTTTTTAATCATGCAAAAGCGATATGTGGTAAAACCATCTACATTATAGAAGTCAAGTTGCTACCTCATTTACATAGTCAAAATGATGGCATTACAGGTTATCAGTGGCAGGTCAGTCAGACCTAACCTTAGACACTATCAAGCCTACAATACAATAGAGCACATTAATTTTGTACACACTCTTTTCAAGGACAAGGAACAGAGAAAGCCAGCAAGAAAACAGCTACAAGGTGATATAATGTGCTGTTGTGGCGTCTTTGTATTTTGAGAGTGTAGGTCAATGTGCACAGCACTGTGGAGACACCAGTGAAGAAATCCTGCCTGAGTGTGGCCCTAGGCTGCCAGCATAGGGGAGGTAAGGGGAAGAGGAAGAAGGGGGACAATCACTGCAAACACACAGAACAGCAAGGACAGCTACCATGAATCAAAAGAGAAGTTGTAGTGTAGTGTTGAAAAGAGGAAGCATTTGTCAGTGCAGAAATGGACACTTCATAAAAAACTAAAAAACCAAACAAACAAAAGCAAAAACAAAGTAAAGGGTGCCACTTTCAAAAAAGTATGTGGGGAATATATATATATTGAAATGTACCAGAACATTGTTAAGAGGCAAAGGCTGAACACCACTATTGTATGTGTTAGTCATACTTTTGTATCATGAAAGGCATACTAAGTATATTTGAAGTGTGTGGGTTTTTTTTTTTTTTTTTTTTGTGCTCAGGTTTTCTGTGGTTAGTATTCAGTAGTTGGGACTTTCCAGGCTTGAAAGTTGAAATGTACAAGGAAGATTGCATAGCTTGCTATGCTGTCAGTCAGGTGTAGCACTTTCACAAACAAGCTGTCGGTTTTATTCAGGAAGTAGTTGTGGAGGAAAGCTGTTGGGTTTTTTGGAAAAAAAAAATTAGCAGCACAGTAACTTGTTGCCAAGAAGAAAGATTGTAAAGGACTGGAGTAACAACATGATTGTGGATACAAGTCAAGTCAGGTCAACAGTCAAGTCAAAAACACGTTAATCATCCCATGAAGGACAGTTACATTAGTGTACATGTATATTCCACAATGATTGTTCATGATGGTGATGGTTGTATCTTGGCTGATCACAAAGCCATGTCAGAGCTGACAGGAGGTATAAAGGAAGAGATGAGAATACTGAAGGAAATCATACTGAAGACCAGTTAGAGTAAAACTCCATCGAGATAAGGTATGTTTTTTCTGCTTCTTCCTTGCAAAACTGGGAAATTTAGGCTGGAGTTGGCAAAAGGCATAATTTTATATCTGAGATAAAACTGTTTTACAATGTGTTCTTAACAGGTTCAGAGTATTAACAGAATGAAGGATGATTTAAAAAAAAAATTGTTGCGAACTCTTATAGTAAATGGTAACAGTACTTAAGTAACTTAAAACACTGTGTGTACAGTTTTACACCATTTCTGGCAACGAATGTGTGTGTGTGTGTGTGTGTGTGTGTGTGTGGTTTTTGCTTGACATCATTTATATGTGAACAATATTTTATTATATTCATGTTTCTTGAAATGGTCATTTAACTTAAATGTTGAAAACATTCCATTCACTCTGTCTCAGTAACCACCTCCCCCCCCCCCCCCCCCCCCCCAGAAAAAAAAAAAGCATTAGAAATGTAAGATGACATAAAACGGTGTAAAAAATGTCTTTAGTTTCAGTGTTTTACTATCAACATACCAGAAATAGATAAATCACTATTGAACATCATTCCTAGCTAGACATTTTGAAATGTACAGTCCTTTGTATTTATTCACCTTTTGATACACAATACAGCATGAAAACTGTCTAGACCTTGAAAAGAATGTTTGATACACATCTTTGTACTTGATCTTTTGTTTAAAAAAATTGAGTAGAAACTTGCTCAGGTCTGCAATAGCGATTTGAGTAAAAGAAATTCAGAGCTCGCTGTCCTTGGTTTTCTTTGCTGATTGATGTTATAATAATTTCGCATGTCTGTGGATTTGATCCCAAGTCTGATTGATGAAGTCTATTGTGCCTGTAGTCTTGGTCTCGCGCGCTCCTCCTGGTTTGTGGTCTGTTCCTGTACTGTTGCAAGTCTTTGTTGGTTATAATAAAGTGATGAGTCTGAGCCTGGTCTTTCTCTGCTGTGTTCGTCATTCATGTATGCCAAGTACCATGTGAAAAGAAGGAGGGTTAAGGTAAGGGTGAGTGGATAGAGTGGTGGTTGGTTTCCAGTCTATTTATTTTTTGTTTATTTTATTCTTTTATTTCGAGGATAATGGAATAAGCACTCGTGTGCTTTTAAAAAAAAATCCAGTCCCTGTGTGTATTGGATGTAAAAAAGCGCATGAATGCTTATTATATTATCATCGCTATAAAACATAAAAGAAGATTCTGCAATTAATCAACGCCAGCGTGTGGTGGGTTATGGAAACACAAACATACACCCAGCATGCATTCTGTATCCAGAGAGGGAAGGAAAGCCTCCACTAGGTTCACCTTGCCCAAGAGACACGGATGGGGATGAGATAGCTCAGTGGTCAGAGCACTCGCTTTCTCCCAAGCTAAGGTTAAGCAGCATCGAGCGTGGTTACCACTTGGATGGGTGACCGTTTGCACGCCTCGGCTTCAGTACAGTTCCTCCCCAGTTCACCCAGCTGTAAATGGGTACCTGCCCTCTTTAGGGTCAGGGAAGGTAAAGCAGCAAGGGCGAGGGGAAAGGCGCGCCGTCCTCAATAGCCCGGCCCTCTGGAGAAATGGGTCTCTGATGCCTACATCCCTACGACCGCATAGTTAAAGGACCAAACACCCACACACACCCACCCACAAAACCCCCACCACCACCCCCCCCCCCCACACACACACTCCCACAAACACAAAACACACCCCACACAACACACACACAGAATCTGATATAACGTTCATAATTCAATCCCCAATACCCCCCCCCTTCCCCCCCATTTCCTCCGCCTCCCCCCCACCTCCCCTCTTTCCCCCCTCAACCCCTTCTCCCCCCTCCCCCCTTTCCCTCCACCCCTCACACCCCATCCTTGTCCGAGAACATTACATGTCATACATTTTTCCCCGTTCCCTTGAGAACTTTTAAAATCCGTAAATCACTTCTAGGCCCCAAGTGCCGTTTACCAGGAATCATTAAGAGAGAGAGAGAGAGAGAGAGAGAGAGAGAGAGAGAGAGAGAGAGAAAACAGAGAGCGAGAGAGAGAGAGAGGGGGGAATAGATAGATAGATAGATAGAGAGAGAGAGACAGAGACAGAGAGAGACAGAGAGAGAGAGAGAGACAGACAGACAGACAGATTTTTTCTTCGGTTTTTTCTTTTATGGATGGAATCCAGTGCTTCCCCCCTCCCCCCCCCCCCCCCCCCCCCCACCACACACACACCCTTCTTCATCCCCCACTTTTATTTCATTTCTCACTTAGTCCTGCTACAACCTCCTCCACCTCCATCCCTTTACTCCCTTTCAGGGCCATCTTTCCTACTTCTGAGATGCATTTTTTTCCCAATGGAGAAAACTTGCAGTCTACTTTGCATTTTACACTGCATGTATGGGACTCAAACAGCCCATGTTAAAAAAAGCTATGATGGTTAGTGCATTTGCTTATTGCTGTTATAAATGGTGGTTTAGGTTAAGATTTGAAAAAAAACACTCTAAAACAATGATACCAACAATAACAACAAAACTTGAAACAAAACAAAACAAAGGAGAACAAAGAGAGCAATCCCCATAAAAGCCCAAATCCCATTACCCCGCCAAAGTGTATAACCTGTGTGTGTGTGTGTGTGTGTGTGTGTGGTAAGTATGTGTGTGTGTGTGTGTGTGTGTGGTGTGTGTGTACATTTGAGTTTTTTAAAGCTATTAATAGTTATTGGCTGCATGACTGTAAGAATATGTTGAATGCAAGCGCTCTGATTTGTCTTTGCAAGATATAGCTCTATACAAATTCCATTTATTATTATAAAAAGCAAAAAAACCCCAACCCCACCCAAACCAAAAAAAACCAAACAAACAAATGAAAGAACCCCCCCCAAAAAAAAACCCACCAGCAAAACAAAACAAAACACCCAACAACATGGTAAAACAACAACAACAGACAAACTAAAATTCCAACAGTTTGTTTCGATTGCTGGTTACTTGCTGTAAAATAAAGGTGGGGAAGACTGAATCTAAATTTCAGATGTGACGTGCGTGCTGTTCTGTATAGTTAAGTCTTCATCCCTGATGTTTTTGATAATTATATTGGTTTTGTCTTTCAGAGTTGATCTTTTACTATGATGATGATGATGATGATGATGACGACAACGACAGCTACAACGACTAAGATGATGATGATGATGATGATGATGATGGAGACGACAACGACAGCTACAACGACTATGATGATGATGATGATGATGATGATGGAGACGACAACGACAGCTACAACGACTATGATGATGATGATGATGATGATGATGATGATGATGATGATGAAGAAGAAGAAGAAGAAGAAGAAGAAGAAGAAGAAGAAGACGACAACGACAGCTACAACGACTATGATGATGATGATGATGATGATGATGATGATGATGATGATGAAGACGATGACGACAGCTACAACGACTATGATGATGATGATGTTGATGAAGAAGAAGACGATGACAACGACAGCTACAACGACTATGATGATGATGATGATTTGCAGTTAAACAAAGAAAAAAGGTAAAGGTGTCCCATAACCTATGTCGTCGTAGGGGAGTGAGGCATCAGAGACCTCAACTTCTCAAGGGGCCAGCATATTGAGGGCGGCGCGAAAATACTGCGAAGGATCGTAACTTTTAGTCTTAGAAGCCTTTAGTGATGGGCATGACACTAGCTAGTAATCATTTACTGATAATTCGTGGGGCGGGATAGCCAAGTGGTTAGAGCGTTGAGTTTGCAATCAGGCGGCACGGGTTTGAGCCATTACCGAGACGTCTGTAGCAAGGGAATCTCCTCCTGCAGTGTGTGCCAGAGAGAACACAATTTTATTTTATTTTACTTTATATTGTATTTTTTATATCAGGATAATGGAATAAGCACTTATGTGCTTTTCAAAAAATATCCAGTGCCCGTGTGTATGCGGTTTTGTAAATTCTGTCATCCGTTTCCACCGGTACACGATGGCCTACTCTTACGAAAAGCGGAACAGGATTTTAACGTGTACGCAAGATGTTCTGTGTGCGTTCCTACCTCGGTTTATAGTCTCATCTAAAGGACTTTTGGGGAGAGTGGAGTCCGCACTGATGTTAACTCCAGTGGAGAATATCCTCTAACGGGAATCGAACCCGGGTCGTCAGATTGTGAGAGCAATGTTCTAACCTCTAGGCTATCCCGTCCCCCATCAGGAGAGGAGAGAGAGGAGAGAGAGAGAGAGAGGAGAGAGAGAGAGGAGAGAGAGAGAGAGAGAGAGAGAGGAGAGAGAGAGAGAGAGAGAGAGAGAGAGAGAGAGAGAGGAGAGAGAGAGAGAGAGAGAGAGAGAGAGAGAGAGAGAATGAATGAATGAATGAATGAATCTTTATTTTTCAAGGGTAACAGAATAAGCATGGGCATACTTTTTTCATCCGGCCCTTACCCTGATTGCCCTGAGAGAGAGAGAGAGAGAGAGAGAGAGAGAGAGAGAGAGAGAGAGAGGAGAGAGAGAGAGAGAGAGAGAGAGACAGACAGACAGACAGACAGACAGACAGACAGTAACAAACAGACAGACAGGCAGACAGAGAGAGACGAAGCTGCTGGTTCCTTGTCTCCATTTTTTTCTCTGTCGCAGAAAGCTGTTCAGGAAATTGGACAGGAGAGGAACAGGACTGGAAAGAAAAGGCCAGAGAGGGCTTAGGGGAGCTGGCATCAAATGGCATTGTTGCTGCTGTTGCTGCTGCTGCTGCTGCTGCTGTCTCATTCCAGATAAGAAGGATTTGCCCACTGTCCGTATTCTGTGCCTATTTGCCTATCACTCAACTCCCGCTGCTGCAGGAACAGGGCTAAGATGTGCATTCATTTGTTTTGCAAATAGCACAAGGGTACGTACAGCTGTTGGCTGTCAAGCCTAGAAGAAGAAACCACCTCGCCAGAGTTGATCCCGCGCTGATACCGTACCAGTTGCAGGTTTTTTTGTTGTTGTTGGTGGTGCTCATGATCGCATGAAGTTGCTTGCTTGCTTGCTTGGCCATGTATGTCCGTATTTAATATATAAGAGATTAAAGACAAAACATGATGAGATTTATAAATAGTTTGGAGTCGGTGTAACAGAATGTTTTGATCAAGTGTCAATAGCGCATCAGACATTTTACTGTTGTCCTGAGGTGAGAAAAGCTAAACAAAACAACAAAAAATAAAAACAAAAGGAAAAAGTATTTTTAAAAAACCAAGAAGTTTATTTTTTATAAGAATGACAAAACTTGATTTAAAAAGAATAGAGAGATAAAACAACCAGGCTTCATTGTTATCGATTTCCATAATTTTATTACAACTTCAATTAATAATATCAATCTGCTGCCATTTTTTGGGGTAAAAATCAGGAACGCTGATTCCGACCAATAGGGTTCTGTTTTATCTCCCGTGAATGTCCGCTCCCTTGTGATTGGTCCAATCAGTGGACACAGCCAACTGAAAGCAAGTAGGATTCCTTCCTTTTTCTGGTCGACCACTTCCTTTCTCTATCCCCTCCCCCCACCCCTGAAGTCTGTTACATCTAGATAGTCTCCCCTGTGACTTTGCCATCTGAATCAAAGAGGAGACGATTTGGAGATCTTGGTTGAGACTCTGCCAGGGAAAGATGAAAGAACTGACTGTATGGACGTTGATTTCTTTTGAGATTTGTGTAGACGAGGAGATTTTTGATTACAATCTGGATGATATATTGAGGATCATTCATAGAAAAAGACATACCTTCCAAAGTATACGTTCCTGGTGTTGATAAGCTCAGCTGTCCAGTTATTGGTGAAAGATGCCAGCTGACTCTTCGTGTGTGTCTGTCTCTTGTCTTTGTGACACATAACTTAAGATGCTGGCAGGCATTGGTGTGGTAGATCTCCCTGTATGCATGCTGCGAGATAAGGACACTGACTGCAGACTGATGTAGACAGAAAAAATCCCAGCCATAGAAATAGGGTTTATCACAAGATACTAGACATGAGCTACACTCAACACAACACCGCTTTAAAAAAAAAAAAGACTCAGATGGAATAACTGTGTAAAGGTAAGTAATAGTGTTCCCATAACTTATACGGTCGTTGGGGAGCAAGATGCCAGAGACCTCAACTTCTTCAGGGGCCAGCATATTAAGGGCGGTGCCCATCTCCTCTCCCTCGCTGCTTTACCTTCCCTGGCCCTAAAGAGGGCAGGTACCCATTTACAGCTGGGTGAACTGGGGGACTGTACTGAAGCCAAGGCGCACAAATGATCACCCATCCACTGGGTAGCCACGCTCAATGCTGCTTAACCTTAGCTTGAGGAAAGTGAGTGCTCTGACCACTGAGCTATCCCATCCCTTTGATAAATATGCAGCAGCAGCAAAAGCTTCACTAAAAATATTCTCCATGGATCTGTTAAGGGAGACAGAAACAGTAAATGGACAACATTGCACACTGGCTGGGAATGGACAGGGAAGCCATTTACAGAAGCCTGGGCTTTGGCCGTAATCGACACTGATAAATGGACAAAGTTGGTGAACAACTCTTCATAGGCATGGTGCCTAATGACTCACAGCTAGGCCACGGGAAAAGAAGAAGACAAAGAAGAAAAAGGAGGAGGAAGGGGGGGGGGGGGGGGGGGGGGGGGGGGGGGAGGGGGGATGAGGAGAAAGAGAAGGAGGAGGAGGAGTAGAATAATGAGAAGAAGAAAAATCCGAAGAAAAAGAAGTGGAAGAATTCAAAGAAGAAGAAGAGGAGTCCAAAGAAGAAGAAGAAGAAGAAGTGGAAGAATATTCGAAGATTCAAAGAAGAAGTAGGATTCAAAGAAGAAGAAGATAACCTGCATGTATCCTCTAGGAACACACACACACACACACACACACACACACACACACACACACACACACACACACACACACACACACACACAACACACACACACACACACACACACACACTCACACACACACTACACACACCACACACACACACACACACCACACACACACACACACACACACACACTCACACACACACACCACATTTTATTCAGTAGCAATAGCCATTGTGATCAACATTTCAAGCAGCACTGTGAACATTTTTCCATTGTAGTTTCAGAATAAATTGATGTAGTGGATTCATTCTACTGCCGCTGCATGTTGTTGTTGTTGTTGTTGTTGTTGTTGTTGTTGCTGTTGATTTTAAATCATGAGCAGTAGAAGTTTAACAGGTTTTTTTTTTATAGAGGAGGTAGGATGACTTTGTAGCCAGATAGTTTGTAAGGCGGGTTTGTTGTATCACATTATTGCTCTGGTTCTTTTGGTGGTCATGGCAGTTTTGACAGTTAAATTGCTGAAGTGTGAGACATTTTCCACAAGAAAATTATTGAATCTGAAGTCTGCTCTTGCTCTAGAAAGAAGTTTAATTGCGAGACCTCTGCTGATTAATTAAGAAGAATAATAATTAAAAAATTTTTTATTGAGCGTCAAGGATTTTTTTTTTTTTGGATGAAAAGGAATATTTCTCACCTCTGAATTAAGAACAAAAAAGATCAGATTCGATGTTTGAAAGGTGAGAAAAAATATTGATTAAGTTGGTTTTATGAAGATGGAAATGTTTGAGATGTGATACTGTCTTTTGGAAGAAGGCTTTAAACATAGATTTGGTCATGTGGGGATGACGTTTTACTCAGACTGTGATTGTGCACTGAGCTTTGTGTGACCTGGAGATGTAAGGATACTGGTTTTGTGCATTTACAATGGCGAGCACTTTTATGAATGGGGATTCCTTTGGTTTGTGTTGTTTTGTGGGTTTTTTTAGTTGGTGTTTTTAAAAAAAAAGCATTAATGATACAAGGATTGTTCACTAAAACGACTGTCATTTTTAATCCACCTGTATTGAGAGGAAATTGAAAAAAAGGTTTCTCAGAATCCCTACTTGTAAGAATCAGGATGTGGCAAGAATACCAATTCGTCCACAATGTCATTGTTTTCGGATTTATGAACATAAAAGGAATCGGAGGGCTACTGCTCGTTGTTGCCATAAAACTGGTTTATAATGGGGACTGCACATTAGGGAGAGGGCATGCATTCATCTACTGATTCAACTCATCACAGCCATGAATAGAACGTGGCAGATTTATAGTGCTGCGAGAACATTTCTATTTGCCCACCACTTACCCACCACTACCCACCCATCATTGTTTATTCTCATTACCACATCCCAACCCCCCCCCCTCCCCTTCGCCCTGTGAAATTAAACAGAGGTGGACGATGCAATTCCATGTCAGGAATAATCAACATGGCTTGCGCAAGGATAGCACAGGTCAAGGGATCAATGGAGTTGAATTAATCTTCTGGTTAGGGGTTGGAGTGTTGTGTGTGGTGTTTGTGAAAACCCAAACTGGGCCCCCAGTAATAAGTGTGAAAACCCAAGCTGGGCCCCCAGTAATAAGTGTGAAAACCCAAACTGGGCCCCAGTGAAAAGTGTGAAAACCCAAACTGGGCCCCCAGGAAAAAGTGTGAAAACCCAAACTGGGCCCCCAGGAAAAAGTGTGAAAACCCAAACTGGGCCCCAGTAATAAGTGTGAAAACCCAAACTGGGCCCCAGTGAAAAGTGTGAAAACCCAAACTGGGCCCCCAGGAAAAAGTGCGAAAACCCAAACTGGGCCCCCAGGAAAAAGTGTCTTATAGGAGGACCATGCAGTGTTGAAGTAAATGACACTACAGGTGTGCTGTTGTTGTTGTTGTGATCAAGCCCACAACACTGAGTGAGAAAACGAGACTGGTTTCTTTTGTCTGCCTGTCCCAAAACATTTTTTTTGATGGATCTTCCCGATTGGTCAGCAGATTAGTTTTATAGTTCTTTTTTTTTTTTTTAAAGTTTCAAATGACCCATTAACTCTCTCTCTCATTTGATTGATGATTATTTATAGGCCAAAAAAAAAAGAGAGATACTTTCAAACTGCCAAGAGTTTGGAATTGTGCATCCTTGACTCTCTCTCCTTGATTTCTTTGATGATAGCACCCCCCCAAAAACAACAACAACAACAAAACAAAACAAAAAAATAGAAGATTTATATCACACAGAGAGAGTTTATTATTTTATTTTATTCTTTTACTTTGAGGATAATGGAGTAAACATTCATGTGCTTTTTTTTTTACATCCAGTCCCCGTATGTATGCGGTTTTGTAAATTTTGTCATCCATTTCCCTAGGCGCAAACGGTCTACTCTTCCAAAAAGCGCAACAGAGAGAGAGAGAGAGAGAGAGAGAGGAGAGAGAGAGAGAGAGAGGAGAGAGGTAGAGAGAGAGAGAGAGTGAAAGAGAGAGAGAGAGCGAGAAGAGAGAAATAGAGAGAGAGAGAGGCGGAGAGAGAGAGAGAATAGAGAGGAGAGAGAGAGAGGAGAGAGAGAGAATGAGAGAGAGGAGAGAGAGAGGAGAGATGAGAGAGAGAGAGAGTGAGAGAGAGAGGAGAGAGAGAGATGAGGAGGAGAGAGAGAGAGAGAAGCTTGTTTCAAAGACACCAAATTATTTTAACAGATGTGGCAACTAAGGCAGCACTCCAGACTAAAGGCCAAAAGCTGTGCCTTCATTTCACTCGCAACAACAAATCTCGATGCCAACTCACAAAGACTGATGTTTTGTGATAGTAAAGGTGTCCCGTAACCTATAAGGTCGTAGGGGAGCAAGGCGTCAGAGACCTCACTTCTCCAGGGGCCAACATATTGAGGGCGGCGCCCATCTCCTCCATATCGCTGGTTTACCTTCCCTGACTCTAAAGTGGCAGGTACCCATTTACAGCTGGGTAAACTGGGGAACTGTACTGAAGCTAAGGCGTGCAAACCTTAGCTGGGGGAAAGCGAGTGCTCCGACCTCTGAGCTATCCCGTCCCCATGTGATAGTAAGGTATGATATTTTGTTTTGGTATATTTTCTTATTTCATATTTTTTCTTAGAGAGAGGGGTTCCTAGCTCACACACACACACACACACACACACACACACACACACACCCCACACACACACAACACCAACACACACAACACACACACACACGCACACACGCACACACACACACGATGTGTATAAACGTTAAATCATTAATGTAAGTGTTAAATCCTGTTCTGCTTTTCGTAAGAGTAGGCCATTGTGTGCCGGTGGGAACAGATGACAGAATTTACAAAACTGCATACACACGGGGACTGGATGTAAAAAACAACATAAATGCTTATTCCATTATCCTCGATATAAAAGAATAATAAAAAGTAAAATAAATAAACGAATCCCAAGCCATATCATGGACATCATTGAATAGTGCACAGGAGGTAGAATCGCGGTCTCTCTCTCTCTCTCTCTCTCTCTCTCTCTTCTCTCTCTCTCTCTCTCTCTCTCTCTCTCTTGTTATTGTGTATTCTAATAAAGGGCATATTCATATTGTATTTTAGGTTCGTATTGAGCTTTATTTTTTATTTAATTAATTATTATTATTATTATTATTATTATTTTTTTTAAAATATATTTTATCATAACATATTTTTTGTATGAGTAATCAAAATAAGTGTCCAAGGTGATCGTGTACTGTTTTGAGAATTTTATCTTTAGTACCATCTCTGAAACAACACACACCACACACACACACACACACACACACCACACACACACACACACACACACACACACACACACCACACACACAAAAACACACACTCTCCCCTCTCTCTCTCTCTCTCTCTCTCTCTGTATTATGGCCTAAGACCATATGCAATTAATTCATTCTCTCTCTCTCTCTCTCTCTTCTCTCTCTCTCTCTCTCTATCTCTCTCTCTCTCTCTCTCATTTCTCTCCTTCTATTGTTATTGTGTATTCTAAATAAAGGGCATATTCTACTTTCGATTTTCAATATTTTTTTGGACTTGTTGACTGTACTTGAGCTCCAGTGAATCTCCTATTTTAATATCTTATTACCACTGTTAACAACTATGTGTACTATTCTACAGTATGAAGGTGTTCAATTTTATGATCTATAAGTTTGGGTCTCTCTCTCTCTCTCTCTCTCTCTCTCTCTCTCTCTCTCTCTCTCTCTCTCTCTCTCTCTCTCTCTCTCTCTCTCTCTCTCTGTGTTGTTATTGCTGTAGTTGTTACTTTGTTCTTTGTTGGTGATTTGTTTGGGTTTTTCGCTTGTTAGTTTTTGTTTTGGTGTATGTGTGTGTGTGTGTGTGTGTGAAGGGGGGAACGGTGCTGTTTTTTTTCTTTTTTTATTGTTGTTTTTTGTTTGTTTGTTTATTTGTTTGTTTTTGGGTTATTTTTTTTTCTCATTTGTTTGTTTGATGTTCTTGTTTTTTCTTGTTTTTTTGTTTGTTTATTTGGAAGGGTGTTTTTGTCTGCTTTTTTGTTGTTGTTGTTGTTCGTTTTTTTTTTTTTTTTTTTTTTTTTTTGGGGGGGGGGGGGGGGGGGGGTTCTGGGGTATGTTTTGTCTTTTGCTCGTCTGGGGTTGTTTGTTTGTTTGTTTGTTTGTTTGTGTTTTTTTTCTTCTTCTCTCTTTTTCTTTAAAAAAAGTTTTTTCCCTTTGCTTCTTCTGCTTGAAAGTATGAGTACTGAGTGCATTTTTAAATGTGACCCCATGGGCGGGGACTGGATGTAAAAAAGAACATGAATACTTATTCATTATCCTGGAAAAAAAGAATTTGTTTCTATTACTTACAATGTGTAGATGTTCTTTTTTGACTTTATTGGCTTTTTCCCCCTCTTTATTATGAGAGTGTATGGGTATTGCACTTATTTTATTACCATGACATTCAATTTGCATGAGCATAATTAAAAAGTGTTTGTGTTGATCGTGTGCTATGTGAGTATTACATATTTAGTATTATCCCTGAAACACCCCCCACCCCCACCCCCCACCCCCCACACACACACTCAAACACACACCACAACACACGCGCGCGCGCGCGCGCGCGCGCTCAAACACACACACACACACACACACACACACACACACACACACACACATACTCACTCACTCACCCACCCATATTCTCTCCCTAAACGACTGTATAGTTTTTAATTTCTTCTTGGTTTGTTTCTTGTTTTTATTGTGTGGATGTATGGGTATTAAATTTATTTCATTATCATGACATATAATTTGAAACGAGTATAATCTAAAATGAGTGTTTTGGATATTATCTCTGAAATACACACACACACACTCTCTGTCTCTGTCTCTCTCTCTCTCTCACCTTTTATCGTCCTGCTTATAGTCATAGTATATCCTGATGAAGGATTCATATTTTTATATTTTCAATACTTTATTGGACTTGCCTCTGTACTTAAGTTTTAATGAGTGCCCTATTTCATATCTTATAATTATGTGTAACAAGTATGTGTACCATTTGACAATGTGTAGATGTTTATCTTTATGACTTATTAAGTTTGGTTGTGTTTTTTTTCTTGGCTTTGTTGTTGCTCTTGTTCTTGTTGTTGTTGTTTGTCTGTTTTTCTCTTTTTTATCATCTTTTGTTGGTTTGGTTTTTCCTTCTCTTTTGTTTGTTTGTTTGTTTTGGTTAGGGTTTTTTTGGGGGGTGGGGGTAGGGGTGGGGTATTCTTAGGGATTTTCTTTTAATTGCTTGCTTTGGGGGGGGGGGGGGAGGGTTGTTGGGGGGGAGCTGTTTTGAAAGGGTTATTTCCCCTTGTTTTTATTGCGAGACTGTATAAGTATTGGGTTATTATTATTAAGATGATCCTACGGGCGGGGACTGGATGTAAAAAAGCACATGTGTGCTTATTCATTATCCTCGAAATAAAAGAATTTGTCATTGTCATTGTCATTGTCTCTTCTCTCTCTCTCTCTCTCTCTCTCTCTCTCTCTCTCTCTCTCTCTCTCTGTAGTTTCACTTTTTGCCTTGCTTTATTCAACTTCCAATAGACCTCTGAGGAAACTGCCATGTTTAAAATGTCTGTCAGCGTCTTTCATGTTCTGAGACTCTGAGTCAGAGTTTGCAACCTGAAGATGGTTTCAATTCAACACTCCGTTCTCAATGCCATCTATCCATCTTGTTCTCCTGTCTGACTCTTTGTCGTCTTCGAACTTTTCCCCTGTACACTGTTCCCTGGAGAATAATGGCGGGAAGGTCCACTCAGTCACGTGACATGCCCACACCACCTGAGCTTCCTTCCTGTCCTTCACTCCACTGTTGTCAGCAGGTCAGGTCTTCAGGTGGACTACAGTGATGCTGGAGTGTTTCCAGGTCTTTATTTTATCATATTTTAAATTTGTTGTTATTCTTTTATATCGAGGATAATGGAATAGGCACTTATGTGCTTTCTTACATCCAGTCCCCGTGTGTATGCGGTTTTGTAAATTGTCATCTGTTCCCACCGGCACACAATGGTAGGCCTAGTCTTACGAAAAGCGGAACAGGATTTTAACGTGTGCGCAAGATGTTCTGCGTGCGTTCGCACACGGGGCCTCGGTTTAAAGTCTCATCCCAAGGACTTTTGGGGAGAGTGGAGTCGGCACTGCTGTTAACTCCGGGGAAAAATATCCCCCTTGAACGGTAATCGAACCCGGGTTGTCAGATTGCAAGCGCAGTGTTCTAACCACTAGGCTATCCCGTCTTGACCAGTCGAGGTGTGATGGTATTGTCCAGTCGAGGTGTGATGGTATTGTCCAGTCGAGGTGTGATGGTCTTCTTGACCAGTGAAAGTGTGGTCAATGTGTAAGGTTCTCATGCTGCTGCAATATCATCCCGTTTTTTGATGTTTAAAAAACGTACAGGAAGAGGGTGAATATAAATTTACACAGAAGTCTTTCTTTCATGAGTTATGTATGTGGTACTGTTTGTCTATACAAGTTTTGGGGAATTTTGCAACTGCTGTGACTGTACTGTTGATGCCAGGAGTTTAGGGCTGAGTTCCTTGTTGCTGATTGTGTTCTTGTGTCACTTGAATGGAAGTAATAGTGATAATAATAATAATAATAATAATAAATGGAACTTGTATAGCGCTATATCTTGCAAAAACAAATCAAAGCGCGTGCATTCAATCTAATCTTACACAGTCATGCAACCAATGACAAACAATCAATAGTTTAAACAAACAGATATTACAAACATGGTACGCTGCAGACCAAATCTATGAAATAAAATTTCAATAGTCAAATGTTTTTCAAAAGCACACACACAAACACGCACAGGTCATATACTTTAGCAGGGTGATGAGACATGGGTTAGTGAAGGTGGGATAGTTCTGATATGAAACAGGAGGGGAAAATCTTAGGTCTGAAATAAACAATTCTTGAGGCTGGATTTAAAAGTGTCATAGCTAGGCTTCTGGCGAAGAGAGAGAGGGAGCTCATTTCAGGTCGATGGACCCGAAATAGAGAAAGAGCGGCGGCCAACGGTGGATTGGTTGAATCTAGGTATTCGTAAGCACAAGGTATCTGCAGTAGAGCGGAGGGAACAAGAAGGAGTGTACAGGTGAAGACATTCACAGAGATAGGAGGGTGCTGCTTTGTGGAGACATTTGTAACAGAGGGTACTGATCTTATAATTTACTCTCTGTGGCACATGCAGCCAGTGGAGAGATCGCAAGAAAGGGGTAATGTGCTCAGATTTTTTCTTTCTGAGAACTAGTCGAGCTGCGGACTTTTGTATATGTTGAAGGGAGTGGATAGATGATGCTGGCAGACCGGCCAAAAGAGAATTGCCATAGTCCAGACGTGAAAGAATGAGAGAAGTGACAAGTTTGGATGTTGCTTCGGTGGACAGGTACTTTCGAATTGCACTAATACGCCGTAACTGATAGTAGCACGACTGACAGGTCTCGGTGATGAATTTTTGCATAGAGAGTGTGTTGTCGATAACAACACCTAGATACTTCACAGCAGTGGATAGAGGGACCGATGCATTGCCGAGTTCTATTGAAGCTGTTGTAATGGAAGAGAGTTTGTGTTTGGTCCCTACAAGCATGGCTTCGGTTTTATCTGCATTTAGCTGTAATTTGTTCTGTGTCATCCAGTTTTGAATATCTTCAAAGCAGTGGGCCATATTTGTCGGGAGATAAAGCAGATTTTCAGGAGTAATACTGCTTTGAATCTGAGAGTCATCTGTATAAAAAATGATGGCTCATTTGATGACGGTTAATTATATGTGACAGTGGGGCACCACGGTTTTCCTACCTACCCATTTTATTGTCTACTTCAACAGCCTACCACACCCACGATCAGCAAATCAACACAATTACTTACTTAGGCCCATCACTCCCCTGGAGCATAGGCCGCCAACAACAGTCCGCCAGAGTCCTCTGTCCTGGGCTATTCTCTCCAGCTGTCTCCAGGTATATCCCATAAATCAACACAATACTATTGGACAAAGGTTGTGTTTCCATCCTTGAATACAGCGACAGGACTTGCTTTGCTGAGAGGCTTCTGCATTGTTCCCGAGAGAACTTCGTCACAGAAATAGGGGTCTGCAAGACATCCAATGAGGCTGATGTCTTGTCTGTTTTCTTTTCCAGACAAAGTGAGGGTTAAGTATACACTCTTTAAGTCCCGACACAGGACACTATACTAATATCTTGTTGTTAGCCACCTGTTAAGATTTTTTTCTGCACTGATTCTTTTCCCTATTTTGGAAAAAAATCGAGAACTTGATTTGATGGGTACTTGTTTTTTGCCTTGATCAAAATATAAAAATCTAATACACTTTTCCCCAAAACCAAGCATTTTTTGATTGTCTTAAAAACAAACCTTATTCAAACAAAGAAACAAAATGTAATTTTAAAAAAGCAAACACGAAATCCACCAAGTACAGCAAAAACAATCCCCAAACCTTATTTTGTCACAAAACTAATTTAAAAAAGCGTACCTTAAATAAAAAAAAACCCACTCAAGAAAAAAAATTGGGTTTTTTTCATCCGGTTAAACAAAACAAATCTTGGGGAAAAGAAAAAAAAAACAGGAACCCCTACCAAAGCAGCTGCTGAAAGCCATCTCTTGCCGTCGACAGACAGGAGAACTGCTTGCCCCCGCGCCGGAAAAAGGGCAGCTCCACTGATTGTCTGGCAGAAAAAACAACAACAGAGTCAGAGAGGAGGGAAACAGGGGAGGGGGGGGAGAAAAGGGGTGTTTTTCTTGGGTTATCTGTGGGGCCCTTTTTGTGTGATTTGTGTGGGTGTGTGTGTGTGTGTGTGTGTGTGGTGTGTGTGTGTGTGTGTGTGTGTGTGTGTGTGGGGGGTGTGTAAGTGTTAAATGTGTTGTGTGTTGGGGTGTGTGTGTGTGTTTATGACAAAAAAGTATTGCCAGGGGAGTGTTCAGATAATTCATTTCCAGTCTCAGACACAAAGCTTGTGGGCCCCTTTGACCCAGTCATTGAAAACGTGAACAGTTTTTGGGTTTTTTTAATGAAAGAAGGTCTGTACAAACTATAGATGTAATGTAGAACACATTCTTGTATTGGTTTTACTAATATGTAAAACATTTTTTATATACAGCAACATGATATCACTGTGTTTTTATTTGTTTTTTTATTTTATAAACTATTGTTTGTCAGATCTAGTGTCAATTTCGCACTAGAACACACTTGGTCATGAGAATGTATGATCAAACAAAGAAACCTCCCCGTGTGTTTCTAATACTTCTTTCACGTTATAAGTATTTAACAAGAAACAAGTGTAGCAATAAGAAATTAAGACAATACTGAAAACTATCCATATTTCAATAGCTGAAGCTCTTAATTTCATAACATTACATTCTAGTTACCAAATTACGTTTTTTTCTAGTTGAATGTAAGCAGGCAACTCTTTTCATAGCATTTTTCCAAACAATTTAACCATAAAATGCGTTTTTTAAAGATGAAAGATGTTCTTTCCCTAACTGCAACGGGGCTCATTAATGGTGGTAAAAACTTTGATACAAATCTCGCCAAGCTGAACCCCCTCCGAGCTCTACCAAAGAAAAGAAAATAGTGCCCACATACAGTTCAAAACCATCAGCCAAAATGCACACACACATTAAAAGATTAGTCACAATTTAAAGTTTCGTCAACCCTAAAAAACACACAATCACGTATTGCTTGCGAAGAGAGATATCTTGCCCACACTGTTATCCCACCCCCTCTCTCCGTTTTTCATGTACCATTCCCTTAAAATGAAGAATTCACCACATACACCCATCACACACCGACACAACAAACCCACACAACACATCACATACCACACACACACACACACACACCACAATCACACACACACCACACCAACCCCCCCCCCCCACACACACACAGAGGCCAAATATACCACAAAATCCTTATTTTTTCCCGACAGAAAACACCACAACTTCTCTTTCCTTATTTATGTGAAAAGAAGAACCACCATCTATCACAAACACCACCCAGCTTGTCGGGTTTCAAGAAAACATATGGCTTGCTGTTTACTCAAGTTTACTCAAGCTGGTGCTGTGCCATCTCCTCCATCCTTCCAATCCACCTGAACCTTTCCCTCACACAACTGGAAAACTCTCAATGATGGATTCTCCCGGCAGCGGAGGAGGATGAAGGAGAGGGAGGGGATGAATGAAAAGGACAGGGGAAGAAAACGACAGGAGATGGAGGGGGAAGAGGGGAGGACGGGGAGGAAAACCTCCTCAGTCAGATTGTCCATACCCTCTGGATATGTCTTACATACATCAGTTTTGAACGGCAGATGTTTTTTCTTTCAGTTTAGCTTTCACCTACCACCCCACCACCCCCACTCCCTCATCTGTTTCTGAGGGTTTCTCTATCCCCTCCTTCCTGTCTGTGTCCACCTTCTCTGTACATTTCTTCTTCTTTTGTCGAACGCTCAGACAGCAACTAACATCGTCTGTCATATGAGCGAAAATGCGTTGGGCTGCCGTTCAGCGCCTGATAAGTCAGGCCCAGCACTTCCGACTTGGGCGTGGGAGAGGATTGCTATCTTTTAAGTCTTTCTGGGGAAATAAAGGTAGAAGAATGACCCCAAAAAAGACAGAAAATAGACAAGCAGGAGGTAACAGGAAGAAAAGGAGCGAGGCAAAAGCAAAGAGAGGGATAGAAAAGAGGGAATTTCTAGCACAGAATTTCCAGAAGGCGGGGATGCTATTTATACTGATAAGTCCACCTGGGTAACCCACGGGGAACTCTGTATACTGAAGCAGGAACTTATTTAATATCTAACATATAGTCTTGTAATAGTGGGATGTAGTACACAAAATAAACATATCTACTTGGAAGAGAGCGAGGCAAGGGGAGGGAAGCCTGATAGTTAGAGCATTACAGTCAGAATGGGGGGCGTTGTTCTTCTGGCAACACGTTCTCCCCTGGGAGAGCAGCCCGAATTTCATGCAGAGAAATCTGCCGTGAATTGTAGTGGTATAAAATACAAATAAAATAAAAAAGAACCTGACGGTAACTGGAGACACGGAGTAAAATCTTTGCTGAGACATTCATGGAGATCCACCCCCCATCCACCCCCCCACCCCCCTCCTTTACATTTAACATCGATACTGACTCCACTGCCCCTAACCAAATTTCTATGAGTGAGCGTGGGTTATAATTTATATATTATATAAACTGAGGTCATTTATACACATGTCAAACATCTTGTGCACATGTTCAAAACCAAAGCCACCTTTCAAGAAGAAGAAGAGTGAGCCAGATAATATGGCTGATGGCATATGCATGGATGACACAAACATACCCAGCATGCATCCTGCGACTTGGAGAGGGATGGGCTCCGCCAAATTTAACTTTCCCCGAGACACACTGGTTGAAAAATTCAATGTAGTTTCCCAGCAGCTGCTCAAGGAGTTAGAACAGGAATATGCTACGGTAATTGATTGATAGACATCCGTATGTCAAGGTCATCTTGAGAGAAGACTTAATTATGTTAAGATGTTTGTTTGCTTGACATTTGCATTTTAAGATAATCTTTAGAGAAAAAATATGCTAAGATAATCGTTTGAAAGACATCTGCATTTCAAGATTATCTTAAAAGAAGAAATGTTCTAAGATCATTGTATTTTGATAATCTTAAGAGAAGAAATATATGCTAAGATAATTGTTTGAAAGACATCTGTATTTGAAGATTAGATTTAGAGAAGAAATATACTAAGTTAATCGTTTGATAGACATCTGTATCTGTAATTCATCTTAAGTGAGGCAATATGCTAACATAATCGTTTGAAAAAAAATCCATATTACATATTTGCATTTTAAGGTCATCTTTAGAGAAGAAGTATGCAGAGATAATCGTTTGAAATACAATCATCTGTATTTTAAGATTATCTTTCAAGAAGAAATACACTAAGGTAAAAGTTCACTAAACATCTGTATATTAAAGTCATCTTTACAGAAGAAATATACTAAGGTAAACGTTTGAAAGACACATGTGTATTTTAAGATTATCTTTAGAGAAGAAAAATGCAGACATAATCGTTGGAAATACATCTGTATTTTAAGGTTATCTATCGAGAAGAAATATATTCAGATTAAAGTTCACTAAACAGATAATTGTTTGATCGATAGATCTGCATTTTAAAATCATCCTTGCAATAATCAGTATCCTCCTACTTCTCCTCTAAGAGCTTACGAGAAGAGTCATTTGGCACGCTGCACTGAAGAGCTTTTTACCAGATTCTCCCTTTTATTTTTTTCCTTCTGCCTTTGTCCACGTTTGCGTGACTATCAGTGTGTACCATCTGATTCTGGTATGCTATCCATCACTTCGAACATTTCACAAACTCTGTTTTCTCTCTTTCTCCCAGAATAAGATGAATTGCAAATAATCGGCAGACAGGAGAAATATCACGGATGATTGGAGACCTCTGTCGGGAAACGAAGTCAACAGATGACCTATGTTTGCTTTTTTGTTGTGTTGTGTTTTGTTTTTTTAGTTATTGATTCGTTCATTGGTTGTTGTTTTTTGTTTGGAAGTTTTGAGCGTAAGTTGTTTATTCTGTATTGGTTCAAGCATTGAGGACTCGCAGTTTTCGTCGTCATCTTCGTCGTTGTCGTCTTCGTTGTCGTTGTCGTTGTCATCGTTGTCTTCTTCCTCCTCTTCTTCCTTCTCCTCTTCCTTCTTAAAATGGCTATAGCTTCATCATTAAGCTTACATAGCAGTAATAAATGCATACCGCAGCTGTTACACGCACGCACACACACACACACGCACACACACACACACGTATGCACGCACGCACGCACGCACACACACACACACACACACTCGCACACACACATGCACGCATTCATACACACATGCATGCACGCACACACACACACACACACACACACGCATGCACGCGCGCACACACACACATACATTCACGCACGCATGCACACACCCATGCACACACACACGTTCGCGCGCGCGCACGCTTGAATGAGTTAACTGTTTTCCCTTGGTGCTTATTTAGAAAGAGAGAGGGGGTAGAGATGTCGAAAAAGAGATTTTTGTTGTTTGAAAATAGATAAATAGAGAGAAAAAGAAAACAGGCTAGGAGGTTTTTCCTTTGCCGTTATTTTGTTTTTCTTTCTTTCTTTATTCTTTCTTTCTTACTTTATTTCTTTCTTTCTTTCTTTCTCTTCTATCTTTCCTTCTTTCCCAATACTTTGCTATGTTCTTCTCTTGTTTTGTTTGTTTCTTTTTTAAAAAAGTCTCATGTTTCTCTTTATTCAATATTTTTGTTTGTTTACTTTATGCATCACATTTTCCTTACTTCCATAACGGCTTTTAAATTTTTTTTAAAGGATTACTTTCCTTTTTCTACTTGTTCATTCTCTCGCTCATTTCCAATTCCAGTCCCATTGATTTCTCATTCTTTATGTTCGATTTTTGCTTGTTTGTATCTTGTTTTATTTATTTATTTATTTTTTGCAGCACCAATTTCTCAGATGTCTAAGGAGGCACAAGAGGGGGATGCTTGATGGTTTAGGCTGATTAATTCTGGAGACTGCGTGAACAAATCAAGCGAGGAAGGTTCCTGAAATTAGATTAAAAGTAAGAACAGAAAAAGGGAGAGCGTAATTTTGCCAGACATTTAGGAAGCCTCTGATAAAAGATACCCATCAATTTTTCCTACAAATTCGTAGAACCCCAGACAAAAGATATGTAGTGGTTTTGCCAGACATTTAGGAAGCTCCAGGCGAATGACATATAGACAGCAGTTTGGCCAAATATTTATAGAGCCCCAGGCAAATGACATATAGACAGCAGTTTGGCCAAATATTTATAGAGCCCCAGGCAAATGACATATAGACAGCAGTTTGGCCAAATATTTATAGAGCCCCAGGCAAATGACATATAGACAGCAGTTTGGCCAAATATTTGTAGAGCCCCAGGCAAATGACATATAGACAGCAGTGCGACCAAATAGAGCCCCAGACAAATGACATATACACAGCAGTTTGGCCAAATATTTGTAGAGCCCCAGACAAATGACATATAGACAGCAGTTTGGCCGAATATTTGTAGAGCCCCAGACAAATGACATATAGACAGCAGTTTGACCAAATAGAGCCCAAGACAAATGACATATAGACAGCAGTTTGACCAAATAGAGCCCAAGACAAATGACATATAGACAGCAGTTTGGCAGAATATTTGTAGAGCCCCAGACAAGTGACATATAATAATAATAATAATAATAATAATAATAATAATAATATAATAATAATGTATGGCATTTATATAGCGCTGAATCTTATAAAGCAACAAATCAAAGCGCTCAGATTTCATTTCATACTATTTTAAGTCACGGCAGATTTCTCTCCGTGAAATTCGGGCTGCTCTCCCCGGGGAGAGCGGGAGAGCGCGTCGCCACAAGCGCAGCGCCACCCATTTTTTTTTCTTTTTAATGTCTGCAACTGTATTTGTTTCCCTATCAGAGTGGCTTTTTTTCTAAGAATTTTGCCAGGTACAACTCTCTTGTTGCCGTGGGTTTTTTTTACGTGAGCTAAATAATTACGTGTAACACACGGGACCTCGGTTTATCGTCTCATCCGAAAGACTAGCGCTCAGACCACCACTCATGGTCTAATGGATGGGGGAAAAGTTTCAGGTCCAAACGGGGTACGAACCGCCGCACACTTCAGACCCGGACTTTTTCGCTTTCTAGACAGGCGCGTTACCTCTAGACCACCGATCCATATATATAGACAGCAGTTTGACCAAATAGAGCCCCAGACAAATGACATATAGACAGCAGTTTGACCAAATAGAGCCCAAGACAAATGACATATAGACAGCAGTTTGACCAAATAGAGCCCCAGGCAAATGACATATAGACAGCAGTTTGGCAGAATATTTGTAGAGCCCCAGACAAATGACATATAGACAGCAGTTTGACCAAATAGAGCCCAAGACAAATGACATATAGACAGCAGTTTGACAAATAGAGCCCCAGGCAAATGACATATAGACAGCAGTTTGGCAGAATATTTGTAGAGCCCCAGACAAATGACATATAGACAGCAGTTTGGCCAAACATTTGTAGAGCCCCAGACAAATGACATATAGACAGCAGTTTGGCCAAATATTTGTAGAGCCCCAGACAAATGACATATAGACAGCAGTTTGACCAAATAGAGCCCAAGACAAAGGACATATAGACAGCAGTTTGACCAAATAGAGCCCCAGGCAAATGACATATAGACAGCAGTTTGGCAGAATATTTGTAGAGCCCCAGACAAATGACATATAGACAGCAGTTTGACCAAATATTTGTAGAGCCCCAGGCAAAAGATGATCTAGTAGTGTTGACAGACGTGTGTAGAGCCCCCCAGACACAATTTCAGCCACTTTTTGGTTTCGATTTTTCCCAAGTTTGTGTCAGTCAAAACAAGCCTATAATTATTTTACCAGTTGCCTAGCTAAAATGGTATCATCAGGGGGAAATTCTGTTATGTTCGAAATACAAGAATATGATATAATATGTATCATTCTTTCTTTTGGCTCCACCTCCTTCCCCCACCCCTGTCATCTCTTTCTGAAATGTCAATATTCCACAAATTCTTCGTGTTCTTTTGTCTCAGGATAAGACAAAGTGCAAATATCTGTAGAAGATTAAAAAAAGTTGTGGCAGTAGACTAGAGATTTCTGTCAAACAATGAAGCACACAGATGCAGAAACCTGTCAGGAAATTACACAGGAGGAGGAGGAGGACAGGGTTAGAGAGAAGGGCACGAGAGGGCTTAGGGGGCTGGCATCAAATGATATCTGTTGGTGCTGTCTCATTCCTGATAACGAGGATTTGTCCACTCTCTGTATTCTGTTGGTATTGGCCTATCACTCAACCCCGCTGCTGTAGGAATACAGCCGGGCAGTGCATTCCCTTGTTGTTTCGCAAATAGGATCAAGAGCTACAGCTTTCCGTGTCAGGCCAGATGAAGCCACCCACCTGAATTTAATCCCACACATAATTATAGTAAACCCAATCTGGAATTTTGCTGGTCCTTATCCTCAGGAATCAAAAATGCCACGGGACCATATGAAGAGCTCCTGACTTCAGTAAAAAGACGCAAACTAAAGTGCTATGGGAACGTCACACTATCATCTGGACTGGCCAAGACTGTCCTACAGGGAACAGCACAAGGAGGGAGGCAGAAGAGGCAGACAGAGAAAAACGATGGGAAGACAACATCAGAGAGTGGACTGGCCTTGAGTGGAACGATTTGCTTCGGAAAGTAGAGGACCGTTGGGAGTGGAGGAAGCTGGTTGCAAAATCTTTATTAGTGCCCCCACGATCCACGAGACTACGAGATAGGTAAAAGTGAAGGGGAAGGATCCTCAAAAATGGCTGGTTGGTTTGTTGGTTATCACTTCAGTTTCTATTTCTTTGTTCAGCAACCTCAGACTTAAAGCCCGCAATTGATGCAATATGTGTCTTATTGTTTGTATTTGTGGCAAGATATGGCGAGTAAAAGGCGGTAGTATTATGTACATCAAAGGTATGTTTGGGTCCGGGCGGGAAAAATATCGTGATCAATAGTGTCAACAATAATGCTAGAAACATTACTGTTGCCTAGGGAATAAAGAACCCCCCACCCCCCCATCCCCAAACCACATAACATATTATGAGAATAATAAACCTAGTTAGCAAGGAAGAGAGACAAAAGAAAAGACCTCACAGTTCTTATTAATTTCTGTAATTTTGTTTATGATCTTGGTTAATTAATCGAAAGCTGCAGCCATTTTTTTTTCACGATTCAGACAGAGTTCTCTGTTATCTCCACGAATGCTCTCCCTTATGATCAGTGCAATCAGTGGACACAGCCAACCGAAAGGAAAAAGGAGCCCTTCATTTTCGGGTTGACCACTCCCCCCCTCTCCCCCCCATCCCTCCCTACATATCTTCCTCACGCCCCCCAGAGTCCTTCACATCCAGATAATCTCCCCTGTGACCCAGTTTTCCTAATCAAAAGGGGGAGGTAATTTATAGATCATGGCTTAGAGCTGTTTGAGGGAGAAAGTTTAACAGACTTATATGTCAAAGAGGTTTTATTTGTCTTTCGATGTACAAGGAGTTTTTGAATAATTCTCGATGCTGTGTTGAGGGTCTTTCAATAGAAGATGTAGTTTCCAAATAACAGTTTTGAGGGATCCGTCTCATCTCTTTGGAACACAGTAGTGTGTGTGTTAATAAGTTCAGCTGTGTAGCTATCAGTGAAAGATATAGAGTCTTTCTTTCTTTCTTTCTATCTATCGTTGTCTCTGTCTCTTTTTTGACCTTCATGAAAAACAAAGCGAGATGCCTACAATTTCTGGTATAGTTCATTTTCAATTGTGAGAGCGTTGTTCTAATTACCTGACCGTGCTGGTGCTTCTGCAGGTGTCTGTATCTCCCAGCCCTGGTTTGAAGCTGGGATATATTATGATTGTAAGCGTAGAGTACAGCCCTGTTTAAAAGTCTCAAAGCACATGAACTTCCATAACAGCATTATTACACCAACCTCATCACCGTTGATCACCTCGCAATAAAGAAAATTGTGATTCAATGGCCCTGGCTACTCCAGTATCATGGTGACCGCAGTTTCAATTTCCCTAAACCTTCTATTGCTCCTGTGGTGGAATTTGTGTCAGTTCCTTCAGGGTTGGAGGGCCTTGTGACAGTGTCATGGGAGGGACGTTGTGGTGGTCATCATCCTAGGTGTCCAATCTCAGACACTCTGGATCTGTGACAAAGCTGTCATTGTTGTCAGCAGGCGGTGTCCTGAGTACATCACCTCCGAACAGGCACTACTGAACACCACCAAAGTGAGCTAGCAGCAGTTCAGGGCCCTTCTGGCTGATAGCCTCACGGCAGTCCATTCATACTTTCTGTCAGTGTTCTGATAGGAAAAAGAATCTAGAGTGGTACTGCTGACAATTCATCACAAAACTGGTTTCTAATGTCAAATACACGTAAGGAAGAGGATGTTCATTCATCTACGGATTCATCCCAGTGGTAGAACGTGACAGATATATAGTGCTGCACGAACATTCTATTTGCCCACCCCTTACCCACCACTACCCACCCATGATTGCTTACTCTCCCCCACCCCCACCTATGGTTTACTGTCCCCCCACAACACCCACCTCTACCACCCCTGTGTAATTAAACAGAGGTGGACGATGCGATTCCATGACAGGAATAATCAACATGGCTTGCCCAACCATAGCCCAAATTAAGCCATTAATGGAGTTGATTTTAATCTTCCGGTTAAAGGTTGGGGTGTTTTGCGTGGGGTTTGTGAAAAACTCAAACTAGGCCCAGTAAAAAATATATCTTACAGGACAACAGCGCTGCATTAAACGGTGGCACTGTATTTGCGTTGTTGATAAATCTGTTGTTGTTGTCTGTGTGTTGTTGATAGTGATAAATCTGCTGTGAGAAAAAATAAACAACAACAACAACAAAGCAACTCGCTGTCTTTGCCTATGCACTACAAAGCATTTTTGGATAAATTGTCTTCACTGTCCAGCGAATCAGTTTTTGTGTGTTTCGTTTTTAAAATTGCAAAGGAATCATTGAAACTGTCTGCGCCACTCTCTCTGATCAACAATTACCCAAGGAGAAAAAAATCAGGTGATTTAATATGGAGAGTATTTGAAGTAGAGACACTGTATTATGTAGTTGGGTATCTGTCTTTAATCTTGCTGACCATTATCTTAGAAAATGACAATATAAATACAATGATTGCACACACACACACACACACACACACACACACACACACACACACACACACACACACACACACACACACACACACACACACACACACACACACACACAACACACACACACACACACACACACACAACGCGAACGCATGCAGAACATCTTGCGCACACGTTAAATCCTGTTCCGCTGTTCGAAAGAGTAGGCCATTGTGTGCCGGTGGGAACAGATGACAAAATTAAAAAAAACCCACCGCATACACACGCATAAATAAAAAAAAAAGTCATCTGAGCGCTTTGATTTGTTGCTTTACAAGATTCAGCGCTATATAAATTCCATACATTATTATTATTATTATTATTATTATTATTATTATTATTATTATTATTATTATTAAATAGTATGAGCGCACTGCCCCAAAAGTGCTTCGGATGATACTATACACCGAGGCCCCGTATCTGAATGTATGCAGAGCGTCTGGTGCACCTGTTGAAACCCCGTTCTGTCTTTTGAAAGAATAAGCCATTGCACACCGGTAGGAACAGCTGGCAAAAAGTTTTTTTAACAAATGCATGCCTACTGGTGGCGCATTTACACATACTCTCAGAAAATAGTATGCGGCTACCTTAATGGTGGTTGAAACAGGTCACACATGCAAAATCTGACCATCAGTGAATGGTAGAACTCTAGCTGAGGAAGGAAACAAGTTTGCCAGTCTTTCACTTGATGTTATGATAAAACTGAAGTCTGGTGTGCAACAAGCATTTCGTGCACGTCAAAGAACCCACTCCAACAAGAGAGTTGGAGTTGGAGAGTTGGAGACCTTGACTGGTCAGTACCATGAAACACTCACCTGGCAAAATTCTGTCTACAATGCCACTCTCAAAGGCAAACAAGTAGTTGGGAAGAAAGGAAAAAATGGGTGGCGCTACACTTGTGGCGGCGTGGCTACCTTCCCCCCCCCCCCCTCTTTGGTGAGAGCAGCCCAAATTTCAAGCAAAGAAATCTGTTGTGACTTATTGAGGTGGTAGACAACTCAGTACAAGCCAAGGAACTGGTTTATATTAAAGACATTCTCTGTAGGTGAAGGGGGACAGGATAACTCAGTGGTCAGAGCACTTGCTCTCCCTAAGCTAAGGTTAAGCAGCGTTAAGCCTAGCAGCACCTTGGATGGCTGACCATTTGTGGGCATTGGCTTCAGTACAGTCCCCCAGTTCACCCAGCTTTAAATGGGCACCTGCCCTCTTTAAGGGTCTGGGAAGATAAAGCAGCGAGGGAGAGGAGATGGGCGCTGTCCTAAAAAATGCTTGCCCCTGGAGAAGCTGAGGTCTCTGACACCTTGCTCCCTATTGATCAAAGAAGTTGATAAAATCTTATTCTATACAGGTTTTGGAACGTTGCAAGGACCATATCTGTGCTGCTAATGGCAAGAGTTTTAGTCTAAATGTCTTACTGCTGATTATGAGATTCTGTCTGGTGAATGTACGTATACTGACAGCCTCAAGTCCTGACCCATGACACAAAGTTGTCCATTTTAAACACACTGTCATCACTAACCACCAGTTTCTCTTTCTTTTTTCCCACTTGTGCTGCTTTCTGTTCCAACTGTTGTGAAATCTGTTTCAATCCCTTAGGTTTGGTACCTTTTCTTTAAAATGATTTTTAAAAATCTAAAGAAAATCGATACACAATCTGTCTTTTTTCATAATATAAAAAAGAACCGTTTAAAAAATTATCAAAGGTCCAAATTTATGAGACAGCCTTAAAAGAACAGTGAGTACAAGACAAAAAATTCTCTGTTATCACAACATAGGAATTAATAGTACACTGGAAGAAGCACACAAGAAAATAATTATTGCTTTTTCTGACCCAGGTCAACACTCCAAAGCTTAAAACGAAACCATCGACCCCTTTTCCTCCCCCCCCCCCCATACCAAAACACCGTTTAGAAATCTCTTCATGCGCCGCTGTACTGAAACAATTCTCTGTTCAACAACATAGAATTATGTACACTGAAAGCCAAAAAGCTAAGTTCCATGCTTTTTCTGACAGGTCAAAAACAGCCCAGAAGCTTAAAACGAACCGAAAACCCCGATCCCCACTTGGTTCATCTGTACGCCTTTCACGAAATGGTGTTGTGTTGTGTCGTGTGAGTGTGTGTGTGTGGGTGTGAGTGTGTGTTGGTTGTGGTGTGTGTGTGTGTGAGGTGTGGGTGTGTGTGTGGATGGTGTGTGTGTGTGTGTGTGTTGTGAGTGTGTTGTGGTGTGTGTGTTGTGTGTGTGTGTGTGTGTGTGTGTGTGTGTGTGATGTGTATGTGTGTGTGTTGTGTGTGTGTGTGTTGTGTGTTAGTGATTGTGATTGTGTGTGTGTGATTGTGTGTGTGTGTTTGTGAGTGTGTGTGTGTGTGTGTTTGTGATGTGTGTATGTGATTGTGTGTGTAGATTGTGTGTGTGATGTGTGTGTGTGTGTGGTTGTGTGTGTGTGTGATTGTGTGTGTAATTGTGTGTGTGATTGTGTGTGTGTATGTGTGTGTGATTGTGTGTGTGTGATTGTGTGTATGTGATTGTGTGTTTGTGTATGTGTGTGTGTGTGTGTGTGTGTGTTTGTGTGCGTGACTGACAAAAGAGCATTGCCAGGTTAGCATTTGAATATCTGATTTTCAGTTTCAAGTAAAAAAAAAACCTTGCACCCTGACCATTCACTTAAGCTAAACTCAAGGAGAGAGAGAGGAACAGTCTCGAAACAATTTATAGACACAACACAGAACAGCTCCTTGGGTTGGCCTCACTGATACCTAATAGATTTTGTGTCCAGTATTCCTTGATTACTATAACTATATTCTTTATAAACAATCAAAGCTAAAATTGTGCTTAAATCTGGTAAAGGAAAATGTTTATGCATGATTCTTTCACCTATGTATATTCTGAATAGATATTCTTAAAAGATAAGTGTAAAACATAAAACTAAGATTTGTAAATAAGAAACAGCATGCAGCAACAAGACAATAGATTTCTATTATGATACACTAGCCGAATTTATATTTCAATACTTAATTTCATTAATTTGCTATATTACCTTATTCGATATTATGAAAATACAGACAGGCCTAAAAAAAACGTGAAATGTATTTTTCAACTCAATAACAAATTATCGTAAATGGTCGAAATCTACTTTGAAATCATAATCTCCAAAATATGGTGGAACTAAAACGACATGGTCACAATTTTCTTTTGTTTTTCTGAACATAAAAGAACAACTAGCTCAACATTATTTTTTAATAATCTCTACATTTTTGCGCAAAACTTATCCCACTCATCACCCCCTTCTCTCAAAAGAACAAACAAACCAGAAGGAGGTACATAGCAGATAAAGTATATTTTAGAATGTTTACTTTCACAGAAAACACACTTCTCTGTATTATTTGCCGGTAGGGAAGACAGATTCTAGTCTACAGCAAACAAACACGAAGCCTGTCCATTTCAAGACAACAATTCATATGAATCAAGAAAAGGAAGCTCAGATGGTATCGGCATGTGACAAAGTCAGATGGGCTCTCCAAGACCACACTGCAAGGAACAGTGCAGGGGAAGAGAAGGCGAAGCACGCCAAAGAAAAAAAAGGACAGACAACATCACTGAATGGACCGGGAAGAGCTTATCCACAACCCAGGCACTTGCACACAACCGCCGCAAATGGAGCTAACTGGTGCAACGTTTGTCACTGCCAGTGCCCATATGACCCTGGAGGGGGTTAGGGGAGCAGATGAGATGAGATGAGTTTACATGGTTTTATATTTAATCAAACAAGTAGATGTCTCCGCTGCTCCTCCAGTATTTCTCCCACAGTTCCAATCAATTTGAACCCTTCCATCACAAACTGGAAAACTTTGATTGATTCTCTCAGGGGGTGGGGATAGGGGTGGGGTGAGGGGATGAAGAGGACAGGGGCGAAAAGGAAGGGGGTGGGTTGGGGAAGGGAGAGGGAGAGGGGGAGGGGGAGGAGAAAAAACTGATTTGGTGGGATCGTTCCTAGTTTCAGGATATGTCACCCATATCAGCTTTGAGCGGCAGCTGTTTTCTTTCAGTCTGGCTTCCCCCCCTACCCCTCCCCTCCCCCTTCCCCAGCCTTGTGCTGTTCTTGTTTTTTGTGCCTGTTTTTCTTTCCCGTTACCCCTGTCTGTGTCTGGCTTCACTACAAACTTCATGCCAGAATTTGGTAACTGTCTGACAAGTCATGGTGGGATCTGGTGACGACAATGTTAATAAGTGTGTACACTGTGGGAAGGAAGGAAGGAAGGAAAGGAGGGTGTAGCCTAATGCTTCGAGTGTCAGACTCAAGATGTATCCCCGAAGTCAGGGTGCGGATACCTTAAAGGTGGGTAAAAATGGTGGCACACGCAGAAAATCTCACCATCAGTGAACCTCGGAGCTCTAGCCGAAGAGTGAAGAAAACAACAACAACAACAAAGCAAAACAAACAAAACCAAACAAAACCAGAAAACAATCCTTCTCTCAAGATCTGATGTAGACTGAGAACTCAGTTCCAGTTTTCCATAGACGTATCTGTTTAAGGGCATTCCCCTCCCCCCCCCCCCCCCCCCCCCCCCCTCACAGATTAACGTTGACACTGACTCCATTCCTTCAAAATGTTCTCAGATGAGCATGGATTATGAATCGAGGCATTTTGTGTGAATGGATGAAAACATTTTGCAGATATGTTCAAAACCCCATCCATATTTTTTGCGGAAGAGAATGGGCCATCTAAGGTTGGTGGCATGGATGGCAGAAACATACCCAGCATGCATCCTGATACCTGGAGAGGGATGGACTCCACCACGTTCAACTTGCCCACGACACACTGTCTAAAAAAATACAGTGCAGTGCCCCAGTGACTCCCCAAGGAGTTAAGGTATAAACCATTCAGTCAGTATATACACTAGAATATAATGAGGTTTGTTGGATAGATATCTCTGCATGCTAAGATCACTTTTGCGATAGCGAGTCCAATGTCTTTCATTCTGTTTGTCTCTCTCTTTCATTCTGGCCTTTTCTCTTTTTCTTTGTCTGGCTCTTTGTATGTCTGTCTGCCTGAATTTCTTCCTTTTACTTTTTTTTGTTTTTTGTTTGTTTCTTTTCCCCCCTGTGTTTCCTTTCCCTATATTATCTCGCACTGTCCTATTTCATTCCTGTTTTCTTTTCTGCTCTCTTTTCATCTTGTGTTCCCCTTCATTTCACCCTTTCTGTGTTTGTAGGATGATTTGTTTGTTGGCTTTTGTATTTCCACGATTTCCTGTTCCTTTTCTTTTTATGTAGTTCGTTCTATTTCTTTCTCATTCTCCTCCTCTTTTCCAATTTCACAGCTTTTATTTGGACTTTCTTTTCTACTTTCTTGATTTTGCTTTGGGTTGGGTTTTTTTCTTAAAAAACCCAACACTTTCTCGTTCTCTCCTTATCTTTTCCAATTTCACCTCTATTCGTTTTTCTACTCTCTCTCTCGATTTTGTTTGTTCGTTCGTTTATTTATTTGCTGCACAAACCTCCAGCCCTTAGATCTCAAAAGGAAGCCACGAAAGAGGGGGACGCTTGATGGTTTAGGCTGATTAATGCTGGAGACAGCGTGAACACATCAAGCAGTGAAGGGTCATGAAATTGGATTAGAAAAAGAAAAAAAGAAAGAAAAATATCTAGTAATTTTGCCAGACATTTAGAAAGCTCCAGATCAAAAAACGAGTTGTATGAGTTTCCGGTTTTCATTTCAGTTTCCCAAGGAGGTGTCAGTCACAGTGTCACGGCAGAATATTCCATATGTATGTTTGTCCGTCGTGTCCGACGATGACCTCCAAAACAGCAGAGGAGGCAGCTGCTGTTTCGGAAACTGGGCAGAAATTTGATTATAGTGGAGATGCCTTGCCCACAGTACATCCCCACTCTCTCGGCCAAGTGGGCATAAGGACAGTCAGCGTTGGAGATGTTCTCCAAAGGCCAACCAGCCCCCAGGGCTGCAGCACATGAGGACTGTGCGAGTCAAGCCTCCTAGTCAGAGAGTCATAGTCGATCACTAAAGACTAAGCTGTAAAGTGGAATTCCATGAGTGGGAAAGCCACTGGTCATACTACAGCCTCTCACTTTACTGTTGCCCCCCAGCGTCAATGGTTTCATCAAGAACTGTGATAAAGCCCAGGCGCTGGGGTAGAAGATTCCATATAGGCTACACCAAATTGCCTGCTTGGTGGGGACTGACTGTACCAGTTGTGTGGTCAAACGTGCATCGGACGCTTTTGCAGTAAAATCGTGTCTCTTTCTTTCACCAGCAAGAAGGAAGGATAGCAGTGTGGTTAAGACGTTCACCTGCCTAACAAACTAAACCGTGAGGTTCTGGATTCGATTCCCAGCCTCGCCCTTTTCTTCCTAGTTTGACCCCCCAAAAAAAAAACAACAACAAAAAACAAAAAATTCGAACTGAATGTCAAAGTCCTTCAGATGAGACTTTAAAACGACGCCCGTGTGCGAACGCATGCAGAATATCTTGCGCACACGTTAAAAACTCGTTCCGCCTTATGGAAGAGTAGATCTTTGTGTCCTGGTAGGAACAGATGACAACCCCCTCCCCCCCCCTCAGCATGCGCACAGGTGTCGTGTTTAGACACCATCCCCGAAGTCGGAATGCGGCTACCTAAATGGTGTGTGTGTGTGTGTGTGGTGTGTGTGTGTGTGTGTGTGTGTGTGTGTGTGGTGTGTGTGTGTGTGTGGAGGGGTGGGGGGAAACGTCGCATACACAAAAATCTCACTATTGGTGAACCTGGGAATTCTAGCCGAGCAAGGTGGAAACAATTCACCATCCATAACTTTATGGCGTGCGTGAGTGTGCGCATAGTATTTTGGTTTATAGTCTCGATGGAAAGATTTGCGGTGAGATGGAATAATAATAATAATGATAAGAAGAAAGCACCCCCAAAATACTCCCCCCTTTAAAAAGCCAATCAACAAACAATACCCCCAACAACAACAAAAGCAAACAAACAAACAGCCCCCCCCCCACTACACACACACACACACACACACACACACACACACACACACACACACACACACACACACACACACACACACACACACACACACACACACACACACACACACACACTAAAATCCAAAAAATTTGCAAAAGAATTTTATTCATCTAGAAGGCTCAAGTCATAGCTCGAACCCCGTACCCCCGCACTTTTAAGATTGACGAATCTCATGTTCTAACCACACCAAGATATTCTACCTTCTTCCCCGGCACCCTAAATCACTGATATTTTCTCCCTGGCTCAGACAAGTAGGGGAAAAGAAAACCCTTCACTGACCATTTCCAATATTACTGTCAAGACTTTGACGGTATGCATCAATTTCACACCCTAACAGACGGCATCCAATTCAATGCTAAATGGCCGTGAGGCTTATTGCAACTCATCTTTTCTTTTCCATTAATTTTAATGTTTGGATTTTTTTCCCTCCCGTTTTCAGTGTTTGATTTTTCGGTTTTGTTGCTGTAAAACTGAACTCGGGGAACTCTCTGGAAATAAATAGACTAGCCGGACATTTGTCCAAATTAAAGGGAGTTGTTTTGTTGGTTGTTTTTTTTGTTTTTTGTTTTTTTGATGATGTTCCCCCAAAACCCCAAACAAACAAAATGCTGTTTTTTTCCCGTTTTTTTCTTCTTCTTGCAGTTGCTTTGCCGCAAGTATCAAGAGGATCGGTGGTCTAGAGGTAACGCGCCTGCCTAGAAAGCGAAAAGTCCGGGTCAGAAGTGTGCGGTGGTTTGATCCCCGTTTGGGCCAGAAATTTTCACGCCCAGAAATCTGCCGTGGCTTAAAGCGGTATTTAAAAAACAATAACAACAGAATGCTATATTTCTTTTCCTTCTTGCACTCTTTCTTCAGTCTCTTTCCCCCATTCTTTTATTTCAAGGATAATGGAATAAACACTCATGAGCTTTTTACATCCAATTCCCGTGTGCATACGATTTTATAAATTCTGTCATCCGTGCCCCCCCCCCCCCCCCCCCTCCCCGTCCCGCACACAATGGCCTACTCTTCCGAAAGCCATCTTGCGCAAACGTTAAATCCTGTTCCACTTTTAGTAAGAGTAGGACATCAAGTGCCGGTGGGAACAGATGACAGAATTAACAAAACCGCATACACACGGGGACTGGATGTAAAAAAGCACATAAGTGCTTTTTCCATTATCCTCGATATAAAAGATTTTTTTTTTAAAGCCGGCACAGATTTTTAACTTGTGCGCTAAAATGTTCTGCATGCGTTCGCACACGGGGCCTCGGTTTATAGTCTCATCCGAAAGACTGTTCAGAAGGACATGATCAAACAATTCATTGATAACTTTTCGTAAGTTACGCTATGAATAAAAATGGCCTTAGAGAACGGATAAGAAATACATGTTGTTGTTGTTGTCGTCGTCGTTGTTGTGCGTTCCCCAGCTTAACACTCCGGGGGTCACCCAGAGTGTGCACTCTGACTCACTCATTATCCCACCTGGGAATCACTTTGAGACTAAATTGCACACTGAATGAGAGGTTTGCGTGTATGACCGTTTTTAAGTACCTCGCCATATAGGCAGCCATACTCCGACTTCAGAGGATTTTTTTGTCTCCGTTAACAAAGGAGAGTGCAGTTTGTTATACTAAGAGCTTGTCATGACTGAAGGCAATCTCAACACAATATTTTACAACTAACAATTTAGGCCTTGGCAATTAGCTGACATCAACAACTGACACAGATTTTGGCTTGGCAAAAGAAATAAATGAAACGACAAAGTTTGTTGTTTCTGATCCCAAGGAACCAACAGACAAGCAAACAAACACAATCCAAGCAACACTGATAACAAAACCATCTTTATCATGACCCTCCCTCCCCCATTCTCCTTTTCCCCCTACATTACAGTGTCGTTGTTCATCCATTAAGAGCCTTTTTCTTCTCAGATCTGACCATTACAAAGTGTTCTTTAATCTTTGCAAAAATACTTCTTCTTTCTTCTTTCATCTTCCGCTGGTGCCCTTCGGCGTCGCGTATTTTTTTGCAAAAATACAACAGGCTTAAAACAAGATTTGAACACGCTGTTTAGTAATCAACTTTTGCAAGAATAACACAAGGTCTAAGAAGGATCTCGAAAACTGTTTTGTTGTCCATCTTTTAAAAAATGTATTCATTTATTTATTAATATTATCTTTAATTTTTTTTGAGGGGCGGTCTTTTTTGTGTGTTATTCATCTTTGCAGAACAACACAGGATCTAAGAAAGATATGGAAAACTGTTTTGTATTTAACCTTTGCGGAATGACATAGGATCTTAAAGAAAAGGATATGGAAACTCGTTTTGTCCTTTTTCCCCCACAAAATAACACAAAAGAACTAGGAAAGATATGGAAAACTGCTTTGTTATCAATCTTGTGCCGTTTTGTCATAATTTTTTTTTTTTTTTACAAAATAACACATAAGATCTGAAAAAATATGGAAACCTGTTTTGTCATAAATTTTACAAAATAACACAAGGTCTAAAAAAAAGATATGGAAAACTGTTTTGTCATCAATCTTTGCGGAATAACCCAAGATCCAAAAGAAGATATGGTAACCCGTTTTTTTCTCATCATTTTAAAAAAAACAAAATAACACAAGACCTAAGAAAGACATGGAAAACTGTTTTGTAGTCAAACTTTGCAGAACAACACAGAATTTAGAAAAGATATGGATGCCCGTTTT
>CM054140.1:21545983-21553483 GCA_028751875.1 Rapana venosa
CATTAATTGTCCAGCAGTGGGGAAAGAGAGCCCAGTGATTGGAGAAATCTTAAGGACAAAGTAAAACAACAAAACGAAACCCTGCCTCTTGTTTATGTAAAATAATAATAAAAATAAAATAAAGAAAAAAATGAATCGAAGAAAATCAAGTTGCAGTAAAAACAAAAGATAAAGGAACAGAAAATCCATCAAATTAAATCAAGGCTTTCAAAATTTGAAGGCCGTACATTTCTCTATTGAATTTGAAACCTTCCCACTTTTTCTTTTACTGTTAATATTTTTTACATCTTGTGATTTTTTTTCATTTTGCTGTTAAGAATTTGAACGTCAATAAATTTATGTTGATTTTTTATTTTATTTTTTTAGCTTTATCAACAAAACCATAAATCAGACAGCACATGCTTTATTAGCATTTGGGATTTTGTGTGTGTTAGTTTTGATTTATTATTCATGTCAGAAAAACTGAGACCACTTTTCTCCAGGGCAATAAGCTTTATCAAATTTAAAATAATAAACAGCTTTTATTTCTCTTTCTTATTTATTTTACGGTACTTAGTGTCCCTTTTTATATGGGGTTGGCTTTTTTTGTGTACATATAATCAAGATGATTGTAAAACAGGCATATAGAAAACACGCTTTCTATAATTCCTAAATATAGAATTTGTTAGACTGTATGGGACTGGGTACTGTAGTTAGCTCTCTCTCAGAGACATACATGCCCATGCATAAGCGCACATTCAAGCTCATGCATAAGCGCACATACATGCCCATGCATAAGCGCACATACAAGCTCATGCATAAGCGCACATTTAAGCTCATGCATAAGCGCACATACAAGCTCATGCATAAGCGCACATTCAAGCTCATGCATAAGCGCACATTCAAGCTCATGCATAAGCGCACATACAAGCTCATGCATAAGCGCACATTCAAGCTCATGCATAAGCGCACATACAAACGCGTGCAGTAACCAAACACTTACGAACACACGTGATGCAATCCAATACAAGTGGACACAAAATGATATAGTGCATAATGATACAACGCAATACAAGACAATGCGATACAACACATTGCAATACAATACAAAGCAGCACAGGACATTTCTGCATACAGAACCCTTGTTTATAGCTTCATTCGAGGATTTGTAGGGGGAGTGGAGTCAGTACCCCAGTATATAAAATCCCCTAAAACGGGCACCTCTATGGTGGCTCGATCCTGGGCCGTTTAGATCAGGAGGGCAACGTTCTAACCACCAGACTATCACCCCCTTCTGCAGGTGGATAGAGTCAAAACCAGTCTTGACTCAAGAGAAGACTTGAACCCACTCTGTCAGATAACTAGCAGATCACGAATCCAGTGTTCTAACCACTAGTGCAAAGTCTACACCCTCAGGTCAAGGCTGAGTGCTGTAAATCCTGTGAACCAGTCTAGCTGTAAAACGCTGCCGGCATTAGATGAAAGGACAGATGTCCCTCTCCATTCCCTGCCCCATTTGTCTGTTGCCCTGAGGTGACAGGGAATAGTCCACCACCCTTCCTCTTCTCCCCATCTCCTTCCCACCCTCCCTTGGCCAGCTGAGACTCAAAGCACTGGGGAATATCTCCAAAATGTCCACATCTTGAACTGCAACCTAAGAGGGAACGTGTTGAGAATACTGCTCTCAAGTGGGGAAAAAAAGAGAAAAATGAATTTCCTTCCCGGTTTGAATCTGGTTTAAATGTGGCTTACATAATGATTTACTACGTGGTGGTTTACAGACTCAAAGCATAAAGACTTCTCAGTAACTGGAGTCGCAACTAATGCTAATTCCAAGAAAAAGATAACTTCTTAAACAAACGCCACACGGGAGACTGAAACCTGTCTCCTAAGTTACCATCGAATTCTTCATCAAATACCCAGACAGCAACTATTGTTGCCGGTCATATGAGTGTAAAAAGCACTTCGGTGTACAGAGGGAACTGTCATCTTTTAAGTCTTTCATGGAAGAAAAAGGCAGGAGAATGGACCAAGAAGGCAGAAAGTTGGCAGGGATGTGACAGGAAGAAAAGGAGCAAGGCAGAAACATTGACAGGGATAGAAAAGAAGGAACTCCTAGCACAGAATTTCCAGAAGGTGAGGATGCTATTTATACTTACAGGCCCTTGGCATCCCCAAGGGGAACTATCAAATCGTGAGTTTGATATTTGACCACTCCTTCCCCCCCATCCTCCACCCTCACACCCCTTCTTTCACAGTAACACAAACGTCACCTGATTGAAATGGTGAAGCCTACAGGAAGAAAGGTTAGCTATTGAAATGCAGAGGGACACACTCACTTGGTAAACAGCAGAAAACGTGAATGCTGTTTGCTGCTTGGAATTTTGTTCTTTGTCCATTACCATCTCTCTCTCTCTCTCTCTCTCTCTCTCTCCTCTCTCTCTCTCTCTCTCTCTCTCTCTGTCTCTGTCTGTCTGTCTGTCTCTCTCTGTCTGTCTGTCTGTCTGTCTGCCTGTCTCTCTCTCTCTCTCTCTCTCTCTCTCTCTCTCTCTCTCTCTCTCTCTCTCTCTCTCTCTCTCTCTCTCTCTCTCTCCTAAATCAGGATTGTGGCATTGCTTTGGATTGGGATAATGGGTCTTGTGAATTCCAAGTTTTAAGAAATCGTTGAATAAACCTGTCTCTTCTTTGTATAAATAAAATAAAATAAAATAAATAAAACGAGAGAGAAATAAAGAAGATGATTTAAAAAAGTAAAATAAGAATAAAACAGAAAATCAAAAGAAGATAAATAAATAAAGCCTTTACAATTCAGAGAGGCCATACATTGATATTGAATTTAAAGCCCTCTCACTTTTTCCCCCTTTACTACTCTTTTTTCCCTCTGTCTTGTTATTCATTTACTTCTGCTCTTAAGAATCTGAATGTCAAGGAAATGGAAGTTTCTTTTTGTCTTTTCGTTTGATCAGTAAAGCAATGAATCAGACAGTGCCTATTTGATTTGTGGTTTTGTTTTGCTTGCTTATGTTTTGCTTTGGTTTTGTCATTTACGTCAGCTAAAAATGGGACGGGATAGCTCAGTGGTCAGAGCACTCGCTTTCCCCCAGCAAAGGTTAAACAGCATCGAGCGCGGTTACCACTTGGATGGGTGACCGTTTGTGCGTCTTGGCTTCAGTACAGTCCCCCAGTTCACCCAGCTGTAAATGGGTACTTGTCTCTTAATGGTCAGAGAAGGTAAAGCAGCGAGGGAGAGGAGATGGGCGCCGCCCTCAATTTGCTGGCCCCTTGAGAAGTTGAGGTATCTGATGCCTCACTCCCCTTCGACCACAGGTTATGGGACACCTTTACCGTTTACCTTTAGAAATGGGAACAGTTACCTCCAGATCATTATTTTAAAAAAATCATCTCTCTGTTTTTTGTTATGTTTTTGCTGGCTCTTATTATTCAATCGGTACTTTATCTATCTATCTATCTATCTATCTATCTATCTATCTATCTATCTATCTATCTATCTATCTATCTATCTATCTATCTATCTATCTATCTATCTATCTATCTATCTATCTATCTATCGGTGGGAACAGATGACACAATTCACAAAACCGCATACACACGGGGACTGGATGTAAAAAAGCACATAAGTGCTTATTCCATTATCCTCGATATAAAAGAATAAAATAAAATAAAATAAATTAAAAATCTATCTATCTATCTATCTATCTATCTATCTACCTATCTATCTATCTATCTATCTATCTATCTATCTATCTATCTATCTATCTATCTATCTATCTATCTATCTATCTATCTATCTATCTACCTATCTATCTATCTATCTATCTATTTATCTATATATCTATCTCTCTCTCTATCTATCATTTATCTATCTATCTATCATCTATCTTCTATCATCTATCTATCCATCTATCTATCATCTATCTATCTATCTATCTATCTATCTATACATACATACATGCATACATACAGAGAGAGAAAGAGAAAGAGAAAGAGAAAGAGAGAGAGAGAGAGAGAGAGAGAGAGAGAGAGAGAGAGAGATATGCTTTATTTTGTGGGCTCAGTATTCCAGATAATTGTGAACAGGCCTGTGATACAAGCCTTCACATATCTTCTAGATTCTGTAGGTATAACGCAATCCAATCCAACTTTACAGCACACAAGGCAACGCCACACCATCTAACACGAAAGATGGACAGGATTTTAACGGGTGCAACAGATGTTCTGTTTGCGTTCACACACTGGATCCCGGTTCATTATCTTTCCTGAACCACTTGCATGGTAATGGAGTATGAACCAGTTTCAAATCCAAATGAAAGATACCCTCAAAGGAAAACCTCTGTAGTAACTCGAACCCACACCATCAGATAACCGCCAGATCCCAAAGCCAATGCTCTAACCACAAGAGCCATTTCACACCCTCAGGTCAAGACTAAGCACCAAAAAAAATCCTCTGAGCCAATCTAGCTGTAAATACTAGAATAAGAACAGACCCTCTCCCCACACCCCTACCTTTACTCCATTGTCTATTCCTCTGTTGTAATGGGACAAGATAGTACTCTCTCCTTCTTCTCCCCATGTTCTCTCAACCTCCTTCTCACCAAGTACCACCCCATTGGCCAGCTGAGACACAATGCACACGAGAAAACTTCCACAGTGTCCACAACTTGAACTGCCAACCTGAAGGAAGCCTGTTGAAATTACTGCACTGAAAGTAGAAAAGAGGAAAAATAAAATGAAAAAACAACAACCTTTTCCACCTTAAAAAGGGTCTACATGTGGTTTATGTGGTTTACAGTCTCACCCAGTAGTCTTAGTAATGGACATTTTCCCCCCTGGTTCCTTGGTTCTAGATCCGAGGTGCATCAATGATGAGATTTTGCATATGTGACCCTGTTTTGCCCACCGTGGAGGTAGCTGCATTCCGACTTTGGGGACTGGTGGGAAATGAAGCGGGAACTATGTTAATTCCAAGGGAAAAATCCTCTTTTTTATTTTTTATTTTATTCTTTTATATCGAGGATAATGGAATAAACACTTGTGTGCTTTTTTACATCCAGTTCCCGTGTGTATGCGGTTTTGTAAATTTTGTCATCCGTTCCCCACCTGCACACAATGGCCTACTCTTCCGAAAAGCAGAACTGGTTTTAACGTGTGCGCAAGATGTTCTGCATGCGTTCGCATACACGGGGCCTCGGTTTATAGTCTCATCCGAAGGACTTTTGGGGAGAGTGGAGTCAGCACTGATGTGAACTCCAGGGGAAAATATCCCCTTGAACGGGAATTGAAACCGGGTCGTCAGATTGCGAGCGCAATGTTCTAACCACTAGGCCATCCCGTCCCCCTCTCAAACAATGACCACAGCAGAGACTGAAACCCACGCCCTGAGTTACCATTAGATCACGAGTTGGATGCTCTAACCACTGGGCAAGTAGGCCCCCTCCCCTTCCCACTTCCCCCTTCCCCATTCCCTCCATCACACTCCTCATAAATAACACAAACGTCACCTGATTGAAATGGTGAAGCTGAAGGGAAGAAAGGTTAGATGTTGAGAATGCAGAGTGACACACTCACTTGGTAAACAGCAAAAAACGCGCATGCTGTTTGCTGCTTGGAACTTGTTCCTTTGTCCATTACCATCTCTGGCTGTCTGTTTGTCTGTCTGTCTGTTTGTCTGTCTGTCTGTCCGCCTCCCTCTCTCTCAGGGCAAGGGCCCCATAAAAAGTATGTGAATGATTATTTGGTTACCTTTGGAAAATAAAAGATCATTCATTCATTCATTCATTCATTCATTCATTCATTCATTCATTCATTCATTCATTCATTCTTCTCTCTCTCTCTCTCTCTCTCTCTCTCTCTCTCTCTCTCTCTCTCTCTCGCTCTCTCTCTTTCTCATCCTTCGGATCAGACTATAAAGCGAGGTCCCGTGTGCGAACGCACGCAGAACATCTTGCGCACACGTTAAAATCCGTTCCGCTTTTCAGAAGAGTAGGCCATTGTGTGGCAGTGGGAAGGGGTGACAAAATTAACAAAACTATATGCACACGGGGACTGGATGAAAAAAGCACATGAGTGCCTATTCCATTATCCTTGGAATAAAAGAATGAATAAATAAATAAATAAAATACTATAGTGCCCTCATTCTCCATTAATTGTTCACGGGATGGAGAAAGGGTAATGAAAATTGGAAAATGTTGTGGGCAGGTTGAGCAAACATGTCTCCTGTTTGCTCAAAAATGCAATGGCGAAAACAAACACAGAAGCAATTCTAAAACAAAATTAAACAAACTGAGATAAATCAAAGTCCTCAAAACTTGGAGGCCATACAATTTCGTTGAATTTAAAACTTTCCTGGTTTTTTTCCCCTTTAGTATTCTTTTATATATTTTGTTTTATTCATTTGCTTTTGTTGTCGAACATTTTAATACCAAGAAATAAAAACAAACAGAGAATGAAAGAACACTAAAATGAAGCATTATAAAACAAAATTAAACAGACTGAAATGAGTTAAAAGTCTTCAAAACTGGGCCGGGAGGCCATACATTTTAGTTGAATTTAAAACTTTCCTTTTTTCTTTCCTATACTCTCCTTTTGGGGACGGGATGGCTCAGTGGTCAGAGCACTCGCTTTCCCCAGCTAAGGATAAGCAGCATCGAGCGTGGTTACCACTTGGATGGGTGACCATTTGCTCGCCTTGGCTTCAGTACAGTCCCCCAGTTTACCCAGCTGTAAATGGGTACCTGCCTCTTTAGGGTCAGGGAAGGTAAAGCAGTGAGGAAGAGGAGACGGGCGCCGCCCTCAATATGCTGGCCCCTTGAGAAGTGAAGTCTCTGATTCCTCGCTCCCCTACGAATACATAGGTTATGAAACACTTTTACCATTACTTTTTATACTCTCCTTTTAAATCTTATATTTCGTTTGCTTTTGCTGTCGAACATTTGAATATCAAGAAACAGTTTATTCTGATCTTTTAGGTTTATTAGCGAAGATGAATCTGACAATGTGCATTTCATTTACGATTTTATTTTGGTTGTTTTTGTTGTATTTGTTTTGGTTTATCTCTTATGTCAGTTGAAATAAGGACAGTTTCCGGCAGGGAATTGGCGTTGATCTTAAAGATACAATTTTTATGACTCTTTTAAAAAAAATCTCTCTCTCTCTCTCTCTCTCTCTCTCTCTCTCTCTCTCTCTCTCTCTCTCTCTCTCTCTCTCTCTCTCTTTATATTCATCATTACACTTTTATAACTCTGCTTTATTTGTTCAGCGTTTTCTTTTGATATAAGCTTAAGGATTTTCGTACACAGAAAGAAAATTAGCTTTGAAATAGGCCTATAAAACAACGTTGTTATTGTTGTTGTTGTTTTAAAATAAACCTTCCTTTTTCAAAATTGTTCCAATCTGTATAAACGGGTAAAAAACTTATGCTCTCTCTCTCTCTCTCACTCTCTCTCTATCCCCCTCCATATCTCTCTCTCACACATGAATACACACACACACACACACACACAC
>CM054140.1:21563483-21565983 GCA_028751875.1 Rapana venosa
ATATAAATATTTAACATCTGATAGTTTCCTTTAGTTTTGAATCATACACACAGACACAGACAGACACACACACACGTAGCACACACACACACTCGCGCGCGCGCACGTACGCACACACATTTTGTCAAATTGAGATTTCTTTTGAAAGATAATATTTTTCTACCTTTCTCTTTTTTCTTATCAAGGGGTAGGTTCAAGGGTGTGCAATATTTTAAGATAATTTTCTCATTATCTGTCACAGAAAATCAAATTAAACTAATCATGGTAATCTCTCTCTCTCTCTCTCTCTCTCTTCTCTCTCTCTCTCGCGCGCGCGCGCGCTCTCTCTCTCTCTCTCTCTCTCTGCGCGTGTGTACGCGCGCGCGCGCGCACGGGCGTGTGTTTGTGTGTGTGTGTGTGTGTGTGTGTGTGTGTGTGTGTGTGTGTGTGTGTGTGTGGTTGTGTGTGTGTGTGTGTATGTGTGTGTGTGTGTGTGTGTGTGTGCGTGCGTGTGTGTGTGTGTGTGGTTAAATCTGCGTCATTGATTTTGCCATTTGAATCTCGAGTAAACACATTATTGTGGAATTGGAGAGCAATTCATTCTGTTTCATAAATGGATGTGTTAATCAGAAAAAAACATGATCAAATAAATGAAATGATTGGTTTCTTTCAGGAATATAAACAAAGCTGTAGGAATATGAATATTATGCTGCACACATGCACACACCTCATACAGGTCTGAACTCACTTACCTGCTCATGTGCGCGCGTACGCACGCACGCACTTAACACGCATTCACGCACACACATAGACACACATACTTCGCGCGCACACACACACATACACACACGCGCGCGCACACACACATATACACACACACGCACGCGCGCACACACACACACCTACAAACACATACATACATACATACAGACAAACACACACATACACACACACCATACGTATATATGCATGTGTAAGCACGCACACACACACACACACTTACACACACACACACTTACACACACAAACACACACACACACACATGCGCACGCGCACCCCCTCCACACACACAGAGATCCCCCCCCCCCGTCCACACACAAATCTCACTTCTAAAAAAAATATCCAAAAAACCTAATAAACTTCTTTCTTCTCTTTCCTCCTCTTTTTCTGCCAACACATCTCAAGCAGACTCCCCCACAATTTCCAGGAAAGAATAGTAATAAACAAACAAACAAAACAGAAAACAACAACAACCCCCCTCCCCCCGCCCTCCTCAACAAACCAAACCCCAAAACAAACAAAAACGAACGAACTTCCTAAATACTTCAAAAATAAAAGGTCAGCACAAGAAAAGAGGCCTCGGACAATAGGCTTGGGATAGAAGGAAGGAAGGATGGAAGAAGGGATGGAGAGAGGGATGAAGGGAAGGTAGGAGGAAGGGAGGGAGGGAGGGAGGGAGGGAGAGAGGGACGTAGGGAGAGAAGGAATGGAAGGGAAGAGAGTGTAATAAGCTGTCTGAAAAATAAAAACAAGCTCTACAAGTAGCTCAAATAGAAAGACAGGAAAGGAAAGACTCAGCCAATATTGTCCAGACAAAAAAGGACAGCTAGCTGAGGAGAGAAGAGGAAGGAAGAGAGGATGGAGAGAGAGGGAGGGAGAGAGAGAGAAGGGAAAGGTAGAGGAGAGAGGGAGAGGGAGGGAGGAAGGAGTAGAGAGGAGAGAGAGAGAGAGAGGGAAGAGAAGACGAGAGAGAGAGAGAGAAGAAGCTGGAAGAAGAGACACACACCAGACAGAGAAGAGAGAGAGAGAGAGAGAGAGAGAGAGAGAGAGAGAGAGAAAAGAGAGGGGAGAGAGAGAGAGAGGGAGAGAGAGAGGAGAGGGAGGGAGAGAGAGAGAGGGGAGGGGAGAGAGAGAGGAGAGAGAGAGAGAGGCGAGAGAAGAGAGAAGGAGAGGGAGAGAGAGAGAAGGAGAGAGAGAGAGAGAGGAGAAGAGAGAGAGAGAGAGAGAGAGGGAGAGAGAGAGAGGAGAGAGAGAGAGAGAGAGAGAGAAGAGGAGAGGAGAGGAGGGAGAGAGAGAGAGAGGGGAGAGAGAGAGGGAGGGAGAAAGAGGGAGAAGGAGGAGAGAGAGAGAGGGAGAGAGAGAGAGAGGCGAGAGAGAGAGAGGGAGAGGGAGGGAGAGATGGAGGAGAGAGAGAGAGGAGAGAGAGAGAGGGGGGAGAGAGAGAGGGGAGAGAGAGAGACAGAGAGGGAGAGAGAGAGGGGATGGGGAGAGAGAGAGAAGAGAGAGAGAGAGAGAGGGGGGGAGAGGGGGAGAGGACAGAGAGAGAGTGGAGAGAGGAGAGAGAGAGAGAAAGAAGGGGGGGAGGGGGAGAGAGAGAGAGAGAGAGAGAGAGAGAGAGAGAGAGTCCTTTGGACAACCAGGCTTGTGCTTTGTTTATGTGACAGTGGGTTTTTGTTTTGTTTGTTTTGTTTTGTTGTTATTTAGATTCTGCTGAACGTAATATCATGCTGGTTATTTTTC
>CM054140.1:21580983-21595983 GCA_028751875.1 Rapana venosa
TTAATTCCCTGTCGGTCTTTGACACTTTCCTCAACGGTTTCTGCCCAGAGCATCACTGTACCCCCTGCCTTTCATTGTTGATGTCTGGCCTTTAGGAAGTGGGGGTGGTGTGGGGGGGGGGGGGGGGGGGAGGGGGTGGTAGGGTGCACTGAACTGGGGGGGGGGGGGGGGGACGGGGTCTATGTTTCTTCTCTGACGATGTTTTCCTTTCAGCCAGCTGCCCTGACCTGTCTTCCCAGTATCTGTTTCAGGTATCGTCTGCTTCCCCCTGGTTGTTTTCCTTTTGTTTCCTTTTTCTTTTTCTTTTCTCTGTGGTTTTATATCGCTTTTAATCTGAGAATGGGGTATGTTGTCATGGAACAACAAGGTTTAGCATCGGGCAAGTTGTGTGTTTTGTGTGTTGTGTTGTGTGGTTTTGTGTGTGTGTTGTGTGAATGTGTTGTGTTTTGGGCGTGTGTTTTATTTTTATTTATTTATTTCATTTATTTATTCTTTTAATCGAGGATAATGGAATAAGCACTTATGTGCTTGTTTACATCCAGTCCGGGTGTATGCGGGTTTTGTAAATTTTTGTCTCTGTTCCCCCGGCAACAGTGTGTGCTTGTGCGCGTGCCCCGAATGTGTGTATGGGTTTTGTTGTGTTTCAGTTTTGATGCTTTACCTTAGGAGTGTTTGGTGGGGGGGTTGGTATGGCAGGGTTCATTGACTAGCCCCTTTTGTTTCTTCTCTGACCCCAGATCCTTTCTGCCACCTGCCCTCACCTGTCTTCTCCTCCACCCCTCCTTTATCGCCAGTTTCGTTTCAGTTGTCGTTGTTCCCCCCCCCCCCCCCCCCCCCCCCCCCCCCCCCCCCCCCCCCCCCCCCCCCCCCCCCCCCCCCCCCCCCCCCCCCCTCCCCCCCCCCCCCACCCCCCCCCCCCCCTCCCCCCCCTCCCCCCCCCCCCCCCCCCCCCCCCCCCCCCCCCCCCCCCCCCCCCCCCCCCCCCCCCCCCACCCCCCCCCCCCCCCCCACCCCCCCCCCCTTTCCCTTCCATTGTTGTCCTTTTGTTTCCTTTTCTTTTGCTGTGGGATTTTATATTGCCTTTAATCATCTCCATAGGGTTTTATCTTGTCTTTATCTCTCCCTGTGTGTTTTTATCTTGTCTTAATTCTCCCTGTGGGGTTTTCTATTTTCCTTTAAAACTTCCCTGAGGGGGGTTTTTCTATTGCCTTTAATCTCTCCCTGTGGGTTTTATATTGCCTTTAAAATCTCTCCCCTGGGGGGTTTTTCCCTTAAATCCTCCTGTGGGGGTTTTATTTTCCCTTTAATCTCCCCCTGGGGGGTTTTTTTCATTTTTGCCTTTAATCTCTCCTGGGGGGTTTTCATTTTGCCTTTAATTCTCCTGGGGTTTTCTTTGCCTTTAAAATCTCCCCCTGGGGGGTTTTATTTGCCTTTAATCCTCCCTGGGGGGTTTTATTTCCCTTTTAAATCTCCCCGGGGGTTTTATTTTGCCTTTAATCTTCCCTGGGGGGTTTTCATATTTCCCTTTTAAATTCTCCCGTGGGGTTTTTTTTTTGCCTTTAATCTCTCCCTGGGGGGTTTTTCAATTTCCCTTTTAAATTCTCCCGTGGGTTTTCTATTTCCCTTTTTAATTTTCCCCCTGTGGGGTTTTCTATTGTTTTTTTAATCTCCCCCTGAGGGGTTTTCTCTCCTTTTAAATCCCCCCTGTGGGGTTTTATTTTCCCTTTTAAATCTCTCCCTGGGGGGGTTTTCATATTTCCCTTTAAAATTCTCCCTGGGGGTTTTCTTTTGCCTTTTTAATCTCTCCCCTGTGGGGTTTTTCTTTGCCTTTAATCTCTCCCTGGGGGGGTTTTATTTTCCCTTTTAAATCCTCCCGGGGGGGTTTTATATTTGCCTTTAATCTCCCCCCTGGGGGTTTTATATTTGTTTTTAAATTTTCCCCTGAGGGGTTTTACTTCCCTTTAATCTCTCCCTGGGGTTTTCTTTGTCTTTAATCTCTCCCTGGGGGGTTTTAAATTTACCTTTAATCTCCCCCTTGGGGTTTTATTTTCCCTTTAATTTCCCCCCTGGGGGTTTTCTATTCCCTTTAATCTCTCCCTGTGGGGTTTTCTTTCCCTTTTAACTCTCCTGGGGGGTTTTTATCTTCCCTTTTTAATCTTCCCTGGGGGGTTTTTATTGCCTTTATTTCTCCCGTGGGCCCTGTCAGTAAAAAAAAGCATCCCCCCCTTTCTGGAAATTCTGAGCTAGAAATTCCCTTTTTCTATCCTTCTCTTTTTTTTCTGTCTTGTTTTTTTTCTTCCCTGTCACCCCCTTTTGTCTATTTTCCCTTCTTGGTCCCCATTTTCCTGTCTTTTTTTTCCCCCCAAAAGATTAAAAAAGAAACAATTTTCCTGTCCCAAAAAGGGGATGTGCGGGGGCCGGCTTGTGAAAGGGGTAACGGGATTTCCGTCTAAATGGACAAGAATAGTTGCTGTTGGGTTCCTGACGAAGAAGAAAATATTGTCTTTTAAATTTTAAGGGGGGTATTTGTTTAGGAACAACAAGGGGGAGCATCGGCAAGTGTGTGTGTTAGTGTTGTTATTGCGGGGTGGTTTTCCCGCCGTGTGTGGGGGTGTGTGTGTGTTGTGTGTGTTTGTGTGTTTGTTTTTGTGTGTGTGTGTTGTGGGTTGTGTGTGTGTGTTTGAAAAAAGGGAGAGAGAAGGGTGGGGGACAAAAAGAGAGGGGAAAGAGAGAGAGAGGGGGGAAAAGGGAGAGAGGGCAAAGAGGAAGAGATAGGAGACAAACGACAGAAGACAGACAGGAATACAGAGGACAGAGAACAGACAGACAGAGGAAGACGAAAAAAGAGACGAGACAGACACAGACAAAAAACACAAAAAGTTTAAAAAAAAACACCCCCAAAAAAGACAAAGAAGTGTAACTAACACAAAGTGTCGGATAATAACACTAGCATAAACAACGGTGTAAGCACTTTGCTGCCTATGAGGAAAGGTGCTGCCATCAGAAATAGGTGATGCTGGATAAAAAAAAAAACAACAACAACAAAAACCTCTACCTTCTCCCGGTACACTCTCCCTTCATGTCTACGTGACTTGACTTGACCTGACTTAACTTGACTTGACTTCTCCCATGACTCCCAGAAGAGTCGTTGGAGTACTGCACTAAAATCTTTTTTAATTCCCATGTCAGTCTTTGACACTTTCCTCAACGGTTTCTGCCCAGAGCATCACTGTACCCCCCTGCCTTTCATTGTTGATGTCTGACCTTTAGGAAGTGGGGGTGGTATTTATTTATTTATTTATTCTTTTATATCAAGGATAATAGAATAAGCACTCATGTGCTTTTTTTTTACATCCAGTCCCCGTGTGCATGCAGCTTTGTCAATTTTGTCATCTGTTTCCACCGGCACACAATGGCCTACTCTTACGAAAAGCGGAACAGGATTAAACGTGTGCGCAAGATGTTCTGCATGCGTTCGAACACGGGGCCTCGGTTTATAGTCTCATCCGAAGGATTTTGACATTCAGTTCGATTTTTGGGGGTCAAACTGGGAAGAAAGGGCGAGGCTGGGAATCGAACCCAGAACCTCACGGTTTACTTGTTGGCAGGCAAACGTCTGAACCATCCTGCCACCTTCCTGGGTGGTGTGTGGCAGGGTGCGCTGAACTGGGGGGTCTGTTTTTCTTCTCTGACGATGTTTCCCTGTCTGCCAGCTGCCCTTACCTGTCTTCTCCTCCACCCCTCCTTCACGTGACTTGACTTGACTTGACTTGACTTGACTTTTCCCATAACTCCCAGAAGAGTCGTTGGAGTATGGCAAAACGAATGTGTGTCCAAGTAGACGGATGTATGTTAGTGTATATATATATTCCTATTTTTCTCCCCCCTGCTGCCGCGTCCATGATTGGTCTTGCTCTTCAATAGAAGGTGGAGTGGGGTTTGAAGGTGCGTACAAAATGTTCGGCCTGTGCTTCTGTTTTTCTGTTCCGTTTTATCTATTCTTTTATTTCGAGGATAATGGAATAAGAACTCGTGTGCTTTTTTTTGCTTTTTATGTTTAATTTACATCCAGTCCTCGTGTGTATGCACTTTTGTCATAGAATAAGCACTGATGTGGTTGTTGTTTTTTGCATCAAGTCACCCTGTGTTTTCACTGTTGTAAATTTTTTCATCCGTTCCCACCGGCACGCAATGACCTACTCTTCCGAAAAAGCGGAACAGGTTTTAACGTGTGCGCAAGATGTTCTGCGTGCGTTCATACACGGGACCTCGGCTTATTGTCTCATCCGAAGGACTTGTTTCCGCATGAGACCCCCCAGTTAATATTCTCACTTAAAGGATTTTCGGAGCAGTGGCGTCAGTCAGTATTCATGTAAACTCGAAGTGAAACTTCTTTGAGAGAACTCCTCTGCAGAGAATGGAACCCACAGCTTTGCATATTGTCAGGTCACGAATGCCATGCTCTAACCACGGGCCAATCTCAGCCCCTTCTTCTTTCTTTTATTTTGTTATTTTCCATAAACACACAGACGATTCTGACAGTCAGCATCGGTTAGTTTGACAGGAGAATAGTTCCAGATTGACGGCAGAGAATTTCCAGACATTGTGTTCCGTCTGATTGCCAGATTAGTGTTGTCTGTAATCAGGTTCCCTTTTCACATAAGCGTCTTTCTCTCTTTCTATTTCAGGCTCATCGGCATCTGTTCTGTTGCAATGCTTGCGTCTATCTAAGGGATACATGGATTCATTAAGATCGACCGTACTGGGATCTATTGGTCTGTTTGTCTGCCTGTTTGTTCGCTTCTTCATGTAACATAGAATGTGTCAGTTCTTTTATGCTTTCGATCTGATACAGGGCGGAATTTTGGAACTGGTATTTCTACTTTCAGATTTGTTGCACTGTAGCATATCTCCAGATTTCAAAAGGAAAATAACAGTCTTTGTACAAAGATTATGGGGAGATATATCTGTTTTAGGACTATCTTTGTTGCTGTAGGTTCTGTCTTCCCTCAGTAATGCTTCTCCTCCGCTGCTCAGTCTGATTTCACCATACGGGCACACCCAGGTTTGCTCTGTTTTCAACATACTTATGTGTGTTGATTCGAAATCGGTTTTATATGCTTTAAAAAATTCGACTTGTAGAGTAAGAAAAGACCTTATCATTGAAATCAGGCATCTGGTACACTTTTTGATTTTAAGAGGTAGTACGGTTACTTTCTGTTGGGTTCCCTCACACACTGGTAAATATTTTAATGAAAAAGTTGACAGGCTTGCAAATTATGGAGCGAGGTATAAAAATGCTTCCTGTGAAATAAATGTTGCCTTATCTCTGCATGAGGGATACAAAATGCTACAAAATGCTTGCTGGAAGTATTTCAGAAAAAAGATAAACGAGTCTGGCAATAGCTGTACAAGCAATGTGATTGATTTTCAAAATGCTTTTATTTCTAACAAAGTATGTGGTTGGTATAATCGCAGAAATATGTTATCCCTCATGTACAGGTTTAAGCTAAATGCTTTCAGGACAAAATACGTGAAAGATGTAAACTGCATTCGTAGGGAGAAGATCTCCAATAGAAATGTTATTTTTGGTTGTGGACATTTAAAAGCATTTTTACCTGCTGTACCTTGTTTGTCACTGGATCAGATTCTGTCTGAACCATCGTTACTGTTGAACATTGTGTTAGGGTTGATAAAAAGTCCGATCATTCAGTTTTTGTAGTATGTTTAAGTTGGTTTTTATTCAGTACTGTTATCTAACATTTTCAGTTATCGTTTGCTTTTTCTTGTTAGATTTTTCCTGTCTAAAATCACTATATGTGAATAGACGTTAAACTGAAGATATCTGTTGCGGCCAGCGGTCCAATGAGAAGAACGGTAGGTTGCCAGGAGGTCACCAAACAGAAGAGGTCCCGCATTTTTGCCTGGTTATAGCTTTGGTGGTTGATCGTTATCGCACGTTCTGAGCTAACTAACATCCACACACAATACCATCTAATGAACTCCCTACTGATGGCAGTAATACTGTCACCAAGCTAGACTGAACTGGAGGCCCGCTGTAAGAGCATAGAGTATAGTTTCATACTGAATAAAGTATACACAGTATGGAGCCAAACTTCATGAAAGGCCAACAGTAAGAGAATGCAGTATAGAGCCAGTCTGAATATGGAATACTGAGAATAGAGTAGGGAACTGGACTGGATAGCAGCTGTTTGTAAGAGAGCGTAATGATTATGACCACGTTGCTCTTACGACAGTTCTCCTTTCTTCTGCCTGCAGATTCGGAAAGCTGCAGCACAAACTGACTGCAGACACGTGGGCAAATGAGAAAACCTGTCTGAGGTTATATCAAGACCAAGGTGTGAAGGGTCCCTATGTTCAAGTTCTTCCTCTTTAAAAAAAAAAAATGAAATGAGGATGACAATGATGGTGCAATAGATAGGGATTTATCCAGGCTTTAGGCAGATAGGGATTTATCCAGGCTTTATGCAGATAGAGATTTATCCAGGATTTAGGCAGATAGGGATTTATCCAGGATTTAGGCAGATAGGGATTTATCCAGGGTTTAGGCAGATAGGGATTTATCCAGGCTTTAGGCAGATAGGGATTTATCCAGGCTTTAGGCAGAAAGGGATTTATCCAGGCTTTAGGCTTCCTTACAGGGTAGTACTCCCGTCTTTTAATTTTGCAGTCTCAACCAGACCTGAGCGTGTTTAAAACTTGCAGTGTTGATCAGGCAATTTGAGGAATAGTTCAAGAAGCGCTAAACTGGTGTAGATAATACCCTACCTTGTGCATGTGGTCCTGAGCTTCCAGGTGAGACTACAGTACGCTTAAACTGAGGGGGAGAGGTAACTGGAGTCGCAAAGAGCAGCAAACAACAACCACAACAACAAAAACAGGGTAACCTGCATTTTGTTGAGGATCGAACCATGGCCTTCTTGCCAGGAGTCGACTAAATTGACCACAAAGTGCTTTCGAACAACCAGATTCAAACAAACCACTGTTGGCCGTCGCTCTTTCTCTGTTTCTGGTCCATCCACCTGGAATGACCTCCCTCTTTCACTTCGCCAAAAGCCTTCACTTGACACCTTCAAATCCAGCCTCAAAACACACTTGTTTCCTACCTGAGACTTTCCCCCACACATCTGTCTCTAATTTTCAACAGCATCTTTCACCTCCTTAGTGTGTGTGTGTGTGTGTGTGTGTGTGTGTGTGGTGTGTGTGTGTGTGTGGGTGCGTGCGTGCGTGCGTGCGTGTGTGTGCGTGCGTGCGTGCGTGCGTGCGTGCGTGCGTGCGTACGTGGGTGCGCATGGATTTGAAATCTGTTGTTCATTATGTTTAAAAAGAGTTGCATGCGTGTAAATGATTTGAGTGCAAGCGCTTTGATTTGTTTTTTTTTTTTACAAGATTCAGTGCTATATAAATTCCATATGTTATTATTATTATTATTATTATTATTATTATTATTATTAAAGTGGCCTCTTCATCTGAATGGTGGATGATCACAAAGCAGGTATTTCATTTTTTTTTAACCCTTGAAGTTATTTTTATCAATATTTTCATGGTTGCTCTGGCTTAAAGCTAAGCCGACCGCTTGGGGTGGTTGCTCACATGTGCTACCTAAACTTAAGTGGACGGCAATCGTGTTGTGAACTTTGCATGGTATTGATATGGGTTTGATCGCATTAGAGATTGCATTGTATGTATTGGATTGAGTTGCATCGCGTTGTGTTGCATTTCACTGCAGGGCATTACACTGTATTGTGCTTTACTGCACTGTACTCATCGTATCAGCAGATTTCCTCTACATGAAATCCGGGCTAATCTCCATTATATAGGAAAAACGCACTGCCGCAAAACTGGTAGAGAGTTTTTCTGTTGTTGGTTGTTGTTGTTGTTGTTTTTGTATTTGTTTTTGTTTGTTATCGTGGCAGTGGTAGTCTGAGTATGCCTTCAATTTCCTCATGAGAATAACATTTTCTACAAAATTGTATATTCAGCGCTATATAAATTCCATACATGATGATGATGATGATGATGATGATGATGATGATGATGATGATGATGATGATGATGATGATGATGGTGGTGGTGGTGGTGGTGGTGGTGGTGGTGGTGGTGGTGGTGATGATAATGATGATGATGATGATGATGATGATGATGATGATGATGATGATTGTTATTATATGCATCAACTTGCTCGTGTCGTAGCATCTTTTACGTATACTAAGTGTTGGGCAAACAAATACACACACACACACAGAGGACATTGGCTTTTCATCACATCCTGAAAATAAAAACCTCTACCACAACAGATCATCATCATCATCATCCACACAAGGTGGAGGAACAGCAATAGACAGACCTCAGGCTTTCTTAGAACAACGTCCAACCTTTCTGAAGGACATGGACCCATCATGAAACATTGCAGGCTTCCATCAACCAGGCTCATAATAACAGGAGACTAAACAGTTTAGCAAATGGCGGCGCCATTGTGTGGACTTTCAAAAGATCTGTCACAGGCTTGTATTCAGGCCGATAGCCTCTTTAAGTTTTTTTTTCCCCGGGGTTGGGGGGTGGGGAAGGGTGGGGGTGGGAGGGGGGGGGGGGTGAAAGTCGTTGGAGCGCGATTAACATCGTTAAATGAAGCTCTATGTGGAGAGCAGAATCGATAGCCATTAACATTTTATTCTCCTCTGTCTAAGACTCGCCTCTCCCTATCTCTTGTAAATTAGAGAGGATGGGGATTGGGGGTGGGGTGGGGGGTGGAGTCTAGACAAGCCTCCTAAATCCGAATCTATTTCCTGTTATTAACTAGACACACACAAAAATGAAAAGAAGAAGAGCTAGTCCGATTGTACAGATTATTATTGCTATCAGAAAAGAGTTTCAATTCTGTCTAGATTGCCGGAGAGCTTTTAAAAGTTGTTATCTGAGTGATTGACTCTTAGTGGGGTGATGGACTTGCGTTTTGTTGTCTTGTTTTTGTGTGTGTGTGTGTGCGGTGGCGTTTGTGCGTGTGTGTGTGTGTGTGTGTGTGTGGCCTGAAATGTAATTGAACGTGGACGAAAAGAAATGAATGAAAGCAAGGGGGGAAATTGCTTGAAGAATTTCTGACTGTTCCTCTTTGTTTTTTTTAGGGAAAGGGTCCTTCCACCAGTGATTTGAAATAATATTCGCATATTTATGGATTTCATTTGAGTGGGGTTAGAGGCGATTGTTTTCTTTACAACAGGGCAAATATATCTAAATTGATATCTCAAAAAGTGTTACGAAAAGAAAGGGGAAGAAAAGTGGCTGGAATTAGGAATTATTCCAAACTGCTCTCTCCTTTGATGTTCTTTTCCGAAAGATAGGGTCTGAAAGGCAAACGATTCTTTTAGAAAATGGGATCCTTTCTTTATTCAACTAGCAAAAAAAAGACCATTTCTCCACTTAATCATTATTATTATGTCATCATCATCATCATCATCAGACCCGTGACCTTGGCGGTCGTGGGGGAGACACGAAAGACGATGCCGTGGTAAGCCTCCTCCATCCATCTCGGTCCTCGGCTCTGCGCAGTAGTGCCGAGTCATGCATCCTGGTCCATTCTCTGATGTTGTCCATCCATGACTTGTTCTGTCTTCCCCTCTTTCTGCCACCTTCGAGTGTTCCCTGCAGTACTGTTTTTGGCAGAGTGTTGTGGCGGGTGACGTGGCCGAACCATGTCAGCTTTTTCTTCTTGACGATGGTGAGAAGGGGTTCCTGTGGACCTGCCAGCCGTGTTATTTGACTCTTGACAAATTCATTGGTCTTTCGTTCCCTCCAGGATATGCCCAGTAGTTTTCTATGGCATTTTGTTTCAAATGACTGGATTCGCTTTGCTGTTTCAGCAGTCAATGTCCAGGTTTCACTTCCGTACAGCAGGATAGTCTGAATTAGGGCTTTGTAGAGCTTTAGTTTGATTGGGAAACTGATCTCTTTACTTTTCCATATGGTGGTGAGTTTTGTCATGGAAGATGTTGCCATGGCTATTCTGACTTTGATTTCTGTCGTCGATCGCCCGTCCTTTGTCAGTGTAGCGGCAAGGTATTTAAAAGCGTCTACCTCCTCCAGTTGTTGGCCGTTCATGTAAATTTTAGCGGTGGCGTTGCTCGTTCTGTTCACAAGTACTTTACTTTTCTCCGAGCTCACCTCCATTCCATATGCTCCAGCTCTGTTCTCAAGTCTGGTCGTAAGATCTTGCAGCTCTGTGTTACTTCCGCCCATGAGGTCAATGTCATCGGCAAACCGCAAGTTGTTGAGGGGTCTGCCGCCAATGGAGATGGTAGAGTGGAAGTCATGGAGGGTCTCTCTCATAATGTTTTCCAAGAACAGATTAAACAGGACTGGAGATAACAGGCATCCTTGTCGGACCCCAACTGTGGTTTTGAAGTAGTCTCCGACCTGATTGTTCAGAAATACTGCACTGCTTGCGGTGTTGTATAGTGCTTGAATGGTTTGCACTAGTCCTTCTTCAATGCCAAACATTCTGAGGACCTGCCACAGGCCTTCGTGCCATACTCTGTCGAAAGCCTTCTTGAAGTCGATGAAGTTGTGGAACAGGTCTCTCTGATGTTGAAGATGTTTTTCCATCATGATGTGGCAGTTAAAAATCTGTTCGAATGTGCTCCTGCCTGCCCTGAACCCAGCTTGTTCCTCTGCAAGGTGTTCTTCTGCCTCCTTCTTTAGTCGATTCAAAATAACTTTGAGCATGATCTTGCTGGCGTGGCTGATGAGGCTCATTGTTCTATAGTTTTGGCATTGGCGTAAATTCCCCTTCTTGGGCAGGGGTATGATGAGTGATTGTGTCCATTCTGTTGGCCACTGTTTTGTCTCCCAAATCTTCTGACAGATAGCTGTAACATGTGTGATGACTGTTTCGCCACCATGTTTGAGCAGCTCTGCTGGTATGTTGTCTGCTCCTGGGGACTTTCCTACTGGTAAGCTGCGGATGGCTTCTTCCACTTCTTCCCTCAGTATAGGTAATGGCGAGGGTGCTCTTGATGTTGCTGCTTTCTCTTCTATTATGCTCTTGTCAGGTTGTATTGGGTAGTTGTACAGTTCTTGACAATACTCAGACCACCTGTTCAATGCAGCTGAGCTTTCTGTGAGGAGGTTTCCGAAGCTGTCTTCAATGACTGATGATTTGGTTTGAAGTGGTTTTGTGAGTTTCTTCAGGGTGTCGTATGCCTTTTTACTGTTGCCCACTTTCATGCTTTTTTCGATCTCATCACATTGATCACTGATCCACTTCTATCTGGCCTTTAACATTGACTTCTTCACAAGATTGTTGGCCTCCCGGTATTCTTTAGGGTTGGAAGACCTGGTTGGTTTCAGTGCTCTTCTTGTATCGCAGAGGTCCAAGATGTCATTGGTAGTCCATGGCTGGTGTTTATTCCTCTGACGACCGAGTACCTCCTCTGCTGTTTCTCGGACTGCCTCATTAAAGTTGTTGGTGAGGTCATTGATGTCATTGTCCAGGAGGGTTAATGCCGCAAAACGTCCGCCAAGCTTAGCTTGGAAGATCTCCTCGACATCTGGATCTTTCAGTTTGTCCACGTCAAATTTGATACGTGGGTTTGCAGGCTGTTTGTTTTTCTTCAGCTTCATTTTGAATACCAGCAGCACAAGGTCGTGGTCGCTGCCTATGTCAGCTCCAGGGTAGGTTCTTGTTCTGGCTCTGTTGATGCTGGATTTGAAGCGCCGTGGTGTTAAGATAAAATCTATTTGGTTATGGATCTTGCCGTTTGGCGCATGCCAGGTTGTCCTCCTTGACTGCTTGTGGGGATAGAGGGTATTGGCAATGGTAAGTCTGTGGGTCTAGGCAAACTCCAGCAGACGTAGTCCCCTGTCGTTGGTCTCTCCAGTTCCACACTGACCAACTGTTCCGGCCCATTGGTTGTAAGAGTCAGGGCCTACTTTGGCGTTAAAATCCCCTTGGATGATGATGATGTCCTTCTTGGGTATTTTCATAATGGTCTCTTCAAGATCTTCGTAAAATTCTTCTACTTCTTCATCTGCATGGTCAGATGATGGTGCATAGATTTGTATGATGGTGATGTTCTTGGGCTTGGCCGACACCCGGATGTTGATAATCCTGCTGGAAGCCGGTGCACAGCTGATAATGCACCCCACTACTTCCTTTCTGACAATAAATGCCACTCTATGTTGGTGATGTTTCTCTTGGCCACTGTACCAGATCTTGTTGACTTCTTCAGTCAATGTCTCACCAAATCCTGTCCATCTCACTTCTCCTAGTTCAATAATGTCCCATTTATAGCGGTTAAGCTCATACTCTAGTTCTTTGATTTTTCCGCACTGGTAGAGTGTACGGACGTTCCATGTACCAATGGTGATTTGTTCTCTAGGGAGCTTAAGTAATGTTTTAACTCCAGTAGCTGACTTGTCACTTCCACCCTGGTGTTGATCAATGGAAAGCGCGGTCGTTGGTAACCCGGGCCTCGACCGATCCGGTATCATTTCGGCTTTGCATTTGTCTTTCATGTTTTTTCTGTGGGCTTAGGATATTCCTTGGTGGCGCCAATCTCCTCTCCAAGTCTCCATATGCTTTGGGTTTGTTTTTTCTATTGGGGTTTCCTCCCCCACATGCGACAGGTTGTACTGGGTTACATGGATACCAGTAGCAGTAACAGAGAACTTCTCTGACTGACCTGGCACTTCACACAGTTCACCAGCTGACAAATCATTCCCGCACACAGCACACACAATCTGCAAATGAAGAGGAGGCATTGGTTTACATTTCTCTGGGTCTGTATACATTTCTCTGAGGTTACTGTTGGTCTAGTGTGTTGCCATGTTGTGTGTGATAGGAAAATGTATCATAATTTATCAGATTTGGTGGATCCATTTTTACTCTTGAGAGAGTTGTAATGTCATGCTTTTGTATCCTTTCATTCATTTAGTGCCATGCTGAGGCATAATTCTAAATCACTTTTACTCTTCCTGCTTCCAAAGTATACATCATGTCTGTGCTCTTATTTCTTTAGCAAATCACATTGCACACATCATTATTATGTACTTTGAGACAATCTGTCAACAGTTTCACTCTCTAAGATATCTGTTTCCTTATAATAGAAGGGGGTGGAATAGTCAAGTGGTTAGAACGTCAGACTGGTGACTGACAGAAAAACTGAGGGTGTGTGTTTGAATCTCTACTATACTGCCATAGACAGCTGTGGGGAGATCTTTAGCTCTACTGTGATTCTCAGTGTGAAGGCTTTTATCTGTATATAACAAGATGATTATGCTGCTGACAAAAAAGGCTCTTTTCCAGTCAATGTACTTTGGCTAAACAGGTCTGTTTTGTTCACGTCAGGGGCCAGTTTTCCCTGAAAGTAGACACGCTGATATTCAACAGGACAAACTGGAAGGGTAAAAGGTAAAGGTAGAGGTGTCCCATAACCTCTGTGGTCGTAGAGGATTGAGGCATCAGAGACCTTAACTTCTCTAGGGGCCAGCATATTGAGGGCGACGCCCATCCATCTCCTCTCCCCCGCTGCTTTTACCTTCCCTGACCCTACAAGAGGGCAGGTACCCATTTACAGCTGGGTGAACTGGGGGGACTGTACTGAAGCCAATGCGCGCAAACGGTCACCACATCCAAGTGGTAACCACCACGCTCGATGCTGCTTAATTAACCTTAGCCTGGGGGGAAAAGCGAGTGCTCTGATCACTGAGCTATCCCCGTCCCCAAACTGGAGAGAGGGGGAAAAAAGAGAAGAAAAAAACCACCATGGCGACCAAAGATTTCTTACAGAGAGTTAATCCCCACCCCCTCCCCCAACCCCCCAACCCCCACCCCCCACCCCGACTCCTATCCTCCTCCTCCTGACTGGTATTCATGACACGTGCTTCCTTCCATCCTCAGAGGGCATCGTTAGCCCTTGCCTGCCTGACGTTTTGCTGTTGACGCCCCGAGCTCTGACTGAAATGCTGCATGTCAGGGCGGGCTGAATGGATGAGCTGGGTTTATCAGCTCAGGAAAATAGATACAGACCCCTCCCCCATCCACCAGCCACTACCCCCCTCCCCCCCCCCCTCTCCTTCTCCGAAATAAAACAACAACAACAACAAAACGTAAAAGCAAAAAAAAACCAACAACAAGCACTCGACCTGTCTTCTTGTCAGAAAACTGTGCCACTATTTGATTTTGATTCCTACGCATCTGTGTCTGACACCGCCCCCCCCTTTCCCTTCCCTCTCCCTTCCTCTATTCCGTAACATGAAAAATAACATGTTGCTTGTGTTTACTCTGTCTGTCTGTCTGTCTGTCTGTCTGTCTGTCTGTCTGTCTGTCTCTCCCTCTCTCTCTTTCTCTCTCTCTCGGCTTATTACAATAAAATATTGTCATGCTCTCTCTCTCTCTCTCTGTGTCTCTGTCTCTCCCTCTCTCTTTCCGTGCGTGAGTGTCCATGTATGTGTGTGTGGTGTGTGTGTGTGTGTGTGTGTGTGTGTGTGTGTGTGTGTGTGTGTGTGTGTGTGTGTGTGTGGTGTGTGTGTGTGTGTGTGTGTGTGTGTGTACGTGTGTGTGTGTATTTGTGTGCGTGTGTGTGTGTGTGTGTGTGTGTGTGTGTGTGTGTGTGTGTGTGTGTGTGTGTGTGTGTGTGTGTGTACGTGTGTGCGTGTGTGTGTACGTGTGTGTGTGTGTGTGTGTGTGTGTGTGTGTGTGTGTGTGTGTGTGTGTGTGTGTGTGTGTGTGTGTGTGTGTGTGGCCTTTGTTCCCATATTATCCGTATCCTGTTGCCCCCTGAAGGTGATTGGCTAACTGCAAAAACAGACAGGCAGACAGACAAACAGCCATATAGACAGACAGACAGACAGACTGGTATACTTATATATACACAATAGATAGATAAGTTGCGCATAAAATGGATAAATGTGAACGTGAACACGATAACCATCAGGCGAACACACAGACAGAGAAGAAAGCAGACAGACAGATGCATGGACACT
>CM054140.1:21600983-21608483 GCA_028751875.1 Rapana venosa
GAGAGGGAGGGAGAGAGAGAGGGGAGAGAGAGAGAGAGAGAGAGAGAGAGAGAGAGAGAGAGAGAGAGAGAGAGAGAGAGAGAGAGAGAGAGAGAGAGAGAAAGAGAGAGAGAGAGAGAGAGAGAGAGAGAGAGAGAGAGAGAGAGAGAGAGAGAGGAGAGAGAGAGACGCAGACACACAGACAGAAAAACAGACAGACAGACCTGCAGACAGACAGATCGACAGAAAGACACACAGACAGAAAGTACTGACAACTTTTTCGCAGTTACAAGGCAGAAAGATCGAGAAAGAAGGGCTTGCTAGGCTCCCCATCATAATATATATTTTATTTTATATTTACTTTATTCTTTTATATCGATGATAATGGAATAAGCGCTTATGTGCTTTTTTTTTACATCCAGTCCCCGTGTGTATGCGGTTTTGTAAATTCTGTCATCTGTTCCCACCGGCACACAATGACCTACAGCGGAACAGGATTTAACGTGTGCGCAAGATGTTCTGCATGCGTTCGCACACGGGGCCTCGGTTTATAGTCTCATCAGAAGGACTTTGGGGAGAGTGGAGTCTGCACTGCAATGTTCTGCAGTGAAATGACTTTTTATGTTTGGGGCAGAATTCTCAACACCTGGTGATCTGGAGTCATGCAAATGGACTAAAGGAACATTTTTCAGGGTTCAAACTGAGGTTTAAAGTTTCCGTTGCTATGGAAACCACACAAACTGGCGGCCATATTGGTTTTTTATTTGTTTGATATTTCTCAGAATCTAGTTGACCAAACAAGTTCAAATCTGCTGTTTATATAGCAAAATAGATTTACTACATAGTTACAGAAGCTTTTTTAAGGTAGCTTGAGTAGTTTTAGAGAAAAAATTAAATACCAATTAATTAAGATAGAAATCGCAAACACAGACAGTATATACAAATTTGATGTCCTGTACAAGCCAAACCTCAATAGATATGGAAAAACCCTTCTGACACTATGTAGATCATGCATCACTCTAGCAGTATGCAAAATGTGGTTACAATCTGACAACCACATTTTGAGAAACTTCTTCCAAACAGTAGAAAATAGTCAAAAAGTACAAAACGGAGAAAACGGGCAAAAAAGACACAGGATGACACTAATGTCACCTCTACAGTTCCTAAAGTCACTGCCTGCCCCACATATTCCTTCAAAACCACTTTTTAAACTGTCCTGCTGCATAGACAGCACCTCCTTCAAGCACAGAGTTCCTCTGGTCACTTGTGACAGGCTCCTTTCACAGTATTCTGTCAAATATTTTGTCAGTCTTTTTGATATTTCAGACTGTTCCGGACATGTTTGTTGAGTCTTGAGGCACTAAGTCAGGATGTATTTCCACCAGGCTGAAATAAATAAAGGCTGGAGGGGAGATCTAGCTGCATAGGATCCACAGTGTGCAGAGTTGACTCAATCTGTGTCAGCTGACCATCCCCCCCCCCCCCCCCACCCCCCACCCCCCATCTTTAGACTGGTCCCCTTCTTCCTGCAGTCTGAAACAAGTGTGCGAAGAACTGCCCTGAGAATCTTGCTCACATGGTTGATGCACTGTTCTTTTTTTAATCTCTACATCAGGAGCATAAGCCATGCTCAGGTTTGATGTTGTTCAGCTCAATCAGTCTTGCTGTCAGGTCATAGTTAGTGGCTTGAGGACTCCAGATGCTTCCACCAGGATCCTGCGGACAAGAGAAACACAGTAATCAAGAAAAAAATAGAAATAAACCTGAAAATAGACATGTGCATTAAATTTCATATGTGTAAATATAATATAATATATATATATATTATATATATATAATATATATATATACATATAATATATATATATATATTATATATGTATGTATGTATGTATGCATGTGTGCATGCACATGTATGCAGTTGCCATGCAGGCATTTATGTAGTAAGGTATGTTCATACTCAAAGCTGAAAGTTTGGAAGAAAATCACACACACACACACACACACACACACACACACACATACACACACAAAGACATGCACACATAAACTCACACAGACCACATGCACACACAGACACACACAGACACCACACACACTCTCTCTCTCTCTCCACACACACCCACACACATACCAAGAGCTGAAAATGCTTACCATTGAAATTCTGGTCAGAGTGAAAGATGTTCTGCTGTCCAAGTTGCCAATTCCATCTTGTCTTTCCCCCCACAAAGCGTTCTGACGAGTATGGGTACTACTACTGCCCAGTACTAGAACGAAAGTAACTGGGTCACTAACTTGACTGAGCAAAAACACTCGTTTTGCAGTTTACCTAGCCCACCTTCAATTTTACCCTCCTTGCATACTTCAGCAAGTTGTTGTGCAACTTTTCGCTTGGATTGTTGCCAACAATTGTTTAGAAAAAGGCTATACGGGCGGTACTTTGCAATGAATCCTCAGCTTTCAAACTGAAACCATGTAAACAGACGCCATTTTGGCTCGATCACGTGACGCGACCGGACCATTGGGTTACAGCAAATCTGAGTTCAGAGTTCACACATACCATATATGGAAGTCTCGCCGGTCTCAGTATAGAGAAATCCCCGACCTTTACTCAGAACTGTTCAAACTAGGTCAGCTATAAATGGCCTAACGGTGTAAGGGAAGTAATAAGCTCTCTACTGATATACGGCATGACTAGGTTTCGCGAGTGTACGCGATCGTATTTGGGACCGAAAAATTTCGATTTTTTGTACACAACAGGGAGAAAATCGAACACACTAGGTATTTATTAAGGCTTTTATTGCAAGAAAATACATGTTTTTTATGCAAAATAAGTTAAGAATCCATAAGTACATATATTTTACTGACTAATTTTGGTAAAATCTCAAAAATGGTCAGATAGTCGATTTTTCACATTTTCACTGCAGAACATCGCCTTTTAACTCCAGGGGAAAATATCCCCTTGAACGGGAATTGAACCCGGGTTGTCAGATTGCGAGCGCAATGTTCTAACCACTAGGCTTTCCCGTCCTCTTAATATCAATCCAGGGCTCTTTCTTTTTCGTCACATTGTCCACAATTCATTGTCCACTGCTTCTGATCTTCTGTATTACATATGACTGTACACCACTTGGCAGCCGAATTCTTGTATAGGATTGCTTCCCCCCCCCCCCCCCCTCCCCCAGGGGAGGTGAAGGAGGGTGGTGGTGGTGGGGGTGGGGGTGGGAGGGGGGGGGGGGGAACTAGGACACGCCGTCGTTGGTGCAACACTTACTATGTTTCAGGGAGGAAACACTGTCAAGTTTGCGAGCTTGTTTCCCTCCTGTGAGAATGGCGTTTGAACAGAATGTTTGCAAACTGACAACTCCAGTTGTTCCTCTGTAGTATTTTGTGCGTGCGATGTAAGAGTTGCTACTTAGGTAGGAATTTATTGTCTCATCCCAAAGTCAAGTCAAGTCAAATCAAGTCAAAAACACTTTAATCATCCCATGAAGGGCAATTATTACAATACTGACAGGCAGATTGATACGCATCAAAAATCTCAAAGACACACAAAAAAGCTATATTTCATATTGGTTAAAACATTCCAAAAAATGACTTCAAAGACTAGCAGTCAGACCACCACTACCCCCCGTGGGGATGCCTGGGGGTACCTGTCAGTATAAATAACATCCCCACTTTCTGGAGAAAAAAAATGTTGCTAGGAATTCCCCTTTTTGCTATCCCTCTCTTTGTTTCTGCTCTGTTCCTTTTTTCTACCTGTCACTTCCTTCTCGCCTATTTTCTGCCCTCTTGGTCCATTCTCCTGCCTTTTTTTTTCTCCTCAGGAAAGACTAAGAAGATAGCAATGCTCCTCCCACGCCGAAGTCTTACGCGCTGGGCCTGACTTGCCAAGCGCTCTTAGTGTGTGTGTGTGTGTGTGTGTGTGTGTGTTTGAATTCGTAAAAATCTATTAATTGTGACTGGCTGCATGTGAAAGACTAGGATGAATGAAATCGCTTTGAATTGGGTTTTTTTTGTGCAAGATACAGCGCTGTATAAATTCCATGTATCATTATTATTATTGTTATTGTTATTATAGTTATTATTATTATTATTATTATTATCATTATTTTCTAAAATTTTATTTTATACCCCTTTAAGTCACAGCAGATTTATCTGTGAGAAATTCGGGTTGCTCTCACGGGAAGAGCGCGTCGCCACAAGAGCAGCGCCACCCATAACCGCTTAATGAGCAATGCAACGCATTTTCACTCATTATGACAGACAACAGTAGTTGCTGTATGAGCATTGCACACAGAAGAACAAAGGAGAAGACCATCACTCATGGTCTAGCAGATAAAGTAAAACTCCGGCTGTAAACGTGGAATCGAACGCGCAACCTTTTGCTCTCTAAACCCTGTACCAGGGTGCTTAACCACTCTGGAGAAAACTAAGGAACATGCATGCAGACCAGGATTCCACAACACAAATGAAATATGCAGCTATCATGTAAAAGACACTTACAAGTTGTGGGCGTGTGTTCAGCGCGCAAGTGCAAATGGAAAATCCGGCAAGTGGTCTGTAGCAACCAGATAGGGAGAGCAATCTATATGAGTCATGTTCCACCCTTCTGAAGTCGGCTACTGTTGACGTCACCTGAAATACCCGCCCCCCATCTTCGTCCACGTAAAAAGCTTAGAGCTACTCAGCATAACATATAGAGCTTATATACGTAGGGAATTTTTCGATTTAAAACAAAGTGGATATGGCCAGTTTTTTTTTTTTCATTTTCATTTTCATACCACTTTTAAAAGTCACGGCAGATTTCTCTGCGTGAAATTCGGGCTGCTCTCCCCAGGGAGAGTGCATCGCTACAAGAGCAGCGCCATCCTTTTTATTTTCTTTTTTTCCTGTCTGCAACTGTATTTGTTTCCCTATCAGGGTGGGGGGTTTTCCTACAGAATTTTGCTAGGGACAACTCTCTTGTTGGGTTCTTTTACGTGCTTTGCTAAATAATTTTGTGTAACACACGAAACCTCAATTTGTCGTCTCATCCGAAAGACTAGCACCCAGACCTCCACTCTTGGTCTAAAAGATGGGTGGAAAGTCGTTTTTGGGGGGACCCAAACGGGGATCGAACCACCGCACACTTCCGACCCGGACTTCTGGCTTTCTAGGCAGGCGCGTTACCTCTAGACCACCGATCCATATCTCCGTCATATTTTTGCCATGGAAAAGAGAAAAATAATATACACTTTTCTCCCCCAATATAAAACAAAGTGGATATGGCCAGTGACATCAGTACTACTAACCGCCCCCCTCTCCCCCCTCCCCCCCACCATCCCAATCTTCAGGAGGTTGAGAACATACGGCACTCTATGACTGCGGCACAGAGCAGTGAGGTATATTATAGTGGTGCTGTGGAGGGATTTCCACTTATCGGTATTCGGTATTCTGGGCACGCACGTGCTTTCTATAGCATAGGCAGCCTCACTTGGCTGGACTGTAGGAGCAGTTTTGTTGCTGTTACATTGCTGCTGCTGCTGCTGCTGCTGCTGCTGCTGCTGCTGCTGCTGCTGCTGCTGCTACTACTGCTGCTGCTGCTTCTGCTGCTGCTGCTGCTACTGCTGCTGCTGCTGTCCGAGCGCTGAGTGACGTGCTATACAGCGATGGGGAGGGGGCTGAATGTGGCGGGTTGGGGGGTTTTGGGGGGCTGGTGGGGGCTGAAAGGGGGCGGGGGAAGGGGGAAGGAAGGGAGCGAGGGGGTGGGGGTGGGGATGGAGGGGGGGGGGCAATTCTGTGTTTTATTTGTAGAGGAGGATACTTTACGCCCCCCCCAAAAAAAAAAAACAACAACAACAACAACAACACAAAAGACACCCCCAAATAATTTGTTAGCTCTCTTCTTTTTGTCAGTAATCTGTATGTGTGTGTGTGTGTGTGTGTGTGTGTGTGTGTGTGTGTGTTTATTTATTTATTCATTATTTATTTTATTTCAAGGATAATGGAATAAGCACTCATGTGCTTTTTCATCCAGTCCCTGTATGTATGCAGTTTTTAAAATTTTGCGATCTGTTCCCATCCATGTGTGTGTGTGTGTGTGTGTGTGTGTGTGTGTGTGTGTGTGTGTGTGTGTGTGTGTGTGTGTGTGTCTGTGTCTGCGTCTGTGTCTGTGTCTGTGTGTGACTGTGTGACTGTTTGTCTGTTTCTGTCTATCCTTCTCTGTATCCATGCCTCTCTGCCTCTGTCCGTCCTTCCGTCTGTCTGTCTGTCTGGTTGTCTGTCTGTCTGTCTGTCTGTCTGTCTGTCTGTCTCTCTCTCTCTCTCTCTCTCTCTCTCTCTCTCCCTCTCCCTCCCTCCCTCTCTCTCTCTCTCTCTCTCTCTCTCTCTCTCTCTCTCTCTCTCTCTCTCTCTCTCTCTCTTCTCTCTCTCTCTCTCTCTACTTGCCCTAACGTCCTCACTCAAGCCTGTATGACATATTACGTAGGTGAAGAAGTAGTCATGCGCTGGTGCATGCTTTCTCATGCTTGCAATGCATAATTATGTCTATGAAACAAAAGCTACAGCACGAAAATGAATAATTACTCTCCCCGAAGTCGGAAAGCAGCTACCCAAATAGTGTGTGTGTGTGGGGAGGGGGGGAGGGGGGAGGGGGGGAACGGTCGCATACGCATATTAAAAAAAAATCTTTTATTTCGGGGATAACGGAATAAGCACTTATGTGCTGTTTTCATCCAGTCCCCGTGTGTATGCAGTTTTGTACATTTTGTCATCCGTTCCCACCGGCACACAATGGCCTACTCTTCCGAAAAGCGGAACAGGATTTAACGTGTGCGTAAGATGTTCTGCGTGCGTTCGCACACGGGGCCTCGGCTTATAGTCTCATCCGAAGGAGTTTTGGGGAGAGTAGAGTCGGCACTGATGTTAACTCCAGAGGAAAAATCCTTTGAACGGGAATCGAACCCGGGTCAGCAGATCCCGAATACATCACTGTAACCACCAGGCTATCTCGTCCGCCTCTTTGTCTGCATAAATCACGTCACTTGTGAACCTTAGAGCTCTATATATAGCTCAGGAATGAAAAAAAATTACTTGTATGCTTAAAATTAAAAAAAGGCACCCTGGTTGGACTGAGTGGGGTACATGAATACTATGGCTGACACCCGGACAAAGCCAACACACTTCAGCCTCTATCTTCTATCTAGCCTGCAAACCTCACAACTAAAACCTGCATTGGCCAGTACAGCAAAATCATAGTATGGTCAACCAGGAGCTGCGAAAGATAGATTTTTCTCGTGTGAGAAAAGCCGATCGGCAAGACCATAGTATGGTCCACCAGGAGCTGCCAAAGATAGATTTTCTCGTGTGTGGCGAAAGATAGATTTTTTCTTCAAAAAGCTGAAGAGATCCCATGGGAGTATGGTCCACCAGTAGCTGCAAAAGATATATTATTTTTCTTCAAAAAGCTGCACTGGCTGATAGGTAAAACCATAGTATGGTTCACCAGTAGCTGCGAAACATATACTTTTTTTTTTTTAA
>CM054140.1:21613483-21640983 GCA_028751875.1 Rapana venosa
TTGTTGTTGCTGTTGTTGTTGTGGTTGTGGTGGTGGTGGTGGAGGAGGGGAGGTGTTGGATGGAGGGTGAAGAGAGTGCTGGAGAAGTGGTCGCTGTTGTTTGTGGTGGTGGTGAGTGTGGAAGTGTTCGGTGTGTTCGGTGTGTTTTGCACGAGTGGCATTTCAGGAGGATGGTTCTTGTTGGAGGTGTTTTAATTAAAGTGAGTTGTTGTTTTTTTGTTGGTTGGTTGTTGGCTGGTGGGTGGTGGGCGATTTTAGGGTGGGGTGGGGTGGGGTGGGGGGGGGGGTAGGGGTGGTAGAGGTGTTGTTTGGGTTTGTTTTGGTTTGGTGTGGTTTGGTGTGTGTGTGTGGTGTGGTGGTGGTGGTGTGGTGTGGTGGTGGTATGTGGTGGTGGTGTGGTGGTGTTTAATGTGTGGTTGGGGATGGTGTGTGTGTGTGTGGGTGTGGTGTGCGGTGTGGTGAGGTGAGTGGTGGTGTGTGTGGTGTGTGGTGGTGTGTGTGTGTGTGTGTGTGTGGGTGGTGGGTGGTGGAAGGTGGGTGGGGGATGTATGGTGTGTGTGGTGTGGTATTGTATAGTGTGTGTGTAGTGGTGGTGGTGTTTGTGTGTGGTGTGTGTGTGGGTGGGTGAGTGTTGTGTGTGTGGGTGTTGTGTAGTGTGTGGTGGGGTGAGTGTTGTGTGTGTGTGTGTGGTGTGGTGGTGGTGTGTGTGTGTATGTGTGTGTGTGTGTGTGTGTGGTGGGTGTATGGTGTGTGTTGTGTATCGTATAGTGTGGTGTGGTGGTGGTGTGTGTGTGTGTGTGTGAATGTGTGTGGTGGTATGCGCGCGCGCGTGTGTGTATGCGTGTGTGTGTGTCTGTCTGTTTGTCTGTCTGTCTATCTGTTTTTCTGTGCCTACGCCTACATGTACTCTACTTTTGAGTTGTTGTTTTTTTAAAAAATGCCCTGTTTTGTGATTTGCGATTGTTTTCGTCTTTGAAAAATGGCATAAGCGTCTAAAAGTTTACAATAGTTTCGCCACATAGCATAGCACATAATACAGTCAAACCACTCGAACCATGGTTTGTATAGTAACGCCAATACCAGTACAGTGCTTGTACCGAGTCACCTGACCTTTTCTTCATATAGCTGCAACCAAATCTATACACAAGAAATAATTCCCCGTTTCTTTCTTCATCCCAACACAAGACTTTTGATGTCTGAGGGAAGCTGGAGTGCAGTGAGGAACGATGTCATATATAATTAAACAAACCTGAAGTTGGTTTTTTAGAGTTATTAAATTTTTTTTAAGGATGGATCTGAAAGAGAAAATTGCAAGATTGCAAACCATGTGTCTGAATCAGTCTGGATTTAGTGTTGAGGAGTGATTGCAACTGACAGTATATCCACACACAAAAAGAAAAGAAATTAAGGTGTTTCAAACTATCATTAAGAATGATAAAAAAAAGAATCTGAAACAACTACCACAGCTTCACCATCCCTCTGAGACACCCCCCCCACCCTCCCCCCACCCCCAACTCACAAACAAAATCTAACCCCCAGCAACTACCAACCAAACCAACCAACCACATAAACAAAAAAAAATCCAAAAAACCCCAACCAAACCAAACCAAACCAACCAAACCGAACGAAGAAAGAAGAAGTAGAAGAAGAAGAAGAAGAAGAAGAAGAAGAAAGAAGAAGAAGAAAGAAAGAAGAAGAAGAAACAGAAGAAGAAGCGGAAGAGCATCAGATGGTTTTCACACAAAAGTGCCAAGAAAAACCCCTCAAAAACACAACCCTGACCTTTAGCAAGTGCCAGCCTTTCAGTGCTGTCAGCATTGTCCTTCCCCTCTCGCCCCATGGAAGTGTAGTAAATGTCTTTTTCTACGGATCAAATCTCTATCAACATCCCCCCCTCCACCCCCAAGCAAACAAACAAAAAAACCTAAAAAAACTAAACAAAATCAAACAAAACACTGCAGTACACTCGAAAGAGAGAGAGAGAGATCGAGAGATCGAGAGAGAGAAAAAGAGAGAGGGAGAGAGAGAAGAGGAGAGAGTAGAGAGAGGAGAGAGAGAGAGGAGAGAGAGAGAGAGAAGAGAGAGAGAGAGAGAGAGAGAGAGAGAGAGAATGAGAGAGAGAGTAGAGAGAGAGAGAGAGAGAAGAGAGAGAGAGAGATTTAACAAACGTTGTCAATGAATGACTTCAATTTCACATGGGCGATGTAGATTCTTTGTTTTTTTAAATTTAAATTGAACTAACTGTCAAACCTCTCTCTCTTCCTCTCTCTCTCTCATCTCTCTCTCCCCTCTCTCAACTCCTTCTCTTCTTCTCTTCTCTCTCTCTCTTCTCTCTCTCTTCTCTCTCTCTCCTTCATCATCTCTCTCTTCTCTCTCTCTCTCCCTCTCTCCACTCTCTCTCTCTCTCTCATCCTCTCTTCACTCTCTCTCTCTCTCTCTCCTTCTCGTTCTCTCTATCTCCTCATTCTCTCTCTCTTCTTTCTCTCTCTCCTCTCTCTCTCTCTCCTCTTTCTTCTATCTCTCATCATTCTCTCGCTCTCCTCTTCTCTCTCTTCTCTCTCTCTCTCTCATCTCTCTCTCTCTCTCTCATCTCTCTCTCTCTCTTCTCGGCGGGGGGTGGGGGTGGGAAGTGGGGGGGGGGGAGGTTAACTTCTATTACAGTAGCTTGTTTGCTTTGCCTTGTTTTGTTTCATGTGTTTTTGTTTTGTTTTTTTCATTTTGGTTTAGGGTCTTTCGTGTATTGTTTTGTTTTGTTTGGGGGTTTTTCGTTTTGTTTCGTTTTGTTTTGTTTTCTGTTCATACTTTTCTTATCACGTTCAATCTTTGTGATCGCTTAATGGCAGTACACTACTTTACGCTGCTTTGTCATGAAATGTTAGTTGCTAACCAAAAAAAATTCATTCGTTTTGTAGTTAAGGTCAAGATCACCTTACTTGGTTGTTTGTTGTTGGTTGGGGTCTTTTGTTGTTGTTTTTTAAAGCTGTTTTATTTGGTTGTGTTAGTTTTTTGTTTGGTTGTTGTTGTTTCTTTCGGTTGTTATTTTAGAGGTGAGGGTGGGGGTAGGGAGGGGGGGTGGTCTCTAACGTCATGCGCTATTGGTTTAAATGAGGTTTATTCATTAACAATCATGAAACAAGCGAAGCATGGTGAACATAATCAGCATAGCAGAAAACAAGCAAGTAGCTTATGTTTGTGCTCAAGAACAACATCAACATTCTTATAGCAACTGGTGATCCATACACTGACCAAAAGAGGTCAACGGAAAAATGACCGAGCAGAATAATAATAACAATATAAGGAATTTATATAGAGCTGAATCTTGTGTAAAAAAAAAACAACAACAACAAACAAATCGAAGCGCTTGCACTCAAATCATTTACACGCATGCAGCTTTCCTTCAACATAATGAACAACAGATTTCAAATCCATGCGCGCGCACGCACGTACGCACGCACACGCGCACAACACGCACGCACACACACACACACACTCGCGAACACACTAAGAAGGTGAAGGATGCTTTGAAAATAGGGACAGATATGAGGGGGAAAGTCTCAGGTAGGAAATAAGTGTTTTGAGGCTGGATTTTAAGATATCAAACGAAGGCTTTTGGCGAAGTGAAAGAGGGAGGTCATTCCAGGTGGATGGACCAGAAACAGAGAAAGAGCGACGGTCAACAGTGGTTTGTTTGATTCTGGGTGTTCGAAAGCACAAAGTATCTGCGGCCGAACGAAGGGAACGGGCTTGGAGTGTACAGGTGAAGACAGTTAACAGAGATAAGAAGGTGCAGATTTGTGGAGACATTTGAAACAGAGGGTATTGATCCAACAGCATCAATATGTACAGATAATGAAATAGCTAAGGATTCCCCGAAAGACACGCGCTTTTACTGCTGTCTGGCTTCGCTCTCCTCGTCCTACCTCTCTTGTTTTTAAAAAAAAAATTATAGCAACTGTTGCCTTGTTTACCAGACCTACCTACCTGCCTGCCTTCCTACCTTTCCTTTACTCGGGTCAAACCTGCTTCCTGATAATTATCTGGTTTATCTCCGCCTGGCGAATAACAAAAGCCAGCGTAATGCTGCAGTGTGGCCAACTGTAGATGGAGGGGTGGGTTTTTTCTCTTGTTGTTGTTGTTGCTGTTGTTGCTGTTGTTTTGGGTGGTTTTTGTTTGATTTTTTGTGTGTGGGGGAGGGATGCTCAGCTTGGTTCAATGAGTAAAAATACACCGTTGTAAATTTTAAGGAATGTCGTTGCAGTTTCAAGGACTGTCGATTTCATTCATTCGTTCGTTCGTTCGTTCGTTCATTTATTCGTTCGTTTGTGCGTTCGTTCATTCGTTCGTTCGTTCATTTATTCGTTCGTTCGTTCGTTCGTTCATTCGTTCTTTCGTTCGTTCCTTCGTTCGTTCTTTTCTTTTCTGTCTTGTTGTCTTTTCTTTCTTTCTTTCCTTTCTTTCTTTCATTTCATTCATTTTATCTATTGTTTTGGTTTTTTTCCTTTCGTGCTCATTGATTGATTTGATTTTAAATGAAATGTCAGTGCACTTAGGAACGTCGGTGCAATTTCACTGAAGATTGATTTCATTCAGTTTCTTCATCCATTGGTTGGTTGGTTGGTTGGAGTGTTTATTGACTGATTCCTTCTTTCCTTCTATTTTGTTTGGCGTTCGTTTATTCGTTCTTTTCTATCCTTGCTTCCTTCCTCTTTTCCTTCTTTTGTTCTTTACTTCCAACCACGAATTCATCCATCAATTATTCATCCATCCATCCATTCACCCATCCATCCATCCATCCATCTATCCATCCATTCATCCATCCATCCATTCACCCATCCATCCATCCCTCTTCATATCTTTCCTTTATTTTTTCCTTGTTTCATTCATTCATTCTCCCCTGTGGGGATGCCGGGGGCGTGGGGGCGTGGGAGGGAGGGGGGGCTGTCAGTATAAATAGCATCCATACCTTCTGGAAATTCTGTGCTACGAATTCTCTCTTTTCTATCCCTCTCTTTGTTTCTGCCTCGTTCCTTTTCTTGTCATTTCCTTCTTGTCTTATCTTCTGCCTTCTTGGTCCATTCTCCTGTCCCTTTTTTCCCCCAGAAAGACTTATAAAATAACAATTCTCTCCCATGCCGAAGTCGGATGCGCTGGGCCTGATTTGCCAGGCGCTTAACGGCAGCGCAAAACATTTTCGCTCATGTGATAGACAACAGTAGTTGCTGTCTGAGCGTTCGACGAAAAATTAATTAATTCATTCATTCATTGCGTTTGCAGTCCAGCCGATCACACGGACCATACCCCCCATAGACGATCTCCAACAGCAATAAAAATTAATTAGGAATATAAGTTTTGTTTATAAAAAAGAAAATCAAAGATCAGTTTTGTTCCGAATCAGCTTGCATATTTAGTTATAACATTTGAAAATTGTCGACGTATTTCCATAGGAGAGAGAGAGAGAGAGAGAGAGAAGAGAGAGAGAGAGTAGAGAGAGGAGAGAGAGAGAGAGAGAGAGAGAAGAGAGAGAGAGAGAGAGAGCTTTATTCTTTTATTTCGAGGAGAGACACAATTGACACAATTTTATTGCTATTTAGCGATCAAGCCATATAGCGCTGCGGCGCGGTAACGACGATATCGAACGCGACGCGATTACAATGACATGGAAACCATGGCAGTAGTGGTATGTACATCAAGATTCGATACATTATTGTCTGTGTCTCAATTTTCAAACCAGCCTTTCCTTTTCCAGTCTACAGCCAGCGAAGTCAGCCCATGTAAGACCGGATCAGGTCCCGAAGATGATGTAACTCCTGCTCAGCACTCGCCACCACTGTCGCTGTGTGTTGTGTGTTAGTACACTGTTTCCCTTTACGAAGTCTGGCAAGCTTGACACGTTCTTCTGGCAACATGTTTTTCTCTTCTTGCTTGATGTACCAGAACACACACTTAGATTCCTCGCCAGGATCTCCATTCCAAGAATATTCCAGGGTGATGTCATCTGATTCACACATCACAATGTTTTGATCAACCGAACTATGTACCACCACCTTTCCAAACCGTGTGTTTCTCTTGCTGTCCCTTAATCGACGCTGCACACGTTTGTCAGTTAGAGTAGACACATACTGTTTCACAATACCAGTATCAGTATCAGAGTCCTCCACTGTGCAGCCAACTGTCAGCTCTTCCTGCACATCAGACGCCTCAGAAGACACACCGATCTTGGTGTCTGTTGCTGGATCACACAGTAGATCAAGTGAATCTGGTGTGGCTGAGGCATTCAATTCACTGCTGACACACAGCTCTGTGTACACACTGGTTTGTTTTCCTTCTGTTTCCACATCGAGCAGGGAGTCAATGTTACACAAGACCGGCTCTTCCAAGACACTGTCATTGTCACATTGGCGATTTGCCTGTCTTTCTTGGTGTTGTCGCTTCTTTGAACATCACGACGGATTTGACCCGGGGCTTTTTGCGATAGTACTGAACACGGGAGTTAGGGTTTCAGCACCGGGTCCGCCATTTCTGTTGACACTGGCTTGTCAGCTGGCTTCATTCGCAAGACGAACACGACGCTGCCGCTCTCCCCCGCGACTTTCCAACTCGATACGACGTTGTCGATCAGCAGGGCGTTTAAAGTTGTTATTACAGTTGCTGGAAGGCCAGTAACTGACATTTTGAAGCTAAAATGCAAAAATTTGCAGCAGCTTACTAACAGCACACCCGTTCAGTTCTCGTCCGTCACCTCACCCCTCGAGGGAGAGAGAGAGAGAGAGAGAGAGAGAGAGAGAGAGAGAGAGAGACAGAGAGACAGAGAGACAGAGAGAGAGAGGGAGGGAGGGAAGAGAATTATTCTTTATTTCGAGGAGACAAAGAGAGAGAGAGAGAGAGAGAGAGAGGGGAGAGAGAGAGAGGAGAGAGAGAGAGAGAGAGAGAGAGAGAGAGAGAGAGAGAGAGCGAGAGAGAGAGAGAGAGAGAGAGAGAGAGAGGGAGGGAGAGAGAATATTCTTTTATTTCGAGGAGAGAGAGAGAGAGAGAGAGAGAGAGAGAGAGAGAGAGAGAGAGAGAGAGAGAGAGAGAGAGAGAAGAGAGAGAGAGAGATTCTTTTATTTCGAGGAGAGAGAGATAGAGAGAGAGATAGAGAGAGAGAGAGAGAGAGAGAGAGAGAGAGAGAGAGAGCGGAGAGAGAGAGAAGTGAGAGAGAGAGAGACAGACAGACAGACAGAGACTCAGAGAGAAATAGATAGAGAGAGATTTAACTTAAATAAATACACACCTACCCCCACCAAAATCCCAAACAAACAAACCCCAAAAAACCACCCCAAAAAACAAACACCTCCCCCCCCCCCCCCCCCCCGCAATAAAAACCACAAAAAAACACCTCCCCACACACAAAAAAAATCCCCAACAACTATATTGGGTATATAGATTAGCTAAAAGACCGCTGAAGTCTGTTTTCGCTTTGATCTGTTTCGTTTGGGAAGAAGGAAGAAGGAAGAAGGAGGAAGGAGAGGGGGAAAGGGGAGGTCCTTTTTCTTTTGGCTTTTCAAAGCAGGGAGGTCATTACCATGATCAAACGGCCACCGAGAAGATCGAACTACGATTCTCATTGGCCATCTTCGGATTCTTGACATCGGCTTTATTTTATTTATTTTATTTATTTATTCTTTTTATCGAGGATAATGGAATAAGCACTCATGTGCTTTTTTTTTTACATCCGGTCCTCATGTGTATGCGGTTTTGTAAATTTTGTCATCTGTTCCCACCGGCACACACTGGCTTACTCTTTCGAAAAGCGGAACAGGATTTAACGCGTGCGCAAGATGTTCTGCATGTGTTCGCACACGGGGCCCCGGTTTATAGTCTCATCCGAAGGACTTTGGCATTCAGTTCGATTTTTTTGGGTCAAACTGGGAAGAAAGGGCGAGGAGGCTGGGAATCGAATCCACAACCTCAAGGTTGACTTGTTGGCAGGCAAACGTCTTAACCATCCTGCCACCTTCCTTCTTTCCTTCCTTCCTACCTTCCTTCCTTTTTCGAGTCGTCATGACTCCTTGATTAGCACTGACATCCGATCCATGATATTTTTGTCGGGACAGGTTCAGACAAGAAGCGTCACGCACAGCTTTCGTTGAAAGAGCCAAGCCGCCCCAAATTATTGTAAATTTGTTCTCCCCCCATATTTTGGTCTGATCACAGTGTTTGGAATCACATTATTAGCTCGCTACACGCGGACTGAGTGAACAGTCGATGATTAGAGTGAGAATATCCTGACAGTCTTGTTGAAACACACATACACACACACACGCCTGCACACATGCGAGCGCGCGCGCACGCACACACACACATACACATCACACGCAGAACATCTTGCACACACGTTAAATCCTGTTCCGCTTTTCGTAAGAGTAGGCCATTGTGTGCCGGTGGGAATTGAACAGATGAAAATTTTTTTAAAGCCGCATACACACGGGGACTGGATGTAAAAAAAGCTCATGCTAAGTGCTTATTCCATTATCCTCGATATAAAAATATTAATTTTTTTTTTAAACACAACAAACAACATATATACACACTTTTTCCGTTTGAATGCGAACTGTTGCAGCCTTGTCTTGTCTTGTCTTGTATTGTGTTGTATTGTATTGTGTTGTATTGTATTGTGTTGTATTGTATTGTTTTGTGTTGTATTGTATACCACTTTCAGTCACGTACTGTGTGGTGCTGTGTTGTGTTTTGTATTTTGTCGCATGATATTGTGTATTGCTGTGCTGTATTGTCTTGTCTTGTCTTGTATACTAACTTTCAGTCACGGTAGGTTTCTCTGCTTGAAACTCAGGCTGCTCTTTCTCGGGAGAACGTGTCACCACAAGAGCAGCGCCACAGTAAAAAAAACAAACAACAACCCTTCTCTCCATATGCATTTGTTCCCCTACGAGAGTGGCTTTTTTCTCAACAGAATTCTACCAGGGATAACTCTCTTTGTTACCGTGGGTTCTTTTACGTGCGCTGAAAGCGTGTAGCACACAGGACCTCAGTTTATCATCTCACCCGAAAGAAAAAAACAACCCATGTCTGGTGGATGGGGTAAACCGAAAAAAGTTTGGAATCAAATGGGGATCGAACTCACAACTTCTTGCTTTCTAAGACAGGTAGGTGCCTTACCTGTCGACAATTGATCAATCGCCCCCTACCACCAACACCCCCCCTCCCAACATACTCGCCCCTCCTCCTCTATTCCATCTCAACTACACCTCCCGCCCACCCCCCACTCTCTCCTGTGTCTAACAAACCTCTATTGTGTCTGTTCTGTGTGTTGTGTCTGTTATGTCTGTTGTGTATGTTATGTCTGTGATGTCTGCTGTGTCTGTTGTGTTTGTTATGTCTGTTGTGTTTGTTATGTCTGTTGTGTTTGTTATGTCTGTTGTGTCTGTTGTGTTTGTTATGTCTGTTGTGTCTGTTGTGTTTGTTATATCTGTCGTGTCTGTTATGTCTGTTGTGTCTGTTATGTCTGTTGTGTTTGTTATGTCTGTTGTGTTTGTTATGTCTGTTGTGTTTGTTATGTCTGTGATGTCTGCTGTGTCTGTTGTGTTTGTTATATCTGTTATGTCTGAAGTGTCTGTTATGTCTGTTGTGTCTGTTGTGTCTGTTATGTCTGTAGGTCACGCATCGCTCTTTAGCCAACGCTTTTCTGTGTCTTCTTCCTCCCCACCCCCACCCCCCATCTCCCCAGATGAGTGGATAAGAAGGAGAAGGTCTAGGTGTTAACTTGGATGGCTAGCTCTTCCTTCATAACTTTCTATGTTCTGATAAAGATGAGGAGGAGGAGGAGGATAGTGACTGAGGATGATGATGGTGATGATGAACGCGATGATTATGTTGATGGTGATGATGAATGTGATGGTGGTGGTAATGATGATGGTGATGATGAGGGTGATGATGATGATGATGATGATGGTGGTGGTGGCGGCGGTGGTAGTGCTGGTGATGATGATGAATGTGATGATGATGGTGATGGTGATGGTGATGGTGATGGTGATGATGATGATGATGATGATGATGATGATGATGATGATGATGATGATGATGATGATGACGACGACGACGACGACAAAAACAATAACAGCAACGTTGACGGCGATGATAATGATAACAACTACAAATCTCAAATAATTATACACACACACTCACACACACACACACACACACACACACACACACACACACACACACACACACACACACACACACACACACACACACACACACACACACACACAGAAACAATGAGATAATATTGGTGATGAACACACACCCCCCCCCCCCTCTATCAACACCCTAACAACACACACACTCTCCACAAAAAATACAACAACAATAACAACAAACAAACAAACGCATACACATATGCGCGCGCACGCGCACGCGCACGCAAACAAACAAGCAACGCTTCAAAATAAATGATGCAACGGGATCTTCCTAAGGGAGAGCAACCCAATTTTAAGGCAGAGATCGATCTCTCTGGTGACTTAAAAGTTATTTACACCACACTACACTACACTACATTACACCGCACTACACTGCACTGCACTGCACTACACTACACTACACTGCACTACACTACACTACACTACACTACACTACACCACACCACACCACACTACACTACACTACACTACACTACACTACACTACACTACACCACACCACACCACACTACACTACACTACACTATACTACACTACACTACACCACACCACACCACACTACACTACACTACACTACACCAAACTACACCAAACTACACTACACTACACTACACCAAACTACACTACACTACACTACACTACACCAAACTACACTACACTACACTACATTGCACTACACTACACCAAACTACACTACACTACACTACACTACACTACACCACACCGCACCACACCCCACCACACTACACTACACTACACTACACTATACTACACTACACTACACTACACTACACCACACCACACCACACACACCACACTACACTACACTACACTACACCACTCCACACCACTCCACACTACACTACACCACACCACACCACACCACACCATACCACACTACACTACACCACACCACACCACACCACACCACACCACACTACACTACACTACACTACACTACACTACACCACACCACACCACACTACACTACACTACACCACACCACACCACACCACACTACACTACACTACACCACACCCATACCATACCATACCACACGACACGACACTACACTACAATACACCACACCGCACCACACCTCTCCACACTACACTACACTACACTACACTACACCACACTACACCACACTACTCTACACTACACTACACGACACTACACTACACTACACTACACTACATTACACTACACCACACCACACCACACCACACTACACCACACAACACCACACCACACCACACCACATTATACTCCACACCACACCACGCCACTCCACACCACTCCACACTACACGACACGACAGGACACGACAACGACACGACACGACACGACACACTACACTACACTACACTGCACTGCACTGCACTGCACTGCACTACACTACACTACACGACACTACACTACACTACACTACACTACACTACACTGCACTACACTGCACTGCACTGCACTGCACTGCACTACACTACACGACACGACACGACACTACACTACACTACACTACACTGCACTACACTGCACTGCACTGCACTGCACTGCACTACACTACACTACACGACACTACACTACACTACACTACACTACACTACACTACACTACACGACACTACACTACACTACACGACACTACACTACACTACACTACACTACACGACACTACACTACACTACACGACACTACACTACACTAACACTACACTACACTACACTACACTACACTACACGACACTACACTACACTACACTACACTACACTACACTACACGACACGACACTACACTACACACGACACGACACTACACTACACTACACTACACTACACCACACTACACTACACTACACTGCACCGCACTACACTACACTACACTACACGACACTACACTGCACTGCACTACACTACACTACACTACACTACACTACACCACACTACACCACACTACACTACACTACACTACCCCACACCACTCTACACTACACTACACGACACTACAGGACACTGCACTACACTACACTACACTACACTACACTACACTACATCACACCACACCACACCACACTACACCACACAACACCACACCACACCACACCACATTACACTCTACACCACACCACACCACACCACTCCACACCACTCCACACTACACGACACGACACGACACGACACGAAACACTACACTACACTACACTACACTACACTACACTACACGACACTACACTACACTACACTTCACTACACTACACTGCACTACACTGCACTGCACTGCACTACACTACACTACACGACACGACAGTACACTACACTACACTACACTGCACTGCACTGCATTGCACTGCACTACACTACACTACACGACACTACACTACACTACACTACACTACACTACACTACACGACACTACACTACATTACACTGCACTACATTGCACGACACTACACTACACGACACGACACTACACTACACTACACTACACTACACCACACTACACTACACTGCACCGCACTACACTACACTACACGACACTACATTACACGACACTACACCACAGCACACCGCACACACACCACACCACACTACACTACACTACACTACACTACACCACACTACACCACACTACACTACACTACACTACACTACACTACACCACACCACTCTACACTACACTACACGACACTACACGACACTACACTACACTACACTATACTACACTACATTACATTACACTACATCACACCACACCACACCACACTACACCACACAACACCACACCACACCACACCACATTACACTCTACACCACACTACACCACACCACTCCACACTACTCCACACTACACGACACGACACGACACGAAACACTACACTACACTACACTACACTACACTACACTACACGACACTACACTGCACTACACTACACCACACTACACTACACTGCACTACACTACACCACAGTACACCACACTACACTACACTACACGACACGACACTACACTGCACTACACTACACCACACTACACTACACGACACGACACGACACTACACTACACTGCACTGCACTACACTACACTACACGACACTACACTACACTACACTACACTACACTACACTACACTACACTGCACTGCACTGCACTGCACTACACGACACTACACTACAGCAACAAAAAACCAGCAGCTGCGATACCTTAAAATTGAAAGATTCCTTCTGAAACTTGAGAAAGGTCAGGTTTGTGACGATGTGGAATTTTAAAAAAATTTTCTTTTCTTACGTTCTTGTTCTTGTTCTTCTTGTTCTTCTTGTTCTTGTTCTTCTTGTTCTGCTTCTTCTTCTTATTCTTCTTATTCTTCTTCTTCTTGTTCTGCTTCTTCTTCTTCTTCTTCTTCTTCTTCTTCTTCTTCTTCTTCTTCTTCTTCTTCTTCTTCTTCTTCTTCTTCTTCTTCTTCTTTCGTCCTCGTCTTCTTCTTCTTCTTCTTCTTTTTCGTCTTGTTGTTGTTGTTGTTCTTCTTCTTCTTCTTCTTCTTCTTCTTCTTCTTCTTCTTCTCTTTTCTTTTAGTTGTTGATAAATTTATAATTGGTTCATACGCGTCATGAGATAGCAAAGTTTGGCTAAAAAAGAAAACAAATGATAACATGATTACAAAATCAGTCTGGATTCTTTCAATTGACCGTTTATGACACAAAAGATTTTTTTTGGAGAAAAATGTGGCAAGGTCAGTGAGTGGGTTGATAATTATGCATGGATCTCTTTTTTTTTTTAAACAGAAGACATGAACGCGCAAGAATATCATTTTTGAAATTAGATTTTCTTTGTTGAAGATGTTGCATATTCATTACAGTAATTGAATGTAACTTAGGGTTCTTTTTTTACGCAGATAACTGCTTAAACTTGTACTGACTCTCACATGTTTTAGGAAAAACACACCAAGCACACACACACGCACGCAGGCGCGCGCGCACACACACACACACACGCACACACACTCTCTCTCTCACATTACAGTAATAGATGTAACTTTAGGGTTCTTTTTATGGGGATAATTTCTAAAACTTGTACTTACTGACTCTAACAGGTTTTAGAAAGAACACTCGCTCGCACCACACGCACGCACGCATACACACACACCGCATTGGAAAATTTGTTTTTTTCCCCTTTCATAGTAAACATGATGAGTCAATGATGTTGCCAGGCTTTTCTACTCAGCTTCGTTTAACTTTTTTCTCCCTGACCAAAGCTGGCTTAGAAAATCGAACATCTAACTGAGTTAATAACTGATTCGAGAAATGGCGGGGGAGCGGACCGGAGGGTAAAGGTAAAGGAAAAGGAGTCCCATAACCTATCAGGTCGTAGGGGGAGCGAGGCGTCAGAGACCTCACTTCTCTAGAGGCCAGCATATTGAGGGCGGCGCCCATCTCTTCTCCCTCGCTGCTTTTCCTTCCCTGACCCTAAAGAGAGCAGGTACCCATTTCAGCTGGGTGAACTGAGGATGGGGGGGGGGGGGGGAGGGGACTGTACTGAAGCCAAGGCGCGCAAACGGTCACCCATCCAAGTGGTAACCACGCTCGATGCTGCTTAACCTTGGCTGGGGGGATGGGAGTGCTCTGACCATTGAGCTACTCCGTCCCCCTAGTGATTAGAGTGTCGTGCTCGTCATCTAATGGCTACTGAGGCCACGGGGGTTCCAGTCCTCTCAGGTGTTTATTAGAGGGAATTTTCTCCTTGGAGTAAATATTGGTATTGACTCCACTTTCGCGAAAGTCCTTCGGATGAGGCCACAAACTTTGGCCCAGACCAAAAGCTGGGTCAGTGATTGATGTCAGCTAAATGCCAAGGCCTACATTAAAATATTGGTATGTAATAAAATGTTGTGTTGAGTTTATCTTCAACCATTCAAGCTCTTAACATAACAAACCTGCATTCTCCTTTAAAAGGAGACCCCCCGCAAAATGTCCTCTGAAGTCGGAGTATGGCTGCTTATAATTATGGCAAGGTGCTTAAACACAGTACACACACGCAAACTTCTTATCCATAGTACTTCCTAGCTTACAGTGAGTCCCAGGTGGGATATGTGAGTCAAGAGTGCTGCTGCTACTACTGCTGCTTCTGCTGCAGCTGCTGCTGCTACTACTGCTGCTGCTACTGTTGCTTCTGCTGCTGCTACTGCTACTACTGCTGCTGCTGCTGCTACTGCTACTACTGTTGCTGCTGCTGCTACTACTACTACTACTACTACTACTACTACAACTACTATACTACTACTACTACTACTACTTTTACTACTACTACTACTATCTACTACTACTAACTACTTACTAACCACATACTACTACTACTATTACTACATATCTACTAACTACTACTACTACTACAACTACTCACAACAATACTACTATCTACTACTACTTCTACTACTACTGATACTAATCAACAACTACTACAACTACTACTACTACAACTACTACACATACTACTCTACTACTACTAACTTCTACTACTACTAGCTACTACTACTACACTACTTCTACTACTACTGCTACTACTGCTACTACTACTACTACTGCTGCTACTACTAACTACTACTACTACTACTACTACTGCTGTCTGCTACTACTACTACAACTACTACTACTAACAACTACTACTACTTCTACATCACTACTACTACTAACTTCTCTACAACTACTTCTACTACTACTACTACTACTACTTCTACTACTACTGATACTACAACAACTACTACAACTACTACTACTACAACTACTACTACTACTACTACTACTACTACTACTTCTACTACTACTGCTACTACTACTACTACTTCTACTACTACTGCTCTACTGCTACTACTACTACTACTGCTGCTACTACTACTACTACTACTGCTGCTGCTGCTGCTACTACTACAACTACTACTACTACAACTACTACTACTTCTACTACTACTACTACTACTTCTACTACTACTTCTACTACTACTACTACTTCTACTACTAGTACGACTGGTACTACTACTACGACTACTACTACGACTACTACTACGACTGCTACTACTACTACTACTACATCAATAACATCAACAACATCAACAACTACTACTACTACATCAATGACATCAACAACATCAACAACAACAACATCAACTACTACTACTACTACTACTAACTACTACACCATCATCAACATCAACATCATCATCATTAACATCATCATCATCATCATCACCACCACCATCACCATCACCAACATCAAGGTTATACAGCGCATTTTCCATGAGAAAAATTAGCGCAGCTCTCTCTGTCTGCTGTAATGGTGTAGTCACTGTGCCTTCACACGCTTCCACCATCAACGACATTTCGCAACATTACCGAACTAACAGACACAACCCCTTTTAAAGACATTTCCCTCTTCACTTTCGTTAGGAAAGAAAGCTTTTTTTTTTTTTGGGGGGGGGGGGGGGGGTGTTGTTTTTTTTACTGTCTTGGTTTCTTTTTTTGGGACAAGAGAGAATTTTAAAAAAACTTGACAAAATAGATACTCTTTTTTTTTAAAGCGATTTTAAAGAGAGGTTGGGTTGGGTATTTTTTAGCCAGCCAGACTTTCTGAGCCGAAGGAAGGAAGTGGGAAGGAATTCCATGCCAATGGGGCATTAAAAACTGAAGGACAGCTTGGAAGGAGTCTTAAAGACGTTTCGTTTGGAATGACGGGGCCATTTCCTCTTTGGCACACTGTGTGTTGAGGTCAGGCTTGGAAAAAAAGCTTCTTTAGAGTGATCGTGCTATTTCGTATATTTCCTATCATGTGTTTGAAGAAAGAGTGGGGGAAGAGGAAGAAAGTAACATCGAAAAGTCAAGCAAGAGAGAGAGAGAGAGAGAGAGAGAGAGAGAGAGAGAGAGAGAGGAGAGAGAGAGAGAGAGAAGAGAGAGAGAGAGAGAGAGAGAGAGGAGAGAGAGAGGAGAGTGAGGGAGAGTGAGACAGACAGACAGACAGAAAGACAGACACACACACATACTCCTCTCAACACAAACACACACACACAAAACTCACTCCACACACACACACACACACACAATACACTCACAAGTCTGATATCACTATTTAGTGGAAGGACGTTAAACTGAAGAACACAGACAGACAGATAGACAGATAGATAGACAAATAGAGAGACAGAGACAGAGAAAGAGACAGACAGACAGATGGAAAAGAAAAGAGAGAGAAAGAGATAGAGAGAGAGAGACAGACAGACAGACAGAGAGACGGACAGACAGAGACAGAGAGATAGAGGCAGGCAGGCAGACACACACAGACACACACACACACACACACCACACACACATACACACACATATACACACACATATACACACACGCAATACACAATTTTGTTGTGTCAAATAAGTCTACATGATTTAAATGGCAATAAAATATTCTGAATCTGAATCTGAATCTGAATCTTAATCACACGCACACACATGAACACACACATACAGACAGACACACACACACATACACACACATACACACAGACACACACACAGACACACACACAGACACACACACACATACACATTTACACACACACACACACACACACACACACACACACACACACACACACAAACACACATACACACAAACACACACACACACACACACACACACACACACACACACACACACACACACACACAGAAGCTAGATTGAAAAGAAGCGTGAGTGACTGTCTTATTAAGAGGAAGGGGTGGGGGAGGGGGGGGGAAGGGGGAGGGGGAGAGGTAGGTAGGGATGAGGACAAGGACAGCTTGCTAGGGAGATGGACAGAAGAGAGGAGAGATTTCTTTTTTACCTTCTCCGCCTTTTGTCCCTCCACTCTTTATTCTTTTATTTCCCCCCCGCCCCACCCCCACTCTTAACGGTTATTTTCTTGTTCTTGTTGTTGTTCTTTTTCTTGTTGTTCTTCTTGTTCTTTTTGTTGTTCTTCTTGTTCTTGTTCTTGTTGTTCTTTTTTTGTTCTTGTTCGTGTTCTTCTTGTTCTTGTTCTTTTTTCTTGTTCTTGTTCTTCTTGTTCTTGTTCGTGTTCTTCTTGTTCTTGTTGTTCTTGTTCTTTTTCTTCTTCTTCTTCTTCTTCTCCTTCTTGTTCTTCTTCTTGTTCTTCTTATTCTTGTTGTTGTTGTTGTTGTTCTTCTTCTTCTTCTTCTTCTTCTCTCTCTTCTCTCCTCCTCCTCCTCCTCCTCCTTCCTCCTCCTCCTCCTCCTTCCTTCTTCTTCTCCTCCTCCTCTTCTTCTTCTTCTCCTCCTCCTCCTTCTTCTTCTCCTCCTCCTCCTTGTTGTTGTTGTTGTTTTTTCTTCTTCTCTTCTTCTTCTTCTTCTTCTTCTTCTTCTTCTTCTTCTTCTTCTTCTTCTTCTTCTTCTTCTTCTTCTTCTTCTTCTTCTTCTTTTTCTCTCCTCCTCCTCCTTCCTTCTTCTTCTTCTCTTCTTGCTCTTGTTCTTGTTGTTCTTCTTTTTTACAAACATGTGCAATGCTTTTGGTTTACCACACCACGCACGCACAACACACACACACACACACACACACACACACACACACACACACACACACACTAACAAACAAACACACAAATAATATGATAATAGATAGATAATAGATAGATAGATAGATAGATAGATAGATAGATAGATAGATAGATAGATAGATAGATAGATAGATAGATAGATGGATAGATATAGATATAGATATATGTGCATCATTTATATCTTTATATATCTATATATTTACAATGCTCTTTTGGTTTATACAACATATTCCTAACCCTTCGTTCTGAAATAACGAAAGTAAGCTTTGAACGAAATAGGATTTACATTAAATTGTGTTAATTACATTGATATATTATTATCAACTTCGTGTCGATAAGTACATCTCTCTCTCTCTCTCTCTCTCTCTCTCTCTCTCTCTCTCTCTCTCTCTCTCTCTCTCTCTCTCTCTCTCTCTCTCCTCTCTCTCTCTCTCTCTCTCTCTCTCCTGTGTTAATTACATTTATTTATTATCGTCTTCGTGTGGTTAGGTACATCTCTCTCTCTCTCTCTCTCTCTCTCTCTCTCTCTCTCTCTCTCTCTCTCTCTCTCTCTCTCTCTCTCTCTCTCTCTCTCTCTAAAAGCACAAAGAACTTTTGACGTTTCTTTCTGTTAGCCAAAATGAAACTATTTACGTGGTTTGTTCTCCTTTATTTTATGGAGGTTTTGCTTTGTTTGGTTCTGTTTTGGTTTTGGTTTGGGGTTATTGTTGCTTTTTTGAGGGGGGGACTATTCGGTTGTTCCCTCTCCCCTTGTTGTTGTTGCCGTTTTTTGTTTTGCTCTTGGTTCTTGCTATTTTTTCGGTTGTTTCTGTGTTTTCTGTTCTGCTTTCTTTCTTACTTGTTGCTACTTTTTTTCTCTCTCTCTCTCTCTCTTCGATGATTTTTGTGGGGATTTTTGTGTAGATATTTTTTCCATAAACTGTGTAAGTGTATTGCTATGGGCTCTATTTTATTTTATTATCGTATATATCCTTAAGGGCGGGGATTGGATGTAAAAAAGCACATGGGTGCTTATTCATTATCCTCGAAATAAAAGAATTTGTCATTGTCATTGTCATTGTCATGGTCTCTCTCTCTCTCTCTCTCTCTCTCTCTCTCTCTCTCTCTCTCTCGCTCTCTCTCTCTCTCCCTCCCCATGCACCCTTATCATTACCACTCACGCATTTGTTCATAAGAGAAACCCATTAGTGAATAATTACAACGTACTTTCAAACTAATGACCTAACTCTGCCTTGAGGAAATTATACAAGTTAGAAATGGAATTTCTTTTTAAAAAATCTGATAGTAAAGAGAAGTGTGTGTGTGTGTGTGTGTGTGGTGTGTGTGTGTGTGTGTGTGTGTGTGTGTGTGTGTGTGTGTGTGTGTGTGTGTGGTGTGTGTGTGTGCGTGGTGTGCGTGTGTGCGTGTGTGAGTATGTGAGTGTGTGTGTTGAGTATGTTGTGTGAGTGTGTGAGGGTGGGTGGTGTGGTGGGTGGTGGATAGTGGTGGTGGTGGTAAAGAGGAGTGTGTGTGTGTGTTAATGCTAGCGTGTGTGTATGTGTGTGAGTGTGTGTGTGAGTGTGTGTGAGAGTGTGTGAGTGTGTGCGAGAGTGTGTGTGTGTGTGTGTGAGTGTGTGTGTGAGTGTGTGTGTGTGTGTGTGGGTGTGTGGTGTGTGTGTGTGTGTGTGTGTGTGTGTGTGTGTGTGTGTGTGTGTGTGTGTGTGTGTGGTGTGTGTGTGTGCGCGCGCGCGCGCGTGTGTGTGTATGTGTGTGTTCTTCTTTCAAAGTTACCTGTAAACTAAGCTACCCCATTCTCTTACATAATCATCTAGGATGCGCATCAAACAATGTTTAATGTAAAAGAATGGGATCTATAGAAAAGGGGTTTAAAGATACATATGTTCATAGTTGCCAAAACACATAGACATTAAAATTGGTAATGCAGTAATCAGAAATAAAACATCGTCTAATACCATTCAGAGTGAACAGACGTTACATTGAAGACATACATGTGTTTGTCCGTCGTGTCCGACGATGACCTCCCTAACAGCAGAGGAGGCAGCTGCTGTTTCGGAAATTGGGCAGAAATTTGATTACAGTGGAGAGATGCCTTGCCCACAGCACACTCCCACTCTCTCGGCCAAGAGGGCATACAGACAGCCAGCGTTGGAGATGTTCTCCAAAGGCCAACCAGCCCCCCGGGCTGCAGCGCATAAGGACTGTGCGTCAAGCCCCCTAGTCAGAGAGTCATAGTCGATCACTAAAGACTAAGCTGTAAAGTGGAATTCCATGAATGAGAAAGCCACTGGTTGTACAGCCTCTCACTTTGCTGTTGCCCCCAACGTCCATGGTTTATTCAAGAACTGTGATGCAGTCCAGCCGCTGACGGCTGAATTGAAGATTGAATTGAAGACAGCAGCAGCAGCAGCAGCAGCAGCAGCAACAACAACAACAGCAACAACAACAACAACAACAACACAAAGGAGAGTTGCATGAACCCCCGACTTTCCTGAACAAGTATTCCAGCTAAAAGATTTTCTCTTCCACGCTGAAGTCGGATGTGCTGGGCCTGACTTGTCGGGCGCTTAACGGCAGCGCAACGCGTTTTCGCTCATATGACAGATAACAATAGTTGCTGTCTGAGCATTCGACGACAACGACGACGACGAGGAAGAAGAAGAAGAAGAAGAATGAAGAAGAAGAAGAAGAAGAAGAAGAAGAGAAGAAGAAGAAAGAAGAAGAAGAAGAAGAAGAAGAAGAAGAAGAAGAAGAAAAAGAGTACGAATTGTTTATTTTTCTCTCCATTACTTTCTTTGTGATTTTTGATCATTTTATATTATATTATATATATGTTATAATAAGATTCTATCGCAAGGCATTTTGGCATAAAAAGGTTTTGTTGCGATAAGAAGAATATGATAATTCTGCATCTTCATGTTTATACATTAGTGTGTATTCTTTTTCTTACCGTAAATAGGCAAACAAATAGACAGGACATAATAATATAAATAGTGGGTGGCGCTGCTCTTGTGGCAACACGCTCTCCCTGGGGGAGAGCAGCCCGAATTTCAGGGGAAGAAATATGCCGTGACTTAAAGTGGTATACAATACAATACAATACAATTTAATACAACACAATACAGGACAATGCAATTCAATACAACACAATACAATGCAAAACAATACAACCAATACAAACAACCAATACAATACAAAAACAAAACAACACAATTCAACACAAACAATACAATACAACACAATACAATACAACACAACACAACCAGCACAACACAACACAATAAATAAAAGTTCAGAACAAAAAAAAACAACACACGATGATCAGCATCATTTCTTTTTGCATCATACCTGTAACTTTCCTTTTTTTTTTGGGGGGGGTGGGGGGGGGGGGGGGGGGGGGGGGGGACAAATATTCTTGAGGTGAGAATCTGAGACTTTAAAAAAAAAACCCACCAAACTTTCCGACAAAAAACAAAAAAAACATTTATTTTAAAAAAATATATTTAATCTACCTCATCCTATAGTACAGACTGACATTCTGACTAGTGATGCAGTGTTAACAGTCAGTCTGCTTACATTACAGGCACACTAGACTTAAAGTCTACAAAATCCCTTTCACATTTCCTTCCTTCCTTCCTTCCTTCCATCTTTCTTTCCTTCCTTTCATCCTTCTTTCTTCCTTCCTTTCCTTCCTTCCCTCCTTCCTTCCTTCACTCCCTTCCCCTTCCTTCTTTCCTTCCTTCCTTCCTTCCGTCCTTCCTTCCTTCCTCCTTTCTTCCTTCCGTCCTTCTTTCCTTCCTTCCTTCTTCTTCCTTCCCCCTTCCTTCCTTCCTTCTCCTCCCTCCCTTTCTTCCTTCCTCCTTCTTCCTTTCTTCCTTCCTCCCTTCCTCCTTCCTTCCCTCCTCCCCCTTCCTTCCTTCCTCCCTCCCTCCTTCCTCACCCTCCTTTTCTTCCCTCCTTCCTTCTCCTTCCTTCCTCCTTCCTTCCTTCCTTCCTACATTCTTTCCTTCCTTCCTTCCCTCCTTCCTTCCTTCCTTTCTTCCTTCCTTCCTGGATCTGCAAGAAAGAAGAGAGGAAATCACAGACTAAAAAAATAAAAAATAAAAAATTGGGCTACTTTGGACAAAAGGGGAGGGGCGGAGAAAGAGAGTTGGAGAGGAGGAGGGGAGGTGAAGGTGTGTATAAGAGTTTGGGAGGAAGGGGGGGGGGGGGGGGGGGGGGGGGGTGGGGGGGGGGGGGGTTGCGGGGGGGGGGGGGTTGGATCGAAGAAGTTAACTATGGCAACAGAGATGGAGGGAAAAGATTCTGTCTGGCCGCCTATGGTTGATCGACAGTACATTTTTTTTTTTTTATAAAAAGGAAAAACGTACAAAAAATAGTCTATCGCCGATGTATGTATGTATGTATGAATGTATGGATGGATGGATAGATGGATGGATGGATGTTTGGATGTATGGCATGTATGTATGGGTATGTATGTAGGTAGATCTATTACTATCTATCTATGTATGATATCATATTATCATTGTTTGTTCTCTATTTGCGCAGAAGATCTTGCGCAGCACTATAATCTGTTCCGCTTTTGTAAGAGTAGTGCCATTGTGTGCGATGGGTAACAATGACTAATTTACAAAACCGCTACTACACGGGGATCGATGTAAAAAAAGCACATAGTGCTTATTTCCATTATCCTCGATATGAAATAATAATAAAATATAATAAAATAAATATCTACTATCTATCTGCTTATCGATGGACTGATCTGTCTTTGTATTATTTGTCTGCCTTAACTGCCTGCCTGTCTGTCTGACTATGAGTTTGGCTATCTGTCCGTTTGGCTTCTGTATGTCTCTCTCTCTCTGTCTCCCCCCCCCTCCTCTCCTCCCCCTCCCCCTCTCTCCCCCTCTCTCTCTCTCTCTCTCTCTCTCTCTCTTTCTCCTCTCTCTCTGCCTGTCTGTCTGTCTATCAAACTGTCTATCCGTTTTACCACTTTTGCAGTCTACAAGTATCTATCTCTGTATATAGTTCATTCTCAAGCGGAGTGACTTTACGAACTTCTCCCTCTTCATCCCCTGAGGGACTCTGTGGGACATTGTATTGAACTGGTCAGCCAGTGTGGCGTCTAGAGAAATCTGAAACCTTGGCGGATCAGGATGCATGCCATGTATTTTTAAGTACTATCCATACCCACCGACCATGCCTGGCCTATACTCTTCTTCTGAAGAAATAAAAAGGCGAGCGGGGTTTTGTATTGTATGTATTGTAATGCACCATGTTAGGCTATGTTGTATTGTATTGAATACCACTTTAAGTCACGTGCTTAAAACGGTGTGCGGGTGGTTCGATTCCCATTTGGACCAGAAACTTCCATCCCCCCACCCCCATCCATTAGGCCTTGAGTGGGCAAATGTGTGTGTGTGTGTGTGTGTGTGTGTGTGTGTGTGTGTGTGTGTGTGTGGTGTGTGTGCGTGTGTGTGTGTGTGTGTGTGTGTGTGTGTGTGTGTGTGTGTGTGTGTGTTGTGCGTGCGCGTGTGTGTGTAAGCTTCATGTATGGGATGTACTAGTTCACCTATTGCATGCATACACCAACATCAAAATGATTTTTGCCTTGAGCTATTTCTAAAAGAGGGGAACAGGCAAGAAAGAATGTGAACGGCAGAAAATAGAAAATAGCGTCAAAAATATAATCACATTTATAAACTTGTTTTTTAAAAATATAAGATCTATTCCAGATGCGTCGAAGAGAGCGAAAGATGTTATCAAGTTTATAAGCTTGTTGCTTTATTAATCTCAGATGCCTATGCAAATGGTTGTTTATTTATTATTTTTTTTTTTTAAAGCAGGGAGAGGAAGCAGCGTACCTCTTCAGCCCTCTCACTAAGAATTTTTTCATCTTTGAAAACGATGATCTAATATTGTTGTTGTTGTGAAGAATGGTGGTGAGCATGATATGTTTGTAAAAAGGTAAAAGTGTCTCCATAACCTATGTGGTCGTAGGGGAGCGAGGCATCAGAGACCTCAACTTCTCAAGAGGCCGGCATATTAAGGGAGCGCCCATCTCCTCTCACTCGCTGCTTTACCTTCCCCGACCATTTACAGCTGGGTGAACTGGGGGACTGTACTGAAGCCAAGGCGCGCAAACGGTCACCCATCCAAGTGGTAACCACGCTCGATGCTGCTTAACCTTAGCTTGGGGGGAAAGCGAGTGCTCTGACCACTGAGCTATCCAGTCCCCGATGTGTTAGTTTAAAGTGCATCAAATCTGAAAAGAAATTGAATCTAACCTGTTCAATGTAAAACGTACAATTTACTTTGAAGTAGATTTCATTTCTGCCCAAGCTATTTCCTCTCTCTCTCTCTCTCTCTCTCTCTCTCTCTCTTTTGAATGTTTTATTTATTTATTTTATTTTATTTAAATATAAAGCGTCACACTTTCAGCGGCAAAGGTTTGGCAAACTTTCTATTCCACTTTCTACAAGAGTTGGTGGTTTGTTTGTTTTTAAAAATATGAGCGAAATCACTGTTTTACGTCATTAGCACGCTATGACATCACTGAAGGAAAAAAAAAAAAGGGAAAGTAAATAAAAGAAACTACTACAACGAACGACTGCAGCATAGGAAGTGCACTTTGTGCTGTTGCAGGGGTTGGGGATCGTAAAACAGCGTTAGAAGCGAGTTTCTCTCATTTTCAGAACCGGCAGGAGATTATTCATAATCGTAAAGCCCTGCCAGCCGTGGTTAGGAACTGTTGAAAATGAGTGTGTGTGTGTGTGTGTGTGTGTGAGTGTGTGTGTGTGTGTGTGTGTGTGTGTTTGTGTGTGTGTGTGTGTGTGATGTGTGTGGTTTGTGTGTGTGTGTTGGGGTGTTTTGTGTTTGTGGTGTGTGTGTGTGTGTGTTTGGTGTGTGTGAGTGTGTGTGTGTGTGTTTGGGTGTGTGTGTGTGTGTGTGTGTGAGTGTGTGTGTGTGTGTTGTGTGTGTGTGTGGGGTGTGAGTGTGTGTGTGTGTGGGGTGTGTCTGAGTGTGTGTGTCTGAGTGTGTGTGTTGTGTGTGTGTGTGTGGAGAGTGTGTGTGTGTGTGTGTGGTGATGTGTGTGTGTGTGTGTGAGTGTGTGTGTGTGTGTGATGTGTGTGTGTTTTGAGTGTGTGTGTGTGTCTGAGTGTGTGTGTCTGAGTGTGTGTGTGTGTGTTGTGTGTGTGTGTGTGTGTGTGTGTGTGTGTGTGTGTGGTGTGTGTGTGTGTGAGTGTGTGTGTGTGTGTGTGTGTGTGTGTGTGTGTGTGTGTGTGTGTGTGTGTGTGTGTGTGTGTGTGTTGTGGTGTGTGTGTGTGTGTGTGCAATAATATATTATAATTGTGAACATGCATTGTGTGTGTGTGTGTGTGTGTGCAATAATATATTCTAATTGTGGACATGCAGTGTGTATGTGTGTATGTATGTATGTATGTATGTTTTGTGTGTGTGTGTGTGTGTGTGTGTGTGTTTCAAAAATATATTCTAATTATGAACATGCAGTGTGTGTATGTATGTATGTGCGTGTGTGTATGTATGTGTGTATGTGCAATAATATATTATAATTGTGGACATGCAGTGTGTGTGTGTGTGTGTGTGTGTGGTGTGTGTGTGTGTGTGTGTGTGTGTGTGTGTGTGTGTGTGCGCTTTGTGTGTGTGTGTGTGTGTGCAATAATATATCCTAATTGTGAACATGCAATGTGTGTGTGTGTGTGTGTGCGCGCGCGCGCACTAAAAATATATTGTAATTGTGAACATGCAGTTGTGTGTGTATGTATGTATGTGTGTGTGCAATAATATATCCTAATTGTGAACATGCAGTGTGTGCGTGTGCGTGTGCGCGCGCGCGCCTGCCAACGCCCAAGTGTGTGCAATAATGTATTCTGATTGTGAACATGCAGTATGTGCGTGTGTGTGCGTGTGTGCGCGCGCGCACGCGAGCCCTCGCCCAAGCGTGTGCAATAACGCACTCTGATTGTGCATACGCGGTTAGCTTGCGCGTGTGAGCATATGTCATGTCAATGGTGTAGCATCTTCCCTGGGGCTTTAAAGGCTCCGATGAAAACAAGTGTGTGTTTGGTTTATCCCACCGACACCTCCCTGAAATAAAGCTTTCTTGTTGGTTTTGTTGTTGCTGTTGTTGTTGTTGCTGGGTTGTTGTTTTGTTGTTGTTTTTCTAAACTTGATCTTGACAGCATGGCTGCGTTGATGGAGAGGGCGAGTGAAATTACAGTAAAGCATTATAATGATAACTAGATGAATAATTCAAATATTGTCTGAAATCACTACCTTTTTTGGTTACAGACTCGCATTTGTAGGCCTGATTTCCACTTTATTTATTTGTTATTTTATTTATTTAATTATTTATTTACTTTATTTCGAGGATAATGGAATAAGCACTCGCGTGATCCATTCCCCTTGTGGGGGGATGGGATAGCTCAGTGGTCAGAGCACTCGCTTTTCCCCCAGCTAAGGTTAAGCAGCCTCGAGCGTGGTTACCACTTGGATGGGTGATCGTTTGCGCGCCTTGGCTTCAGTATAGTCCCCCAGTTCACCCAGCTGTAAATGGGTACCTGCACTCTTTAGGGTCAGGGAAGGTAAAGCAGCGATGGAGAGGAGATGGGCGCCGCCCTCAATATGCTGGCCCCTTGAGAAGCTGAGGTCTCTGATGCCTCGCTCCCCTACGACCTCATAGGTTATGGGACACCTTTACCTTAC
>CM054140.1:21670983-21673483 GCA_028751875.1 Rapana venosa
GAGAGAGAGGGGGGGGGGAGGAGGGGAGAGAAGGAGAGAGAGAGAGAGAGAAAGGGAGAGAGAGAGAGAGAGAGAGAGAGAGAAAGGAGAGGGGAGAGAGAGAGAGGGATGGGGAGAGGAAAAGAGGGTGGTAGGGAGAGAGAAGGGGCAGGAGAGAATAGGAGAGAGAGATTGTATTTATTTTATTTTATTTATTTTTATATCGAGGATAATGGAATAAGCACTCATGTGCTTTTTTTACATCCTGTCCCCGTGTGTATGCGGTTTGGTAAATTTTGTCATCTGTTTCCACCGGCACATAATGGCCTACTCTTCCGAAAAGCGGAACAGGATTTAACGTGTGTGCAAGATGTTCTGCATGCGTTCGAACACGGGGCCTCGGTTTATAGTCTCATCCGAAGGATGAGAGAGAGAGAGAGAGGGAGAGAGAGAGAGAGAAGGGACAGGAGAGAGAGACAATGACAATGACAATGACAATGACAAAGGTTTAATGTGTTAAGCAATTATGCCCATTCACATGGGGACAGTGGGGCGAGGACTGGGCACAAAACACATATATAATGAACAACATAATTAGTCAAACCCAAAATGGTACACATGGCATGAATTCCAAACCATGGTTTTGATATAGTAGACTATTGATATTGTCTATAAATACTGTTGGATATTCCAATCACAGTGTCTTTACGTTAAGTTTGTGTAGAAGTCTTTCACACAGTCATCAAGGCACATCTGTAGAAAGCTTTCCTTTTGGTACAGCAGTGGCTCCATCAGCCATGCATTGTTTCAGTTCTTGCAGCATGGACCTAGTATTGTCTACATTTTTTGAAAATTCTTGTAAATATTCCCAGACATCACTGACGGGAACTCTATCATCACTGTCTCGCATTTCACTGCTATTTTTCACATGTTCAGCACACTCCCCACTTTCTTCCTCAGTCTCATTCTCTTCACAATCTTCCTCGCTCTCATTCATTGCACGTTCTTCCTCACTCTTATTTTCTGCACGCTCTTCTTCAGTCTCATTCTTTGCACATTCATTTCCCCCCTTACACCCATTCCTTCACCACACACTCTGTCTTTCACTTCATTTTCACAAGTATAGACAAAATCTATCATTTCTCTCGCATCATTACCGCACGAAATTGTTACTCTCTGTCTGTCTATATCATGCTCTTTCATATCAATACAGCCTTCATTCCGACAACTGCTTGAAGAGGGAGGGTAATGTTCACCACACTCAAACACATTGATAGGAGCGTTACTGTCACAGTGGCTCTCAGCATCGTAATATAAGCTAGGTGGGGTGGGTAAAAACAGAGGAGAGGGGGACGAAGCCTGTTCATTATTTTTTCCTTCTTTATTTGTTCTGTAAGCTTCCGCTCTTCTTCTGTCCCTGTTCATCTGAGATGGGCATTTTTTCCTATATGTCGTATTCAACACTGGTGTGACAGGGAATGGTCGGTACTATTACCTGCCAAACGAAGAATGACAACAGTTTGACGTCCTCTCCCTTCCACCTTGAACGAAGACAGCGTGTGTTCAAGAAGTGCTGCGTTCAACATGCACTCTAGTGTTGCTGGTAGTCCATGCACAGGCATTTTGATTTCAAACAACTTGCAAACCACAAAAACTTGCACACAGCTGGAGAGAAAGCGTCTTGCTGGCAGCCAAGCAAGGGAAGCCACCAAGGAGAGGGAGAGAAACAGAGAGAGAGGAGAGATAGAGAGAGACAGAAATAGATAGAGAGACAGAGACAGAGAGATACAGAGAGAGAGGTGAGGGACGGGGTTTAGTAGCCAATTATCTTGTCTCAGCAGGTTTTGTTTTTTTATCTATTCCCCCTTGTTTTTCCCAAATTGTCTTCCTCCCCCCCCCCCCCCCCCCCCCACCCCCCACCTTATTTTTGTTGTTGTTGCCTGGGGTTTTTTTTGGTAACACTGACTGCTGTTTTGCCTAGTGTTTTCTTTTGTGTTTGTTGTTGTTCTTTTCTCTTGTGTTCTCAATGTCATGTTGCTTTTCGGCAAGTTTGCACTTTCTCTGTGAGAAGGGTAGGGAAGGAGGAAGGGAGGGAGGGAAGGGGGGGGAGGGAGGAGGGAGAGAGGGTTTGGGTGAGGGGGTGAGAGGAGGGGTGGTGGGGGAGGAGGAGAGAGAGAGAGAGAGGAGAGAGAGAGAGAGGAGAGAGAGAGATGAGAGAGAGAGAGAGAGAGAAGAGATGAGAGAGGAGAGAGATGAGAGAGAGAGAGGCAAGTAGCCTATTATCTTGTCTCTGTGTTTTTGTTATCTATTTCCTCTTGTTTTTCCCCCAAATTTTCTTCATTCCTTTTTCCTTTTTCTTTTTTTTGTTTTGCTTTTTGTTGTTGGTTGTTGTTGCCTTTTTTTATATTTTGTAACCCTGACTGCTGTTTTGCCTTAAGTGTTCTCTGGGGTTTTTTTTGTTCTTGTGCTCTCAATGTCATATGCCATTTTCGTTGCAAGCTTTGCATTTTCTCTGTGAGAA
>CM054140.1:21675983-21680983 GCA_028751875.1 Rapana venosa
GCAATTTTCGTGCAAGCTTTGTATTTTCTCTGTGAAGGGTAGGGAAGGAGGAGGAAGGGAGGGCGAGAGGGAGAGAAAGTGTGGGGGCGAGGGAGAGAGAATGGGGGGTGGGGAGATAGAGGGAGGGAGGGAGAGAGACAGACAATGACAATGACAAGTTCTTTTACACAGAAAGAGAGAGAGAGAGATAGAGAGAGAGAGAGAGAGACAGACAGACAGACAGACACAATAGACAGACAAACAGACAGACACAGACAGACAGACAGAGAGAACGCAACAACAACAACAACAAAACACCCACTACCGTTCTAAACACACTTCTGGAGTGCAGCCGAAACGATTACTGCCCCAGCTTGTTTAGATATACAGGCCTGGAACAGTGGTTTTTAGTGGGGGTGGGGGGGGGGGGGTAAAAAGAAAAAAACAACCCCCCCAAATAAACCGGGCCCAACCTATATGGAATCAAAGATGAGTTTTACACACAGTGGGCATTACAAGAAACAGTGATTTGCGCATGGTTGTTTTTTTGTTTTTTTTTACATCCACCATATGTGGTCGGAGCACTCGCTTTCCCCCAGCCAAGTTAAGCAGCGTCGAGCGTGGTTACCAGTTGGATGGGTGACCGTTTGCGCGCCTTGGCTTCAGTACAGTTCCCCCAGTTCACCCAGCTGTAAATGGGTACCTGCCCTCTTTAGGGTCAGGGAAGGTAAAGCAGCGAGGGAGAGGAGATGGGCGCCGCCCTCAATATGCTGGCCCTAGAAAAGTGAGGTCTCTGACGCCTCGCTCCCCTACGACCTTATAGGTTATGGGACTCCTTTACCTTTTACCTTTTTACATCCACCATCAACCAAGTACAGAACAGTCTTTACTTCAGGCATTTATTCAATTATTTATTTATTTATTTATTTATTATTTATGTATTTATACCACTTTAAGTCACGGCAGATTTCTCTGCGTGAAATTCAGGCTGCTCTCCCCAGGGGAGAGCACGTCGCCACAAGACCAGCGCCACTCTTTTTTTTTCTGTCTGCAACTGTATTTGTTTCCCTATCAGAGTGGCTTTTTTCTACAGAATTTTGCCAGGGACAACTCTCCTCTTGCCGTGGGTTCTTTTACGTGCGCTGGATAATTTTGTGTAACACACGGGACCTCGGTTTATCGTCTTATCCGAAAGTCTAGCGCCCAGACCACCACTCGTGGTCTAATGGATGGGGGGAAAGTTTCGGACCCAAACAGGAATCGAACCACCGCACACTTCCGACCCGGACTTTTTCGCTTTCTATACAGGCGCGTTACCTCTAGACCACCGATCCACGATACCAGGTTATCTCAGTCCTGCCTCCACAAGAATGGACCCGAGCCTGAGGAATTCTGTTGCTTAAAGACTCCAGGTATGATATCAGGGTTTGTGGCTTGCATCCATGTCACTCCAGGTAGAATATCAGGATGAATGCTGGGTATGTCCATACCATCCATTCTATTATACCGGTCACAGTTGGCATACAAACTCTTTTACACAGGGTAGAGGAGGTGTTGTGACTTGATCCAGATGTTCTGTGTGTGTTTGCACACGATAATTCATTTTGAAGGATTTTCGAGGGAGTGGAGTCAATACCAGTGTTAAATCCAGGTGGAAAATAGTCCCCTCGAAAGAACAACTCCAGTGAGACACAAACCCACGCTCTCTCTCTTCCTGTAGGATCAGTAGTTCGATGCTCTAACCATTTGGCCACCTCGCCCCCTCATTTTTGAAATAGCAGAGGTGTTTGGTGGGGTTTTTTAATCTCTCAAGCAAGCCTCCAACAATGTTCTCTCTCTCTCTCTCTCTCTCTCTCTCTCTCTCTCTCTCTCTCTCTCTCTCTCTCTCTCTCTCTCTCTCTATTTCTCTCTAGCATATGATGTATCCCTAAGGACGGGGACTGGATATTAAAAAAAACACATGGGAGCTTATATTCATTATCCTTGAAATAAAAATAATTTTGATTTGATTTGAGTTGATTTCTCTCTCTCTCTCTCTCTCTCTCTCTCTCTCTCTCTCTCTCTCTCTCTCTCTCTCTCTCTCTCTCTTCTTCTCTCTCTCCCTCCCCCCAAAAAAACCCCACTTTTCTCTTTGTCTTACCCTATCACTCTTCTCCACTCTGTGTCCTCTCAGCTTCACCCTACCCGGCCCATCCCTGGACTATTATCTCAAGCGCGGTGCAAATTGCTGGCGTCAATGTAACCACGGAGTGGAGCGTGGTGTGGTGTGGTGTGGTGTGGGATGGGTGGAAAAGTGGCGCCCAGTAAGCTAGGCGGAAGTGTTACAGCTGATTTAGAAGTGGTGGGGAATGATGGACTGCCACCACAACTACCACACAGTTTGTCCTTCACCTTGTGTGGTTACACGCCTGTATTAGCTTGCGGGGTCATGTAGTGTCTTGTATAGAGTGCTAATCTAGGGGGGGAAATTGGTAATTTTCACAGATTTTTTTTTTAAGTATTAACAAAATGCACTGTGTACTTGTTTTCTTGGGGGGATTGAGAACATACAACAACACCAAGAAGTCACGAGAAAGTTGGAAATGATAATTAAAATGAGGATTGCTTGTGTTTCTACAGTGTTGACCCCACGAATGCATTATTTGCGGTTAGGAAGCTAGCAGACGACAAAGGACTGAAGGGGTACAGCGTTTGCTGGAAAATTTATATATAAAAAAAATTCAAACCTACCAAACTTGTGCAAAATTCACACGAGTTTTGAATCAGAGACTAGTCTTTCACAAAAAAAGGGTTGTTGTTTTTTTAATTCCTGTGGATGCTTTAGTACGTGTGAATATAAGAGTCATAATTATACCAAAAGAAAACGGAAGTAAGAAGTGTGGATTTCTAAAGCAGGAGTGTAGCCTGTTGTGGCGCTATGGCCACCAGTGGTGTGTGTAGTGAAGATGAAGAAGGCATGGCTGTGAGGGAACCTGGTACCCAAGGGCGAGGTAATTGCTTCATTATCTTGTCTACAGCTACTCTTTTTCCTTCTTCTTCTTCTTCTTCTTCTTCGTCGTCGTCTTCTTCTTCTTCTTCTTCTTCTTCTTTCTTCTTCTTTTCTTCTTCTTCTTCTTCTTCTTCTTTCTTCTTCTTCTTCTTCTTCTTCTTCTTCTTCTTCTTCTTCTCTTCTTCTCCCCTTCTTCTTCTTCTTCTTCTTCTTCTTCTTCTCCCCTTCTTCTTCTCCTTCTTCTTCTTCTTCTTGTCTTTCTTCATGGAGCTTTTTTGTTGTTGTTTGTTTTTTGTTTTGTTTTGGGGTTCGGGGTTGTGTGTTTTTTTTCATATTAATTTTTGTTGTAGTTTCTTTTGGGGTTAGTGTTTTGTCTGTTTTGTTTTTCTTGTATGTGTTTTTTTGTTATGTTTGGTTGGGGTTTTTTGTGTTTGTGGTTTTGTTTGTTTTGTTGTTGTTGTTGTGGAGGTTTTTTGGGGGGTCTTTTTTCCTTTGGGGGTTTTGGGTTTTTTTTTTGTTTTTTGCTTTTCTGGTTTCTTCTCTTCCTTTTTTCTCGTCCTTCTCAGTTCTGGCTGCACGAGGTGGTGTTTTTTGGTTTTTTGTTTTCAATTTTCTTGTTTTGCTGCGGGTGCTCTTTTTGTTTTTTGTTGTTTTGTTTTTGTTTTTCTTGTTGCTTTCATCGTCTTTTGAGGAGAGAGAGAGAGAGAGAGAGAGAGAGAGAGAGAGAGAGAGAGAGAGACAGAGACAGAGACAGAGACAGACAGACATGAACTGACAGATAGATAGATTGACAAACAGAGACAGACAGAGACAGACACATTGGCAGACAGACACATTGATAGACATACAGACAGACAGACAGACAGACATATAGACAGACAGACAGAGACAGACAGACAGACAGACAGACAGACGATGCGGAGTAAACGAACAAGCAGATAGAGGAAAGGGAGAGAATTAAAAAAAACAGGAGAGTTTTAGGCGGAAGTGAGCAAACACTCGATGACTTTCACCTACAACTTGCCAGGGTCAGAAGTCTACTGTGAAGCCCATGAATGTTAGGCCGCTGTGCGGATACCAGCCAGAGGAGCCCTGCACTACTGCTGGATCACTTTTGGTAGTGCTCAGAAGTTCCTGTTTTAAACTAACATACACAGGACACGGCCTAGTAAGTCGTCAGTAGTGATCGCTTAGTCGAGCAATAATTTTTTTTATTTTATTCTTTTATATCGAAGATAATGGAATAAGCACGTATGTGCTTTTTTAAAAATCCAGTCCCCGTGTGTATGCGGTTTTGTAAATTATGTCATCTGTTCCCACCGGCACACAATGGCCTACTCTTACGAAAAGCGGAACAGGATTTAACGTATGCGCAAGATGGTCTGCGTGCGTTCGCACACGGGGCCTCGGTTTTATAGTCTCATCCGAAGGACTTTTGAGGGGGGAGTGGAGTCTGCACTGATGTTAACTCTAGGGGGAAAATATCCCATTGAACGGGAATCGAACCCGGGTCGTCAGGTTGCGAGCGCAATGTTCTAACCACTAGGCTATCACGTCCCCTAAGACTGAGTGAGACACCAGGCCCCGGGTGGTAGCCACCACAACGTCCCTCCAGCGTTCCTCGTGTATGTGAACCTCCGACCCCCGAAGGCTTGGACACAAACATAGCACAGGGACAGAAGTATATGGGAAACTAAGACTGAGGTCACTCTGAGACCAGAGCAATCGCAACCACCGAATCAGAGACGGGTTTGGTTTTATTGTATGATGATCAATGGTGGTGAGTTTGATGTAATGATGCTGCTGTGGAAGTGCACCAGCTTCGAAAACTACTTGCTAGGGCTGTACTCTACCCTTCCTTATAATTTCTCTGGTTGAGACATTAAAGCATTCTTGAGTCTTAAGTCTTGAGTTCCTTTCATGACACATTCCGGTGTCAACCGGGCCCGAAAGATACAGACACCTGCAGCGTTGGTCAAGTAATTTGAGCAACACTCCACTAAATGGCGTCTATAAAGTGGATGAAGCTCGA
>CM054140.1:21690983-21700983 GCA_028751875.1 Rapana venosa
CTGTCTCTGTCTCCTATCTCTCTGTCTCTGTCTGTCTGTCTCTGTCTCTGCTGTCTGTTTGTCTGTCTCTCTGTTGTTTTGCTTAATCAAGCTTGTTTCAAAAAATTGATCTTTCATTTTATTCATTTATTCATTTCATTTCATTTTTTCATTCTTCATTTCATTCATTCATTCATTCATTTTTTTCCCCCGTTCATTCTTTTCTTTCATTCATTAAACCCCATTTTCGCTTTCTTTTCTTTCCCATTCTTTTCTTTTCATCCTTTTTCCCGTTCATTCTTCTTTCTTTAAAATTCATTCCTTTTTTTTCGTTCATTTTCCTTTCATTCATTCCTCACTCCTCTTTCTCCCCTCTCTCTCCCTCTCTCCCCTCTCTCTGTCCTCTCTCTCTCATTCCCTCTCTCTTTTCTCTCCCTCTTCTCCCTCATCCCTCCCCTCTCTCTCTCTATCTACCCTCTCTCTCCTCTCTCTCTCTCCCCCTCTCTCCTCTCTCCTCCCTCCTCTCTCTCTCTCTCTCTTCCGTTTTTTCCCCGTGCACGGACCCAGTGAACCCAACCCCCAGCTGTAAAGGGACGGGCCTCTCCCTGTCTCCCCCACTCCACTTGTTGACCCCTTCACACCCTCAGTCTGTCCTCCGCCCTTTCCCGTCGGGTCGGGCCCTGTCTGCTGCCCCTGCTCCCTTCCCCTTTCGCTTTTCCTTCTATTTTATTTTTTTTTTTTTTTCCCCTTTCAAATTTTTAACTCTTCTCTTCCAGTCATATTATTTTTTGTATTTTCCCCGTGCCCTGTTTTTGGTCGGGAAATTTTCGTTTTTTTTTTTTTAATTTTTTGTCAAAAACCATGCCTTTTCTGGCAAACAGACAGTGGGGGGGGGGAAAAAAGAAAAAAGGGGCGGCTTTTTACTTAAAGATATTTCCCAACAGGGGAGGGGGTGTTGATTTTCCTAAGGCTTTCTTCGGCTGATATTCAGCACTCTTAAAAAGACACCAGCTTTTTTTTTTTTTCTTTTAAAAAAAAAAATGTTTTTAAAGGGTTTTTTTTCCATAAACAGCCTCAAGAAATAGAATTTTGGGGTATTGAAACAGTGTGTTTTTGTGTGTGGTATGTGGTGGTGTGTGTGTGTGGGGTGGGGTGTGTGTTTGTTTTGTGTGTGTGAGTTGTTTGTGAGGGGTGAGTGGGGTGTGTGTGTTTTGTGGGCGTGCGCGCGCGTGCGTGCATGCCACAGAAAGTTCGAAACTTGTGTTTTTATTGAAGACATTTAATGCTGCGGGGTGTGCGGAGTGCTTGAAATGCATGCGCGCTTGCCTGCTTGTGTATTTTGGGGGTTTTGTTGTGTGTGGTGGTGTGTATGGTTTGTGTGTGTGTTATGTGTTGTGGTGTGTGTGTGTGGGGTGTGTGTGTGTGTGTGTTGTGGGGGTGTGTGTGTGTGTGTGTGGTGTGTGTGTTTGTGTGTGTGTGTGTGTGTGTGGTTGTGGCTTTTGTGGGGCCTTTTAATTTTTTTGGGTTTGTGGGTTGGGAAAAGAAGCTATGCCAATAAAAAAAAATATGAAAGGGCTCCCTGAACTAATTAAATGATAATTATAATTTCTTTTTCTGACCTAAAGTATCACTGTTTTCCTTTTTCGGGGTGTTCCCCCTTCGCCCTTTCCCTTTTAAATTTTTGCTTCTCTTTAAATTTCCCTTCCTTTTCACAAAACTTCTCCTTTCCCCTTCCCTTTCCCTTTCCCTTTTTCTTCTTTCCTTCTTCCTTCCTTTTTTTTTTCTGTTTCCCCTTTTCCTCCCTTTCGCCTGTCTGCATGTCCCTCTTTTTCCCCGCCCTGTCTATCAATTCTTTTGGGGTTTTTCCTGTCTTTTTTTTTGCTTTGGGTGTCTTTTAAACTAATTTTTATCACGTTTTTTTCCTTTTTTTCTTTCTTCTTTTTTTTATTCCTTTCTTTCTTGCTTTCTTTCTTTCTAACTTTCTTTCTTTCTTTCTCTCTTGCTTTTTTTTCCTTTTTTGTTTGGGCTTGCTTTCTTTCTTGCTTGTTTTTTTTTCATTCTTTCTTTTTTTTTTCCCTTTCTTTTTTTTTTCTTTCTTTCTTTCTTTTTTTCATCCTTTTTTTTCCCTATCCTTCTTACCTTATCGTTTTTCTTTTATTTATTTTCCTTTTTTTCGGGCTCACTTTCACCCTTTTGTTAAAGCCCGGAAAAAACGCCAATCATTAGAAAAAAGTATTTTTTTACAGAGAAAAAGGTGGGAGAGAAAAGCACTGCTTTTTTGCCCGGGCAGGCTTTCAAAAAAAAGAAAAAGGGAAAAAGAAGGAGGAGGAGGAGAAAAAGGAGGAGGAGGAGGAAAAAGGAGGAGGAGGAGAATGAGGGGAAAATTGAGGAAAAGGGAAAGGGAGGAGAAGGAGGGGGAGAAGGGGGAAGGAGAATGAGGAGGAGAAAAAAGAGACTGGGAGGAGAAAAATGAGGGGGAGGGGGAAAGGGGGAGACTGAGGAGGGGAGAATGAGGGAGGAGGAGGAAAAAAATGAGGAGGAGAAAGAGAGGGGGAGGAGGGGGAAAAAAGAGGAGGAAAAAGGGGAAGGGAAAAAGGGGACAATGGGGAGAATGAGGAGGAGGGAGGGGGGAAAAAAGGGAAAAAAAAAAAGGAGGAGGGGGAGGAGAATAGGGGAGGAGGAGAATAGGAGGACAAAAGGAGAAGGGGGAGGAGAAGGAGGGGGGAGAAGGCCCAGAAAAGGGGGAGGGGGAAAAGGGGAGGAAGACGATGACTGGGAAAAAAGGAAAAGGACAAGGAAAAAAAAAAGAAAAAGGGGGGAGGGGTGGGGGTAGGGCTGGGGGGGGGGGGAAATTTAATACCAGACAAAATCAAAGAAATACCCAAAAATTGAAAGGTTTCACCTTTTTTTCCCCCCTAAAAAAAAAACCGGGGGGAAACGTTTTACCGAAAATTGAACACAATGGAACTTCAACTTGGTTTTCCCGGGCCCCCCCCCCCCCCCCGGGGTTTTTTTTTTGTTTTTTTGTTCCCTTTTTGAATCAATAAAGGGCTGGCCACCGCCCTATTTCCATGTTTTATTTAAAATGATGATGATGATGATAACAAAATAAAAATTAAAAAATGTAGGGAATTTTTATATAGCGCTAAAATCCTTGTAAAGCAACAAATCAAAGCGCTCAGGTTTTATTTTTAAAAAACCCTTTTAAAATCACGGCAGATTTTTCCCCCGGGTTAAATTGGGGGCTGCCTCCCCGGGAGAGCGGGAGAACGCGTCGCCATTTTAGCGCGCCCCAACCCTTTTCACCTTTTTTTTTTTTTTTTCTGAAAGCTGTATTTTTTTTCCCTACAGAGTGGTTTTTTTCCCTAAGAATTTTGCCGGGGAAAAACTCTTTTTGTTGCCGGGGGTTTTTTTTACTGCGCAAAAATAATTTCCTTTTTAAACCCCAAAAAGGGCCCCTTCGGTTTTTTCCGTCTCATAAAAAAGGACTACGCCCAACCCCCAAACTCATGGTCTAAGGGATGGGGGAAAAATTTCCGGTCCAAACGGGGTACAACCGCCGCCCCCTTTCCCAGACCCGGATTTTTCGTTTTTCTGACGGGCCCGCGTTACCTCAAACCCAAACCGATCCACTAATGATGATGATAAGGGATGAGGGATGATGATGTTTGAGATGATGATGATAGGGTTTGTTTATGATGATAATAAAATAAAAAATGATAAAGAAAATGAGATGATAAAGATGATGATGATGATGAGAACAAAGACGACGACGACCTGCGCGGTTTGCTGCGGCTGCTGCTGCTGCTGCTTGCTGCTGCTGTTTGCCCTCCTCCTCCTCCCCCCTCCTACTACAACACTACAAACTACTACCCCCTACCCCCTCCTCATCCTCATCCCCCATCCCCCTCCTCATCATCATCATCATAAAAAAAATCACATCATCATCCTGCTCTCTTTCACAGAAGCCAACGGTTGCAATGAAAAAAAACCAGAAGCTTTTTTGGTTGGTTTGAAGGGATTGAAAGTTTTAAAAGTGCAGGGATAGGGAAAACTGTGACCCCATTAAAAAAAATTTTTTGGGTTTTGTTGTATTGACTTCAGTGTGTCCTGCTACGCCCTGCATATTTTTGGTATTGTTATTTTAACACGCTATAGCTGGCTTTTTTGTTTTTTCTCTGTGGTTTGGCCCCTAATTATTATGCACGATCGTTTTTATTTTCTTTTCAAAGAAAAAAGAAAGTGTCAAAGTTGTCCTACCCATATTCTTTTTGTCTGTTTTGGGTTTTCTGTTTTGGGTTTTTTTGTTTTTCTGCTGTCGTCTGTCTGTCATCTTTTTCTTTTTTTTTTTTTAAAAAAATTCCCTTTTTTATCGAGGATAAAGGAATTAAACACTTGTTGCTTTTTTTTCATCATCCCCTTGTGTAGCTTTTTGTAAAATTTTTTCATCCGTTTTCCCCCCGCACCAATGGCCTACCCCTTTTCGAAAAGCGGGAAAAGGATTTAAAAGTGTTCGCAAGATGTTTCGGGGTGCGTTTGCACAAAAACGGGAAATCGGGTTTATAGTCTCACCAAAAGGGCTTTTTTGGGGGAAATGGGGTCCGCACTGATGTTAACCCAGGGGGGAAAAAATCCCCTTTAACGGGAAACAAACCCGGTGGGTTGTGGGTTTTGTGTGTGTGGTGTTTTGTGTGTGTGTGGGGTGTGTGGGGTAGTTGGTGTGTGTGTTTGTGTGGGGTTGGGGGTGTTTGTGTGTGTGGTGTGTGGTGGTTTCTGTGTGTGTGTCCCGTCTGTCTGTCTGTCTGTCGGTGTCCCGTGTGTATTCTGTCTGTCCCGTCCCGTCTGTCTGTGCTTCTGTTGTATTTTTTGTCGTTCTGTTTTTCTGTCTCGAGAAACCCCTTTATTTGAAAAATCTCCATGCGTATGTGCATAAGAGTGAGAGACAACGACAGACAGACGACCTACCACAGAGAAAAATTTTGTATGTGCTTGGGCACACGACTGCATAAGAGTGGGCTCAAGTTGCGGTGCATGCAACAATCCTATTTCCCTTTTTTGCAAAAATGACAAACCTCCCTTTTCCCCTCCTTTTCTTCCCCTCCCTCTCTCTCTCCTCTCTCCTCTCCCCTCCCTCTCTCCTCTCTCCTCTCTCTCCCTCCCCTTTTCCCCCTCTATCTCCTCCCCCCTCTCTCTCTCCCTCTCCCCTTTCTCTCTCCCCCTCTCCTCTCTCCTTTCTCCCTCTTTTTCTCCCCCCTCTCTCTCTCCCTCTCCCTCTCCTCCCCCTCCTCCCTCCCCCTCTCTCCCTCCCTCCCCCCTCTCTCTCTCCCTCCCCTCATCTTTCCCTCCCATCTTTCTTTTTCTCTCCCCCCCTCTCACCCCACTCACCACTCTCTTTTTCCCCTCCTTCCCCTCCCCTTCCCCCCCTCCCCTCCTCCCTCCTTTTTCTCCCTCCCTCTCTCCTCTCTCTCCCCCTTCCCCCCCCTCTCTCACCTCCCTCCTCTCTCTCTCCCCCTCCCTCTCTCTCCCCCTCCCTCTCTCCCACTCCCCTCTCCCCCCCCTCTCTCTCTCCCCCCCCTCCCCCTCTCTCTCCCCCTCCCTCCCCTCCCCTCTCTCCCCTCCCCCCTCCCTCTCTCTCTCTCCCTCCCTCTCTCTCTCCCCCTCTCTCTCTTCCCCCCCACCCCCCTCCCTGTCCCCCCCTCTCTCCCTCCCCCTCCTCTCTCCCTCTCCCCTCCCCCCTCTCTCCTCTCTCTTCCCCCCCTCTTCTCTCCCCTCTCCCCTTCTCCCTCTCTCCCTCCCTCTCTCCCTCCCCCCTCTCTCCCTCCCCTTCTCATCTTCCCTCTCCTCTCCCCCCGCTCTCTCCCCTCTCCCTCTCTCCCCTCTCCCCTCTCTCTCTCTCCCACCCCCCCCTCTCTCTCCCCTCTCCCTCCCCCCTCTCCTTCCCCCTCCCCCTCCCCCCTCTCTCTCCTTTTCCCCCTCCTCTCTCTCTCTCCCTCTCCCCTCTCTCTCTCTCTCTCTCTCCCTCCTTAAAACTCATTCCCTAGGGCCCTAATTATAAATTTTTTTTGCTTTTTTTTAGTATTTTGGCCTAAGGCCCCAAAGGTTTTTATAAAAGTCTAAAACCCCCCCTCTCTCTCTCTGTCTCCCCCTGTCTCCTAACCCCTGCTGTCTCTTTTGCTTTCACCTCCTATCTGTCTGTCTCCCCTTTTTCTCTGTCTGTCTTTCCCTTTTTTTCCTCCCCCCTGTCCCCTCTCCTCTCTGTCTCTCTCGCCTGCCTTGTCTGTCTGTCTCTGTCCCTCATGTCTCTCTGTTTCTTGTCTCTGTGTCGTCTCTCCCATCTCTTTCTTTTTCTCCCCCCCCCTCCCCCTCTCTCTCCCCTCTGTCTCTCTCCCGCCTGCCTGTCTGTCTGTCTTTCCCCTGCTCTCCTGTATCTCGGTTTTTTCTGTCCCCCTTGTCTGTCTGTCCTGTCTCTCTATCTCTTTCTTTTTTTCCCCCCACTTTCCCCCTCTCCTCTCTCTCTGTCTCTCTCTGCCTGCCTGTCTTCTCCCGTCTCTCTCTGTTTTTCTCTGTTTCCCGTCCTGTGTCTGTCTGTCCTCTCTATCTCTTTTTTTTTCTCCCCCCCCCTCCCTCTCCTTCTCCTCTCCCCCTCTCTCCCTCTCTCTCCTCTCTCTTTTTCCCTCTCTCCCCCCCTCTCTCTCTCTCTCCCCTCTCCTCTCTTTCCCCCTCCCCCCCCTCATTTTTCCCTCCCTCTCCCCTCCTCTCTCCTCTCTCTCTCCCTCTCTCCCTTCCCCCCTCTCTCCCTCTCTCTCCTCCTCTCCCTCTCTCCCTCTCTCTCTCTCTCTCCTCTCCCTCCTCCCTCTCAACTCTTCCCCTCTCCCCTCCCTCTCTCCCCTCTCTCTCTCCCCCTCTCTCCCTCTCCCCCTCTCTCTCTCTCACTTCCCTCCTCTCTCTCTCTCTCTCCTCAGCTCTCTCTCTTTTCCCCTCCTCTTCTCTCCAGCTCTCTCTTTTCCTCTCTCTCTCCCTCTCCCCTCTCCCCTTTCTCTCTCTCTCTCTCCCTCTCTCCCCCTCTCCCTCTCTCCTCTCCCCCTCTCCCTCTCTCTCTCTCTCCTCCCGCCCCTCCTCTCTTCTTTCGCTTTTCAACTCCCCTCTCTCTCATCCCCTCCCCCTCTCTTCCTCTCTCTCCCCTTTCCCCTCCCCTCAAAACCCTCTCTCTCCCCCTCTCCCTCTCCACCCCCCTCTTCTTCTTTCCCCGTCCCCTCTTTCCGTCATAATCATTTTCTCTCTCGCCCTCTCCCTCCGCCCCCCCCCCCCCCCCCCTCTCTCTCCTCTCTTTTCTCCTCTGTCCCTGCCTACCTCTGCCTCTCTGCCTACGCAGAACATCTTGCGCACACGTTAAATCCTGTTCCGCTTTTCATAAGAGTAGGCTATTGTGTGCCGGTGGGAACAGATGACAAAATTTACAAAACTGCATACACACGGGGACTGGATGTAAAAAAGCACACAAGTGCTTATTCCATTATCTTTGATATAAAAGAATTTTTAAAAATAACATATACCTGGCTGTCTGTCTATCTCTCTGTCTCTCTGTCTCTCCCTCTCTCTCTGTCTGTCTGTCTGTCTGTCTCTCTCTCCCTCCCTCCCTCCCTTTCTCCATCTCTTCATCTCTCTCTCTCCATCTGTCTCTCTCTCTTTGAGAGAGAGAGAGAGAGAGAGAGAGAGAGAGAGAGAGAGAGAGTGAGGGAATCTCCGCTTCGGCTTGATTTAAAGCACACGCACGTACAATGTGATGTGCAGTATGCCGTGTGCGTGTGGTTGTGGTTAAGTGTGTGTGAGAGATTTGTGTGGTGTGTGTGCGTGTGTGCGTGTTGTGTGTGTGTGTGTGCGTGCGTGCGTGTGTGTGCGCGTGCGTACGTGCGTGCGTGTGTGCATCTGAACGCGCGCACGCGTCTGTGAGTGTGCGTGCGTGCATGTGTGTGTGTGTGGTGTGTATGTGTGTGTGTGTGCGCGTGGCGCGCGCCCTGTGCGGTGCGTGCGTGTGCCTCTGTGTGCGCGCACGGGCGCGGGCGTGAGCGCTCTACGTTCTTGTCAGTTTGGGGGGGGGGGGGGGGGGGGGGGAGGGTTGCAGATTGGAGGGGGGGGAGGGGGTTAGGCGAAAGCGTGATGAAAGCACAATCTTGGTGATCACGACCCGAAGTCTAGAGTGATTGATATTGATTGAACAGGGTGAAAAGGTTGCTGAGCTACTTCTTTCAGTTTGAAAACAAAAACAAAACAAACAAAAAAGAGAAAAACCTCGAGTATATTGGCAGTGCCAAGAAATGTTTCGGTTTATTTTAAACTACTACTACTACTGCTGCTGCTGCTGCTGCTGCTGCTGCTGCTGCTGCTGCTGCTGCTGCTACAACTACAACAACAACTACTACTACTACTACTACTACTGCTGCTGCTGCTGCTGCTGCTGCTCCTCCTCCTCCTCCTCCTCCTCCTCCTCCTCCTCCTCCTCCTACTACTACTACTACTACTACTACTACTTCTACTACTACTACTACTACTACTACTACTACTACTACTACTTCTACTACCACTAAATAATATTTAACAACAATTATGTCTCATTCATTCTGTCAGTCAGTCATTTGTTCATTCAGTCATTCATTCATTCTTTCTTTCTTTCATTCATTCATTTAGTCAGTCAGTCAGTCACTCACTCACTCATTTGTGTATTCATTTGTTTATTCGTTCGTTCATTCATTCTTTCTTTCTTTCTTCCTTCCTATTTTTTGTTTTGTTTGATCCAGTCTGTCTGTCTGTCTTTCCTTCTTTTTTTTTTTATCTGTCTGTCTTCCGTTGTAGTTGTTGTTTATTCTATCTATCTGTTATTCATTTTTTCGTTCGTTTTTTTCCTCTTTCTTTCTTGATTTCCTTTTTTTCCTTTTTTTCCTCTCTTTCTTTCTTGTTTTTTTTTCTTTTTTACCCTTTCTCTCATTCTTTCTTTCGTTCTTTTCCTTTTTATTTTTTGATTTCCTTCTTGCTTTCTTTCTTTCCTGATTTCTTGGGGGTTTTTTCTTTCTCTTTTTTGTTCTGTGTTTATATCTATCTTTCTTTGTTTGGGTTGTCTGCCAGTCTGTTTTCTCTCTTTCTTACATACACACTTTCTTTCTTGTTTTTGTTTTCCTTGTTTGGATATAAAGTCAATTCTAAACATAAAAGCTGTTGTCAGCAGCAGCTGTAGCGCCTGTGGATGTTATGAACAGTTTTCTTTTCTTTCTTTTTTTTTCTTTCTTTCTTTCTTTCTTTCTTTCTTTTCTTTCTTTCTTTCTTTCTTTTTTTTCTTTCTTTCTTCTTCCTTCCTTTGCTTCCTTCCTTGCTTCCTTCTTTTTTTCCTTTCTTTCTTGTCTCTCTTTCTTTCTTTCTTTCTTTCCGTCTTCTTGTCTCTTTTTCTTTCTTTCTTTCCTTCGTCTTGTCTCTCTTTCTTTCTTTCTTTCTTTCCGTCTTCTTGTCTCTCTTTCTTTCTTTCTTTCCGTCTTCTTGTCTCTCTTTCTTTCTTTCTTTCCGTCTTCTTGTCTCTCTTTCTTTCTTTCTTTCCGTCGTCTTGTCTCTCTCTCTTTCTTTCTTTCCGTCGTCTTCTTGTCTCTCTTTCTTTCTTTCTTTCTTTCTTTCTTTCTTTCTTTCCGTCTTCTTGTCTTTCTTTCTTTCTTTCTTTTTCTTCCTGTATGCCTCTCTACTTTTATTCTCATCTGACTGTCATTCTTTCTATCTGTCTGTCAACCATTCTTCATTCATTCATTTATTCTTTCTTCCTGTCTTTTCTATTTTCTTCGGGGTGGTCCCTGGATGTTTGTGTCCTTTCTTCCTCCTTCTTTTCTTTACTATTTTTCCCTTTCTTTCTTTTCTTCTTTCTTTTTGCTTTCTCTTTCTTTCTTTCTTTCTTTCTTCCTTCCTTCCTTACTTTCTTTCTTCCTTCCTTCCTTACTTTCTTTCCTTCCTTCCTTCCTTCCGTCCTTTCTTTCTCCTTTCCTTTCTT
>CM054140.1:21705983-21713483 GCA_028751875.1 Rapana venosa
TGAGTTAGGGTCGTGCTCAACGTGTACTGAGAAATTGTCGTTGGAATCATCACTTTTGTGCTAGACCTTTTTAAAAAAATTTTATTACCTGACTCTATCTCTGGCCTATCTTCTACAGCATAACAAATGGGCAAGACTTCAAGACAGGCGATAGTAGGCGAACTCCTGTCAACAGTTACTGAGCGTCATGACCTGACAGTGCCAACCCTTCTCAGCGCCCACCCTGTGTTGCGAGAGTGTAGACAAGTGTCGGGGGGTACAGACGGAACTCTCCTCCCTGACCTCCCCTCCCCAGCAGCCCTGGCATGTCTGGGTCACACCCCGCCGACCCCCTCTCCCACAGCCACCTCCTCTCTCAGCTCCACCCCCAGTGCCGCAATCGTCATGGTAACCTGAGCAGCTTCCCAAGCACCCCCAGCCCCGAGGCCAGCACGGGGGACGCGGGGCCGGATCAGGAGGACACGGACTTCGGGGCCGTGCTCTACATCGCCGCCGTCCTCGTCTTCTACTCCCTGGGCATCGTGGTGATGATCGTCAAGTACCTCAAGACAGAGCGCAAGGAGCTGGAGGAGGAGATGGCCCTGGAGAGCTTCTTCAAGGGCATCCCCTCCAAGAAGATGGAGCACAACCGGGACGCTGTCAACCGCGTGGCCATTCGGGCGTTCCACACGCTGACTTCAGGGGCCAAGCAGCAGAACCAGCTGCAGGTGGGGGCTGACAGAACCAACCCCACCACCCCGGACACCGATGGCTGCCCGACCGTGCAGGACCCCAAGTCTGGAACCAGCCCGCATTCTGACGATTCCGACTCCAGCAGAGGGGACTTTTCCCCTTACCTGCTGCAGCGGGAGCCTTCCAAATACCTCCCCCGCGTCTCCCTCATCTTCCGGGACAACCGCGCCAACGATCGTCGCAGGACCTACGACAACATCCGAGGTAAAAGCAGCCTTCTCCCTGACGACCAGCGTCTTCCTTCGGCACAACGAAGTCTGAGCACCGCCTCTGCTCCCTTGCATGAGAACGGCCAGCCTGGGTTCTGTTTGCGGGTCCCTAACGAGCACTCTGGCATGGGTGACGGTTCCCTGCCTTCTCCAACAAACCCTTGCTGGAGTGCTTCAGACCGCAAAGGACGCACAGAGGGGAAGGGACACCGCTCCCAACCCCCCACGGTCAAGTTTGTGGACGAGAAAAAACCGCGGGCAAAGCCGGCAAGCAGAAACCGAAGCAAGAGCAGAGCCAAAAACGGCAAGTCCTCTTCACAGGGACTTCCCAAATCGAAGCCGGCGATAAAGTTTTCCCTGGATGTGGACTGGAAGCCTGGGGACTGTTACACGTCTTCAACACACCCTGGACACGAGGTCCCTGAAGGAAACAGTCCTGAGGATCGCTCCACCTCCCCAGCGAACCCTGAAGATGGCATCCCCGGATCAGACAGCAGCCCCAAGGTGGGCAACGGGTCTGTGAGCCCTGTGGACTGTCCAGGCTCTAGCGTGGGACCCTCCGTGCACGTGACGGTCAGCGGTGTGCAGGAGGACGAAGTGTCCACGGCTGTGACCCAGCCCCCAGGTCAGCAGAGTTTGCAGCCTTCCAGAGGACTGCTGGTGTCTGATGTGTAGCCTGAGGTGTGGTGGACTGGCTGGTGTCTGGTGTGTAGCATGGGATGTGGTAGACTGGTTAGTGTCTGATGTGGAGCCTGGGCTGTAAACTGTGGACTGGCGTCTGATGTGTAGCCTGGGTTGTGGTGGACTGGTGTCTGATGTGGAGCCTGGGTTATGGTGGACTGGCTGGTGTCTGATGTGGAGCCTGTGTTGTTTTGGACTGTGTCTGATGTGGAGCCTGGGCTGTAGACTGTGGACTGTGTCTGATGTGGAGCCTGGGCTGTAGACTGTGGACTGGTGTCTGATGTGGAGCCTGGGCTGTAGACTGTGGACTGGTGTCTGATGTGGAGCCTGGGCTGTAGACTGTGGACTGGTGTCTGATGTGGAGCCTGGGCTGTAGACTGTGGACTGCTGGTGTCTGATGTGGAGCCTGGGCTGTAGACTGTGGACTGGCTGGTGTCTGATGTGGAGCCTGGGCTGTAGACTGTGGACTGCTGGTGTCTGATGTGGAGCCTGGGCTGTAGACTGTGGACTGGCTGGTGTCAGGGGTCCAGTCATCATGTGCTATGCATTTCTGTTCTGCTCTACACGACTACTGGACCATTTTGGACAGGAGATAGTTCGGATCACAAAGTCTTTCGTTTCTTTCCTTTCATATCTTTATTTTTTCCTTTCTGTTCACTTCGGTTCTTTTCTTTTCTCTCTTCCTTCCTTTCTTCCCTTTCCTCACTTCTTATTTGTTTAGTTTTTGTTATCGAAGCAAAACTGACTCTTGTTACAATGATTGTTGATTGAATTTTATGAATGTTCATTTTCAGGAGAGAAAAAAAAAAACTACCCACAAAAAACAACACAAAAAACTCTCACGCATAATCTGTGATTTTGCCTTTACTGTAAATTTTGACATTCAACTTTCACGTCAACACATTTGCAGCACTAAACAGTGAATTATTTTTTGTTGGTACATGTCATTTTCGTTATCTTCATTATTGATGTAATATAATGATGTGCATTACACGTTTCGTATGCAACACTTTACTCCCATGTCGTTCAAGTGGGCACAGCTACTGACTTTTTTCACATTGACTTCTTGACTTGACTGCTCCCCTAATTTCCCCCCAAAGTCACTGGCATATCGCACTATAACACTTTCAGGATGAGTGTCATGGGTCAGTTGAATCTGGCGGAGCTCATCTCTCTACAGGTCACAGATTGCATGCTGGGCATCATCGTGTTATTCACACCACTGTCCACAGTGAGACTACTCTTCTAGGAAAGATGGGTGTGTTTCTGACGTATTGGCTAGATCTTATGCATATATTGGCACACAAAAGATAGGTGTGTTTCTGATGGATTGGCTAGATCTTATGCGTATATTGGCACAAAAGATAGGTGTGTTTCTGATGGATTGGCAAGATCTTATGCGTATATTGGCACACAAGATAGGTGTGTTTCTGATGTATTGGCAAGATCTTATGCGTATATTGGCACACGAAAGATGGGTGTGTTTTTGATTTATTGGCAAGATCTTATGAGTATATTGAGCACACAAAAGATGTGTGTGTTTCTGATGTTTTTGGCAAGATCTTATGCGTATATTGGCACACCAAAGATGGATGTGTTTCTGATGTATTGACAAGATCTTATGCGTATATTGGCACACGAAAGATGGGTGCGTTTCTGATGTATTGGCAAGATCTTATGCGTATATTGGGACACGAAAGATTGGTGCGTTTCGGATGTATTGGCAAGATCTTATGCGTACTTTGGGCACACGAAAGATGGGTGTGTTTCTGATGTATTGGCAAGATCTTATGCGTACTTTGGGCACACGAAAGATGGGTGTGTTTCTGATGTATTGGCAAGATCATATGCGTAGATTGACACACGAAAGATGGGTGTATTTCTGGTGTATTGGTAAGACGTTATGCGTACATTAAGCACACAAACGATGTGTGTTTTCCTAATGTGTTGGCAAGATGTTATGCGTACATTGGACACACGGGACCTCGGATGTATTGTCTCATCCGAAGAACTTGCTGTGGAATTGAGTCAGAACCATTATAAACTGCTGGACAAAATCTTTTTAAAACTCAGTGGCGCCTAGAACCGTGACCTCAATAAATTGTAGATTTCCCACAGATTGTGAGTTCGTCTGCTCCAAACCTCTCTCTCACTCAACCCACACTCCCAACCTCTCTCATTATTTCATATTTAAATCTTATTTTCCCAATGTACAGCCTACTTTGGAAATCAAGAAAGTGCATTTGCGTTTTGACTCAGTGATACAAGAAAATCATGTTGTTGTTTTGTTTTGGGGGTGATGGTTTAATTGATTTTGGGGATGTTGTTGGGTTTTTTTTTTCATTTTCAAGTGGTTTTTGATTTGTGTGAAATATACTTCTTCGTGTCTTCTTTGAACACTCACAAACTTACTATGCACTTCGTAAGTAATAGTCTTTGTGGTGGTAGAAACAAAACGACGGTGGTGGTGTGTGTACGTTTGGGCTGATTTTGTTTTGTCACTGCCGGCCATTGTTTTGTTTCCATGTGATTCTGTAACTGTGACACTTTGTGATGTGATGTTTTGTTTTTTTCTTCTTCTTCTTCTTACATTTTCCTTTCTCTGCTGATGAGATGATTGTGGTTTTAGTCTGTACATAGCAAATGATGATTTTTTTTTACATTCTAAATGAATTGTAATAATGAAGATAATAATAATAACAAAAATGATAAATGACTCATGAATTGAACTGTATCGTGTGAAAGGAATCATTAGACTTGAACCAAATCGAAATGAATTGATAAATCAAGGAATTCTGCTTTAACCACACCCACACACACACACACACACACACACACACACACACACACACACACACACACACACAACACACACACACACAACACACACACAAACACACACACACACACACACACACACACACACACACACACACGCATACACACACAGAGGTTAAGAAAAAAACAACCAGCTATACCTTAGAACCACACATATGTATAGTCCAGCAAAGGTACATATACACAAAGGACAGGAGATTACCAAGTGTTGATGATCGGAATAATTATAAAGAAATAAACTAGCTTTTAAAGAGAGCTTGGACGAAACTCAAATGGCACGAGTGGAAGGCAGAAAATGGCAAAAGCGTGCCATGAACATGGATTATGGAAGCTGAAGGGGACAGCATGTTGGCGATATCCTCTGAATCTTAAAGTTGCAATGTTCAACAGGCAGGTAGGTATCTGGTAATGACCCTGGATGTCGAGGGTAGAAAGGGCCTTAAAGGAGTATCATGTATTGAAGCGCGTGCGTGCGAATGCGCGCGCACGCACACACATACACACATACATACACACACGCGTGCGCGCGCACGCACTTACACACACGCGGGCGCGCGAGAATAGGAAGAGCAATAAAGGAGCATAATGTAGTCACAGACACACACACACACATATACACGTACACTCACACACACACGTACACACACACGTACATGCACCACACACACACCACACACACACACACACACACACACACACCACACACAATACACACATTCGTCTAATATCACTGAGAGTGAACAGACGTAAAATCGAAGACGACAACAACACACATACACACACACACGACTTTAAACTCCCTGAAGAATTTTTGTTTTAATTGATTTCTTAACATTTTATTTCACTATTCATTCTATTTATTTTTGCCTAAGCCAAATGGAATTGTAAAACGAAGGAAACTTTTTTTTTAAGTTTTTAAACCTACTCGCGCATATGCGTGATGTGCTGGCTGGGGAACAAAGAACATATGTGATTAGAGGGCTGTATTGTAGACCTTAGAAGACCAAAAAAACAATCCATTAGATGTTTCGTTTTTGCTTTCACTCTTTCTGCTTTCGTTTTTCTTATGTGTGTGCTGCTTATTCGTATTTAAGTCCAGGACACCAAAGGAAAAGCGTACTCCTAGTTCTGCCTCTCATTGAAGCAAAAAAACCCTAAAATTTTAAAAAATTTAAGAAAGATTTTGTGAATAAAGTTTTCCAAGTTCTTGGTTGTTGTTTTGTTTTTTTAACTCTTACCTGTCTTTGACCTATTTTAACTTTCAATCCAACACACATAGATACATACGCACACATGCGTACACACGCGCGTGCATACGCACACATATATACATAGCATTTTACTATATCAAAGAACACAGTGTCGTCTTTCAAGGATGTAAATTAGGCAGGATGAAAAAAAAAGTTGTGTAAACTTAATTTTTTACCCTCAATAAAGACCATTTTGACTTGACTTCACACACACCACAGCATGCTGATTTTCGTCATCTAAAATAACGAACAAAATGAATAAAACCGTGCATTATCTGTGAAAATTTATACTGACCATATGTCTGTCAATATGCGTGCGTGCGCAAGTACGAATATGTGCATGTGTGTGTGTGTGTGTGTGTGGTGTTTGTGGGGGGGGGGGGGGGAGTGGGGAGGAAGGGTGAGACTAGGAAAGGGGATTTTTGCATGTGTAATTGTTACCTATGTGCGTGCAGAGCCTTTTGAATGGAAACACCTGTCATTTTGTTGCTAATTGTGTCATTATTCCGTGCACTTTTTGTATGGCAATGTTACTTTAAAGCAGTATGGTACAAACAAACAAAGAAAATAGCGTGAGTTTAAATTGAATTCTGTGTGTTCTAAAATATGTAGGCATTTTACTGCAGCATTGAAGTCAAAGTGTTCTCTATTAAGGACTTGAGCTAGATAAACAAGTAGTTTGCTTTTCCTGAAACTGATGTGAGCCTTTTGGTACAAATATTTTCTTTAAACAGAACAGTTGATAAGATACCTTAGACACACAAAAATGACCTACAAAATTGTCTCTTTGCTTGTATACTTTTCTTTCGTTATAAGTCGGTAATGTCAACAGTAACTTTTTTTCACTAAAAGAGAAAGCTTTTGACTATACGAAATGTAATGTGCACGATCTCAATTACTTCCCCTCGCAAAGATCGCAACGTTACAAGGGCGCTATTTTTAGATATGTCTTCGAGCAGTGACATGTTGCTGGCACTGTTTAGCCCAGTGCATGAAAGTTCATGTAGCTTCCTTAGGACAGACTGAAATAAAGCAAATTAACAAACAACAAAAGCGAACCTGGCTGATTTATAGCAGCACACAAGTCCCAATTATCTTTGGTAATGGTTTATTTATACCACTTTAAGTCACGAGATTTCTCTGCGTGAAATTCAGGCTGCTCTCCCCGGGGAGAGCACGTCGCCACAAGAGCAGCGCCACCCTTTTTTTTTTTGCAACTGTATTTCTTTCCCTATCAGAGTGGCTTTTTTTCTAAGAATTTTGCCAGGGACAACTCTCTTGTTGCCGTGGGTTCTTTTACGTGCGCTGCATAATTTTCTGTAACACACGGGACCTCGGTTTATCGTCTCATCCGAAAGACTAGCGCCCAGACCACCACTCATGGTCTAATGGATGGGGGAAAAGTTTCGGGCCCAGACGGGATACGAACCACGCACACTTCCGACCCGGACTTTTCGCTTTCTAGACAGGCGCGTTACCTCTAGACCACCGATCCACCATGGTTATGGTTGAATCAAATCAGACTCCGTTTTTCCAAGGTTTATGGCCAAAGCACAACAGAAGTAAAAGTTTCCAGTACATCCGGATTTATCAACAACATTATCAAATATAGCATACTTTTTCAATAGAATAAAATGAGGGTTTTTTGTTTTATTTTAAAAGTCAAATGAACCGCAAAGGATATAAAAGGAAAAAAAGGAAGAAAAACAAACGGAGAAAAAAAATTGATTGAACAAGATTGCCCCGTCAATAGATTCAAAGAACTTTTTAACAAACTGCAAAAGGCATGG
>CM054140.1:21720983-21733483 GCA_028751875.1 Rapana venosa
TATTTGTAAGCACAGGGTATCTACAGCAGAGCGGAGGGAACGAGAAGGAGTGTACAGGTGAAGACATTCACAGAGGTAGAAGGTGCTGTTTTATGGAGACATTTGTAACAGAGGGTACAGATCTTGTACTTTACTCTCTGTGGCACAGGCAACCAGTGGAGAGATCGCAAGAGAGGAGTAGTATGCTCAGATTTTTTCTTTTTGAGAACAAGTCGAGCAGCAGAGTTTTGAATGCGTTGAAGGGAGTAGATAGATGATGCTGGCAGACCAGCCAAAGGAGAATTGCAATAGTCCAGACGTGAAAGAATGAGAGATGTGACAAGTTTGGATGTTGCATCAGTGGACAGGTACTTTCGAATTGCACTAATACGCCGTAATTGATAGTAGCATGACTGACAGGTCTGGGTGATGACTTTTTGCATAGAAAGCGTGTTGTCGATAACAACACCAAGATATGATCCACTGTGGTGGATAGAGGAACTGTTATATTGCCAAATTCTATTGAAGCTGTTGTCATGGAAGAGAGTTTGTGTTTGGTCCCTACAATCATGGCTTCCGTTTTATCTGCGTTTAGCTGTAATTTGTTTTGTATCATCCAGTTTTGAATATCTTGGAGGCAGTGTGACATATTTGTCAAGAGAGAAGGCAGATTTTCAGGAGTATCACTGCTTTGAATCTGAGAGTCATCAGCGTAGAAATGATGGTTGATCTGGTGACGGTTTATTATATGTGACAGTGGAGCAGTGTAGAGAGTGAAAAGAACAGGGCCCAGAACGGATCCCCGCGGGACTCCGCATTCCAGTTGGCAGGTATTGATTGAATCTTGTTTATTGCAACTGTCTGGAATCGGTCTGTGAGGTATGAACTAAACCAGGTGAGGGATGCCCCTTTAATACCGAACGTTTTTTGGAGACGGGCGAGAAGAATAGAGTGATCTATAGTGTCAAATGCTGCAGATAAGTCGAGAAGAGTGAGAAGAGAGATTTTCCCTGAGTCAGAAGCGTGTAGAAGCATGTTTAACGTATGGACTAGGGTGGTTTCAGTGCTGTGGTTGACGCGATAGGCAGACTGAAATGCGGGAAGGAGACTATTTGAATGAAGATGGCTGTTGAGTTGTTTCAGAACGACTTTTTCAAGGACCTTGGAGATGAAAGGTAGGTTAGAAACAGGCCTGTAATTCTTCAGAATGTTAGGGTCGAGGTCGTGCTTTTTCAGTAGAGGTGTAATAATTGCAGTTTTAAGAACTGATGGAAACATTCCTGAAAGAAGAGATGAGTTTACTATTTTAGTGATAGTTGGTATATACATACACACACGCATGCACAAACACACGCGTGCGTGCGCACACACACACACACACACACACACACACACACATCGTCTAATATTATCATTTTGAGTAAACAAGCGTAAAATCGAAGCAACAACAACAATAACAACAACACACACAAACACACACACACAAACACACACACACACAAACACACACCACACACACACACACACACACACACACACACACACACACACACACACACACACACAGCGACGGCGCTCGCTCGCTCATATACACATATAGAAACACTACTGCCAGACAGACAGACAAGACAGACAAACAAATGATTCTAGCATCAAAACAAAACCCAAAGAACAAGAATTCGACCGGTCAATAGCCTTGTTGACATGATTGCACTATTTCTGTATTCACATTTTGTGTCTTATAATTTCTTTTTTTTCTTTTATTATTAGTAATGTATTGTTGTTTTTATATGTTTGTTTCTTTCATTATTGCATTCATAGAGAGAGAGGGGTGGGCTAGGGCTGGGTACGCCTGAGTGTTGGGAAAAATAGTCAAAATTAAGAGTATGTACAATACATACAATGATTGTCATTCTTATTCAAAAGCACCAGCTGTGCGATTGCAGAGAGAGTGGCGTGGGGGGATATGGAGTGGGAGAGGAGGGAGAGAGAGAGAGAGAGACAAGACAAGACATGACAAGATCGAGATAATGAGTGAGCATATAGCTTTTTTTACATCCAGTCCCCGCCCGTAGGGATATTGAGAGAGAGAGAATGAATGAATGAATGAATGAATGAATGAATTTTTATTTTTCAAGGGGAACAGAATAAGCATACGCATACGTTATTTTTTTCATCCGGCTCTTGCCCTGATTAGGATAAGGTAAAGGTAAAGGAGTCCCATAACCTATAAGGCCGTAGGGGGGCGAAGCGTCAGAGACCTCACTTCTCTAGGGGCCAGCATATTGAGGGCGGCGCCCATCTCCTCTCCCTCGCTGCTTTACCTTCCCTGACCCTAAAGAGGCAGGTACCCATTTACAGCTGGGTGAACTGGGGGAACTGTACTGAAGTCAAGGCGCGCAAACGGTCACCCATCCAACTGGTAACCACGCTCGACGCTGCTTAACTTGGCTGGGGGAAAGCGAGTGCTCCGACCACTGAGCTGTCCCGTCCCCTATGGGACTATCAACAAAAACTAGAGGAGGCGGGGGAACCTACTACTTACAACAACGACAACATGATTTTTTTTTAAATATAAATGTATATTTAACAATACATAATCCCTAACTGACCTGAACATTAATGTCAAGAGATACATAGATTTTTTCTTTCTGAGAAAAGAGACATGCGTTAATAAACACATAATTCTCAAATGAATTGAACATTAGCATGAAAACTGATACACTGATTATAATTATGTAATATGGATAAAGTAAAAAATAGAGGGGAGACAGCAAGAAGCGAAGAGAGAGAGGGGGGGGGGGAGGGTGAGAGAGAGAGAGAAGTGGGGGGGGGGGGGGGGGGCAGCAGCAGGGACTGAGGACTAGAAATAGCAGAATGGATGAAATGTTCTTTACCTTACGTTCCATTTCAAGCACTGTCTATTGTTTCCAGGAGGTTTCTACACAAAAAATTAATGCGCGAACGACATATACCCAAAGGACAGCTAAAAAAAAAAATAAAAAAAACGAAAAAGAAAGGAAAAAGAAGAGAGCCCACCCCGCCTCTCTCTCTTACTCGTGTTTTTGTGTGTGTTTGTGCGCGTGCGCCCACACGCGTATGTGTGTATGTGTGTGTGCGCGCACGCGCGCGCGAGTGTGTGTGTGTATGAGCGCGTATGTGCGCGACTGCGCGCGCGTGGTTTTTGTTTTTGTTTAATTCTTTTATATCGAGGATAATGGAATAAGCACTGTGCGCAAGATGTTCTGCGTGCGTTGGCACACGGAGCCTCGGTTTATAGTCTCCTCCGAAGGACTTTTGGGGAGAGTGCAGTCTGCACTGATGTTATCTCCCGGGGAAAATATCCCCTTGAACGGGAATCGAACCCGGGTCGTCAGATTGCGAGCGCAATGTTCTAACCACTAGGCTATCCCATCCACCTTGTGTGCGTAGGTGTGGGTGTGCGCGCGCACACATAGTCACATACAGACACACACGCGCGCGTGCGCGCTCGCACGCACGCACACAGAGGCAAACTTTCTCCTCTTCCATTCATGACCTTCCAATTCTCCCCTGGCGTTAGTTTTTGCTGCTTTCTGGAAAATTGAATTTCTCCTCCAAATGGTTTACTCTGGAGTTTTCTGTTTCTGCAAACGAAAGGGTTAAAAGGTGGGAGGGGAGGGGAGGGGGATGGACTTGTAGGGACATGACCACTCTGAACTTCCATCTATATTTTCTGCATTCTTTTCTGAAAAAGTCTATAACATTCGCTCCAAACTGGATCAGACTCCTTTCCAGCCTGCACTTCCTGATCCCCAATTCTCTGGCACTCCTCTCCTTTTCTTTCATCCGACAAGTGAGAAAGAAATCATGATAATTCTGAAAGAAATGACTATAAAATCATGTGATCTTGATCCCATACCTGCTTCTCTTTTCACACAGTGCCTACCACAACTCATACCCGCTATCACGAAAATAGTAAACTCATCTCTTATTTCAGGAAATGTTCCATCAGCTCTCAAAACTGCTATAGTCACACCTCTACTCAAAAAGCATGACCTTGACCCTAACATTCTGAAGAATTATAGACCTGTTTCCAATCTACCTTTTATTTCTAAAGTCCTTGAAAAAGTAGTTCTCAAACAGCTCAACAACCACCTTCTCTCCAACAATCTTCTTCCTGAGTTTCAGTCTGCCTATCGCGTCAACCACAGCACTGAAACCACCCTAGTACACACTTTAAACACGCTTCTACTCGCTTCTGACTCAGGGAAAATCTCCCTTCTCACTCTACTCGACTTATCAGCAGCCTTCGATACTATAGACCACTCAATTCTTCTCTCCCGTCTTCAAGAAACTTTCGGTGTTACTGGCATAGCCCTCTCCTGGTTTAATTCATACCTTACTGACCGATTCCAGACAGTTGCAGTAAACAAGATTCAATCAATACCTGCCAAACTGGAATGCGGAGTCCCACAGGGATCAGTTCTAGGCCCTGTTCTTTTCACTCTTTACACTGCCCCACTGTCACATATAATAAACCGTCATAAAACCAACCATCATTTTTACGCAGATGACTCTCAGATTCAAAGCAGTGTTACTCCTGAAAATCTGCCTTCTCTCCTGACAAATATGGCCCGCTGCTTTGAAGATATTAAAAACTGGATGACACAGAACAAATTACAGCTAAATGCAGATAAAACCGAAGCCATGCTCGTAGGGACCAAACACAAACTCTCTTCCATTACAACAGCTTCAATAGAACTTGGCAATACATCAGTCCCTCTATCCACTGCTGTGAAGTATCTAGGAGTTGTTATCGACAACACACTCTCTATGAAAAAATTCATCACTCAGACCTGTCAGTCGTGCTACTATCAATTACGGCGTATTAGTGCAATTCGAAAGTACCTGTCCACTGATGCAACAGCCAAACTTGTCACTTCTCTCATTCTTTCACGTCTGGACTATTGTAATTCTCTTTTGTCTGGTCTGCCAGCATCATCTATCCACTCCCTTCAACGTGTACAAAACTCTGCAGCTCGACTAGTTCTCAGAAAGAAAAAATCTGAGCACATTACCCCTCTCTTGCGATCTCTCCACTGGCTGCCTGTGCCACAGAGAGTAAATTATAAGATCAGTACCCTCTGTTACAAATGTCTCCACAAACTTCACCCTCCTACCTCTGTGAATGTCTTAACCTGTACACTCCTTCACGTTCCCTCCGCTCTACTGCAGATACCTTGTGCCTACGAATACCTAGATTCAACCAATCCACTGTTGGCCGCCGCTCTTTCTCTATTTTGGGTCCATCGACCTGGAATGAACTCCCTCTCTCTCTTCGCCAGAAACCTAGTTATGACACTTTTAAATCCAGCCTCAAGACATATTTGTTTCAAACCTAAGATTTCCCCCCTCCTGTTTCAGATCAGAGCTATCCCACCCTCACTAACCCATGTCCTATCACCCTGCTAAAGTATAGGACCTAAGTGAGTGTGTGTGTGTGTGTGCTTTTGTAAAACATTTGACTATTGAAATTTTATTTCATAGATTTTGTCTGCAGCGCACTATGTTTGTAAATATCTGTTTGTTTAAACTTTTGATCATTTATCATTGATTGCATGACTGTGTAAGATTAGGTTGAATGCATGCGCTTTGATTTGTCTTTTCAAGATATAGCGTTATATAAGTTCCATTTATTATTATTATTATATTATTATTACATGACAGAGGTCACGCACCCGTGTAATGAGCGAGAGGTGCTGGGTTCAAATCCTGTCAGATCCCGCTTGATTTTTCTTTCTTCTGACCCACTCAGTCATGAGCTAGCTGTGGGTTGTTGGGTGCTAGAGGTGTGTGTGTGAGAGGGGGGAGGTGATGTTTGTGTGTGTAGTGTGTGTGTGTGTCAATATGGCAATAGACTGTACTATGGCAATAGGCTGCATTATGGCGATAGGCTAAACTATGGAAATATGCCACACTAGGCTGCATTGTGGCATATACTGTTCAAGGGAAATATACTATACTGTGGCATAAGCCAAACTACGGCAATGTGATGTTCTATGGCACTGTATTATACTATGGCAATATGGCAGAATGCTGCATTATGGCCCTATGCTGTACTATGACAATACACTAAACTATTGTCATATTATGCTGTGTGATGGCAATACGCTTTCCTGGATGGACAGCAGCCCAAATTTCGCACATGGAAATGCCTATCCTGAACGTAATGCAACGTTGCAAAGCCTTGAGACTGCTATCAACTGCCGTTAACTCAGCTGAAACATGCAAATCCCAAAAGCATTTGTGTTCATAAAAACAATCTTTGTAGCATATTATCAACTTACTTTCACTACTGTAACTCCTTCATGGGACTACCATACAAAATCGAAAAGTCATTTTCTAACAGAGCACAATTATCTGTGGACCGTATATTAACAATAACCAGAAACATGACACTCACATCACACCACACACACCACACACCAACAAACCACCTCACCACACACACACCACACAACCACAGAAACCGGATAACCTCTACTCTGGCTGAAGAAATACAAGTAAGCACACGATTCTTTTGACATTCAACAACTTATAACACTGAATTGAAAAGAAAGTCGCCTAAAGCTAGCAGCCATACATCAAATGATGAAACAAATTGGTAACAGGAAGGAGCGAGTGTAGGAAGACAAGTCATCTAAAGTTAAAATGGCGAAGAGAGTGCGATTACAACCAAAGACTGATTAGGGGAAACTAGGCAAACTTGAAACTTGGACTTCAATGTTGGCAATTTCATTTTGCAAACCGCTCCACAAGCCTGTGCTACAAGGGAGGAAGTAGAGAACCCAGCAAGGAAAATATTGTTGAGGAAGAGGAGATATAGCTCTGACATTACTGGTTCATGCTCTTTGCTGTTGTTGATTGAAAATGGTTAGAGTGTGTAGGTCATTTTTCAAACTACCTGTACTGTGTAGGTCACTTTTCAAACTATCTGTACTGTGTAGGTTACTTTTCAAACTATCTGTACTGTGTAGGTCACTTTTCAAACTATCTGTACTGTGTAGGTCACTTTTCAAACTATCTGTACTGTGTAGGTCACTTTTCAAACTATCTGTACTGTGTAGGTCACTTTTCAAACTATCTGTACTGTGTACGTCACTTTTCAAACTATCTGTACTGTGTACGTCACTTTTCAAACTATCTGTACTGTGTACGTCACTTTTCAAACTATCTGTACTGTGTACGTCACTTTTCAAACTATCTGTACTGTACAGGTCACTTTTCAAACTGTCTGTACTGTACAGGTCACTTTTCAAACTGTCTGTACTGTTTAGGTCACTTTTCAAACTATGGGTACTGTGTAGGTCACTTTTCAAACTGTCTGTACTGTACAGGTCCCTTTTCAAACTATCTGTACTGTGTAGGTCACTTTTTAAACTATCTTTACTGTGTAGGTCACTTTTAAACTATCTCTACTGTGTAGGTCACTTTTTAAACTATCTTTACTGTGTAGGTCACTTTTCAAACTACCTGTACTGTGTAGGTCACTTTTCAAACTGTCTGTACTGTACAGGTCACTTTTCAAACTATCTGTACTATGTAGGTCACTTTTCAAACTATCTGTACTATGTAGGTCACTTTTCAAACTATCTGTACTGTGTAGGTCACTTTTCAAACTACCTATTTTCTTTTGTCTAGATTTTATTCGTATTTCCATAGCTTGGTTGCGTGTCTGGTTTCCGACACGTGATTTACGGTTCTCTTTTGAGTGAAATAATGAAAGACAGGCAAGGTCAATTAACAGTCATTTTCTTGGGTGAAATGAAGGTTTGTAGCAGTATCCTGTGTTTCTTATGGTCCACAGGGAAAACAATCTGTGCTCCACATTTTGATTCCAACCGACCGAAATAATTTCTTTTGCGTTGTTGTTGTTTTTTTCTGTGAACGGGAATGACTTTCATGAAAATACTCTTTTTGACACATCATGGTGTTTTTGTTTGTAGGGTGGGAGAGTGTGTGGGCGAGCAGAGGAGAGATCTGTCTATATACAGGCCATTGTCAGTTCGGTATCAGACGAAAAACTTCTGTACAGTCGAGTATCATTTACGGCATTTGTCCAAACTGTTCATGTCGCTCCAATCACTAAATGTTTGTTGACAGCTGTTTGTGGATAAATTTCTAAAATTAAATATCACCATCATCACCCTGACCATTATCATGGAATCTGAAAGAACCTCCAGGCGTGTCACAATTGTCCGTGTTACATTACAGACATCAGAACAGGCACCACTGAACACCACAGAAGTGGCCTAGAAGATGCAGTGCAGGGTTTCCTCCAGCTGATGGCCTCATGGATGACTAATCTCTATGAGATTGACGAGTCTGAGATGTGGCTAGAACGACCCTGAGTCTACTGTAATCTAGGGATGAAGAGGGCAAGAGTAAAAGGAGTGGGGGGGGGGGGGGGGGTGGTTATGGAGATGAATGGCGTTAGAACTGGAGAGCTGTCCATTACACAAGATAAAAAGGCATAAGAAAACACACACACAACACACACACACGCACACGCACACACACAGTCCCCGTGTGTGAACGCACGCAGAACATCTTGCGCACACGTTAAATCCTGTTCCGCTTTTCGTAAGAGTAGGCCATTGTGTGCCGGTGGGAACAGATGACAGAATTGACAAAACCGCATACACACGGGGACTGGATGTAAGAAAAGCACATAAGTGCTTATTCCATTATCCTCGATATAAAAGAATTTTAAAAAATTTAAATACATAAATAAACACAGACAACACAACACAAAATACAACACCCACAACACACACATCCCCCACATACACACACATTCACCCCCCCACCCCCACCCCACCCCACCCCACACACACACAACACAATACACTCATCCCACCCCACCCCCTACCCCCTACACACACCACCACCACCACCACAATCGTCACCTCAAACAAAACAAAAAAACATAACAAACAACAATAGGCCAAGCAGGCGAGGAGAAGACAAAGAAACGGACACAGACAGATAAAGTAAAAGGATGGTGGGCGTAATGGTAGTAGTTTAAGCTACACACTATCATTAATTTTTCTTCTTTTTTTTTTAAACTCTTTCCCCCCCTCTCTCTCTCTCTCTCTCCTCCCCCCCCTCTCTCCCCCCCCCCCCCTCCCCCCCCCCCCTCTCCCCCCTCCCCCCCCCCCCCCTCTCTTCTCTCTCTCTCACACACACACACATAAAGCTTGGAGTTAAGCATGATTGAACGTAGCCTAGCCCCTAACACTAACCTAGCCCTAACCTTTAGCCAATGGGGTGAGTGATCGACGGCTAGCTTGCGACTAGGTGGAGGATTTAGCTTTATTCAGTTCGGGGGGGGCCTCCATTTTTTTTCTCTGGGGCAGTAAAAAAGAAAAAAGAAAAAGGAGGAATCCTTCCCGTTAAAAGGGAAGCGACAGGGTAAGGTAGGGTAGGGCAGGGCAGTGAGTGAGAGAGATTGAAGAGAAGGAAGGGAAGGGCATTGCTCTCTTCATGTTATATTCTAGGGGCTTGGTGCAGAAACGGAGTAAGGTTTGGTTTTGGGGTGTTGTTGTGGGGTTTTCTTTAGAACCATTTTCTTGTTCTTGTTTTTTCCTTTTTTTTCATATACCACTTTTAAATCAAGGCAGATTTCTCTGGGTGAAATTCGGGCTGCTCTTCCCCCAGGGAGAGCCACGGTGTCGCCACAAGAACAGCACCACCCATTATTTTTTTTCTTGTCTGCATCTGTATTTCTTTCTCTATCAGAGTGGCATTTTTGCTACAGAATTTTGTTAGGGACAACTCTCTTGTTGCCGTGGGTTCTTTTACGTGCGCTAAATATTTTTGTGTAACACACAGGGACCTGGGTTTATTGTCTCATCCTAAAAACTAGCACCTAGACCCACCACTCATGGTCTAATAGATGGCGGGGGGGGGGGGGGGGGGGGGGAGATGCTTTTGGCCGAAATGGGGATAAAACTTCCGCACACTTCTGACCCAAACTTTTCACTTTCTAGGCAGGCGCGTTACCTCTAGACCACCGAATCACAATTCATTTTGGGCCTCCATTTTTTTCTGGGCAGTAAAAAAGGGAATCCTTCTCATTAATTTAAAGGGACAGGTTAGGGTAGGGTAGGGCAGGGTAGGGTAGGGTAGGGCAGGGTAGGGTAGGGTAGGGTAGTGAGAGAGATTGAAGAGAAGGAAGCGAAGGGCATTGCTCTCTTCATGTTATAGAAGGACTTTTTTGCAGAAACGGCGTAAGGTCTTTTTTCTTTTTTTAAGAACCATCTTTGTTGTTTGCCCCTCCCCTCCCCTCCCTCCTCCTTCCCCCCACCCCATCCCACTCTCTTCCCCTAACTCCTAATGACCTCATAGATTATGGGATTGATGATGCCTGTATGGTTTTGGGTTTGGGTGGAGTTTTTTTTGTTGGTTGTTGTTGTGGCTGATGTTGTTGCTACTTTTGTTGTTATTTCTTTTTTAGTAGATGTATAGCTTTTTAGGGGGTGGGGTAGTTTTTGTTGTTGTTTTTGTTGATGTTGTTTTTGGTGGTGGTGGTAGTGGTGGTGGTGGTGGTGGTGGTGGTGGTGGTGGTGGTGGTGGTGGTGGTGGTGGTGGTATAGGCAAGTATGGTACTTTTTGTCTGTTTTCAGACGTATGCATCTTTCGTTGCAAATTGACAAGGAAGTTTTCTAGTGGCTCCCACACCCTCCCCCTCCCCCCAAAAACCCAAACAAAATAAAACAAAAACAAAACCCTCACACCACCACCACTCCTTATCTCATTCTCTCTAAGAAAACAAAAGAAAAAAGAAAGAAAAAAAGACAGAAAGGAAGGAAGGAAGGAAAGAAGGAAGGAAGGAAAGAAGGATTTCAGCAACAAAAATAAAACAAGCTTCACACAATCTCCCACTTTCATCTCTTCTCCTAAAAAGAAAGAAATAAAGAAAGATTGAACGGCTTAAGAAATTCAGCAACAAAAAGAAAAAAAACAAGTTTCACATAACCGGCTGTCCACTACCTCTTTCTATCAGAAAAAATACAAGAACGAAGGATAAGACCAGATAGAAATCAGGAAAGAAAGAAATTCCGTGACAAAAATAAAAACAAAAGTAGTACAGCCTCCACCTCTACCTCATTCCCTAGGAAAAAAGAAATAAAAAGAGAGAAAAGGACGAAAAAAGAAAGAAAGAAAGAAAGTGAGACAGACAGACAGACAGACAGACAGAGACAGAGAGAAGGCAAGAAAAGAACGTAAAGAAAAGAAAAGAAAACAAAGTAACACTAAAGAAAAATTCTGTTGCAAAATCTCACACAGCCCGTCTTACCTTAACCTCGTACACCCAAGAAAAAAATGAAATAATTAATTAAAGCAACCAATAAACAAATAACGAAAGAAAGAATGAATGAAACAAACAAAACACCGCATCCTTAAAACCCAATGCTTCTCACCGACTTGCGTACAAATAAACAATCTTGATTATGTAAGTTAAGTATATTATATCATACATCTGTCTACCGATTTTAATTTCAGTTTATTTATTAAGTATGGCATCAAGTAATGTTCGTCAAAAGGACAGAGTCTGTACCTGGAGTGAGATCATCAATCATTGTCAGTTGAAAACTGTAGAGCAGCAAGGTGGCAGGCTGGTTAAGACGTTCACCTGCCTAACAAGCAAACCGTGAGGTTCTGGGTTCGAGTCCCAGTCATGCCCTTTCTACCCAGTTTGACCAAAACAAAAATCGAACTGAGTGTGAAAACTTTCAGAGGATACTCTAAACCAGTTGGAGTTCTGAAGAGGGAGGGGTAAGGAGAGAGAGAGGAGAGAGAGAAGGAGAGAGAGAGAGAGAGAGAGAGAGAGAGAGAGAGAGAGAGAGAGACAGAGAGAGACAGAGAGAGAGAGAAGACAGAGAGAGGAGAGAGAGACAGAGAGAGAGAGAGACAGAGAGAGAGAGAGAACAGGCAGACAGCTGGAGACAGACAGACAGACAGATAGACAGACAGACAGCTGGCTCTCAAACATTTCACTAGGCATAGTGTCAGACCGAGGAGAAGAATAAGAGGGACAGAGGGCTGGGGCTAGTAAGGACGTAGTGTCCTTTACCTGCACTGGGAAGACGTTAAATTACCAAATGTTTACCAATCCAGTGTGTGTGTGTGTGTGTGTGTGTGTGTGTGTGTGTGTGTGTGTGTGTGTGTGTGTGTGTGTGTGTGTGTGTGTGTTTGTGTGTGTGTTTGTGTGTGTGTGTCTCTGTGTGTGTGTCTCTGTGTGTGCGTGTGTGTGTGTGTGTGTGCATGTGTGTGTGTGTGTGTGTGTGTGTGTGTGTGTGTGTGTGTGTGTGTGTGTGTGTGTGTGTGTGTGTGTGTGTGTGTGTGTGTGTGTGTGTGCGTGCGTGTGTGTGTGTGTACACCTCAGCAGAAAACCTCAACCCCACAAACCTCAGCAGCAGATAAAAATATGAGTACATCCAAAAACAAAACAAAACAAAACAAAACAAAACAAA
>CM054140.1:21750983-21753483 GCA_028751875.1 Rapana venosa
GTGGTTAGAATATTGCGCTCGCGATCTGATGACACGGGTTCGAATTCCGTTCAAGAGGATTTTTCCTCTAAAGTTAACATCAGTGCAGACTCCACTCTCCCCAAAAGTCCTTCGGATGAGACTATAAGCGGAGGCCCCGTGTGCTGTTCGCACCGCAGAACATCTTGCACACACGTTAAATCCCATTCCGCTTTTCGGAAGAGTAGGCCATTGTGTGCCGGTGGGAACGGATGACAAAATTGACAAAACCGCTTGCACACGGGGACTGGATGTTAAAAAAAGCATATGAGAGCTTATTCCATTATCCTCGATATAAAATAATAAATAGATATCAATATCATCATCATCATTATTACTATTATTACTGTTATCATCATCATCATCATCATTAGAAACAGAGAGAGAGAAACTATTATTATTATTATTATTATTATCATTAATAGAAAAACAGAGAGAGAGAGAGACAGAGATACAGAGACAGAGATACAGAGACAGAGATACAGAGACAGAGATAGAGATAGAGAGACAGAGAGAGGTGTCAGGAATAAAGGGACGCGGGGTTTGAGTAGATTTCCTTGTTTTGTTCTCTACACTTCAATGGATAGATAACGCACAACACCACACACACACACACACACACACACACACACACATACTCTCTCTCTCTCTCTCTCTCTTTCTTGCTCTCTGCCACAAACACACGTACAATCCCCCCCACACACACACACAACCTCACCCGCACAACCATCCACCCCACCCATCTACCCCCTTCCCCCCCCCCCTACACACACACACACACACACACAACCTCACCCCCTCAACCATCCCACCCCATCCCACCCATCCACCCCCTACCCCCTGCCCCCTACACACACAGACACACAGACACAGACACACACACACACACACACACACACACACAACCAAACATTAACCTTTCAACATCGTTACCATCAAGTTCCTTGCCAAACTGCCTACCGCTCATAACAATGACACCTCCACTCCACCCCCTCCCCCCCACACACACACACACCACCACCACCACCACACCATCACACCCCACACACCACCACCCCCACCCCCAACCCACCAGCACCACCACCATCCCCACACCACCACCATACCCCAATTCCTCTCTTCGCCCCCTGTTCACCCACACCTTCTCCTACTCACCAATAGTGATGACTACCAACAGCGCTAACCAAGCGGCAGTACAGCGCAGTGCAGCGCAGTACAGCGCAGTACAGCGCAGTGCAGCGCAGTGCAGTGCAGCGCAGTGCAGTGAAGCAGTTATGGATGGATAGGAACTGCTCCCATATTTATTTATAATACCAGCAGCAGCAGCAGCAGTCGGTAGCCTAGCAAAGCCTAGCACCACACTACACTGATGATTGTGGGCAGTAGTAGTGGCAGCACTAACTAACTGGTTGATAGGAATGGCCCCAGCAGTAGCTGTAGCTGTAGCTGTAGCTGTAGCTAAACCATCCTACTGATGAGGAGTCTGGCTCCACAAAGACTGCCTACCCTGCCCTGCCCTGCCCTGTCCTGCCCTGCCCTGCCCTGCCCTGCCCTGCCCTGTCCTGCTCTGCCTGGTTTTATTACGCTTAAGGAAAGGACTGGTCAGAGGTAGTCACCCCCCCTCCCACCCCACCCCACCCCCACCCCCCACCCCCCACACACACAGAGACCTGCGGCATTTACACTACTATGCACACATCGCCTAATGAGGAGAAAAATTGACAAAACTGCATACACACGGGGATTGGATGTAATTTTTAAAAAAACAAGCACATGAGTGCTTATTCCATAATTCTCGAAATAAAAGAATAAAATAAAATTAAAATTAAAATACCACCATACCCATTGCCATGATCTCTTGTCTGTCAGTTACTGTTGCTTAGCGAAGTTACTCCGTGGTGATGCGTGGGGCAGGGGGGGGGGGGGGGGCAGGGGGGCCAGGGGTGGGGGGGGGGGTTGTTGTCAGTATAAATAGCAACCCCCCCCCCCCACACACACACACACCTTCTGGAAGCTCTGTGCAAGAAATTCCCTCTTTTCTATCCCACTCTCTTTATCGCTTGCTTGGTTTCCTTTTCATCCTGTTACCTTCTTCTTATCCACGTTCCGCTGCCTTCTTGGTCCATTCTCTTGCTTTTGATTTCCAGAAAGAACTTAACAGATAACAATTATCTCCGAATGACACCGAAGGAGGACGCGCTGGGCCTGACTTGTCAGGCGCTTGACGGCAGCGCGCGCAAGGCATTTTCGCTCATAAATATGACAGACGACAGTAGTTGCTGTCTGAACGTTCGATTATAGAAGTTAGCAAAGTGTTGATACCTATGTTAGCTCAGAACAGGCACCACTGAACACCACCAAAGTGACCCAGCAGCAGTGCAGGGCCCCTCTGGCTGGTGGCCCCACGGCGGCCTGATAGTGATGGGCTCCCTGTGGACCTCCGACCCTGATGATGAGACATGACAAATCTGGGTATGGCTGT
>CM054140.1:21773483-21775983 GCA_028751875.1 Rapana venosa
CCACACCACCACCACATCACTACCACACCACACTACACACACACTGACATCCCCCACTCCTCCACCCCCCCTTCCCACACACACACACCAATGTCCCCTTCACCATGTTTGAGCCCAAACTGGTCACATCAGGGGAATCAATACAGTAATACCTACATGGCAAAATATTTATAGATTTTGCTTGCGTACATTGTGAATATTTTATAGATTTTCTTCGGCAAGTTTGGTAGCAGACTGCAAGCAAAGTACCAGGCCTATAGCGGAATCGATGGTAAACTTGAGTTACGTACAATGTCTGCGGAAAATGCAAGCACTGAATGGTGGAATTGTGTTAAGATAATTATATTGTATTTATTTATTTTATTCTTTTATATCGAGGATAATGGAATAAGCTTTTATGCGCTTTTTTTTTACATCAAGTCCCCGTGTGTATGCGGTTCTGTGAATTCTGTCATCTGTTCCCACCGGCGCACACTGGCCTACTCTTACGAAAAACGGAACGGGATTTAACGTGTGTTATTCAGTGAGTGTGAAAGGCACGGTTCTCGTCCGATCACCGAAGCTGAGCAGCGTCGATCCCAGTGGTTAGTGCTCTGATGGGGGACTGTCTGGGAACACCGGGTGCTGTTGGCATGCAATCCTTCTGGGGACGGGAAGCTCAGTGGTCAGAGCACTCGCTTTCCCCCAGCTAAGGTTAAGCAGCAACGAGCCTGGTTACCACTTGGATGGGTGACCGTTTGCGCGCCTTGGCTTCATTCAGTACAGTTCCCCCAGTTCACACAGCTGTAAATGGGTACCCCTGCCCTCTTTAGGGTCAGGAAAGGTTAAGCAGCAGCGAAGGAGGGAGAGGAGATGGGCGCCGCCGCCCTCAATAATTATGCTGGCCCCTAGAGAAGTCGAGGTCTCTGATGCCTCGCTCCTCCTACAACCACATAGGTTATGGGACACCTTTACCTTTTATTCAGTGAGTTGGAAGGCGGTAATCCTTTGTTGTTGGCCTTTTCTGGTGATGATGTTTATTGTGCAAGCTGAATAGAAGCCAGAAGAGTTGAGTCTCTCTTGGAGGGAAAAAAAAAGAGAAATGCAGGAGAATAAAAACAAAGAATGATAAAATAATAAATAAAATGAGTGACGAAAACTTTAAAGATAACAATTATATGTTCCCCACGCTGCATCGATGCATTGCTTGACAGTCAGCAGCCATTAACGGACAAAGTAACCGAATTTCAATACTCACATACAGACAAGATGCTGTCTGAGCGACAACCCAAACAAACACAACAGCAGAGCATTTTATACGTGGTTCAAAGGCCTTTGCATCTATGTCTTGCTCTTTCTTTTGAGCGCAGATTACCAGAATGCGAAATTGCAAATAAAGGCTGACTCAAAAACTTCTAATACTCATAACAATTTTTTCTTCTCCACCACGCTGTGAAGGGATGTCGTGGACCTGCTGACCGGGCTTCGATCGTTCAAGATGATTTTTTTCTCTTTGGAGTACAGACAATGTTGCGTCTCGCCATAAGAAGGGTTTTAGAGAGGATAGCCTATGGTGCCGTGTGTATCCGCTGCAGAACATTGTTGCCCCACGTTCCGTTCCCTTTTGGAAGATAGCTTTCGTTCTTCGTACTCTCTCTAATTACTCTCTCTCACCTCGTCTCTCTCTCCCTCTCTCTCTCTCTCTCTCTCTCTCTCTCTCTTCTCTCTCTCTCTCTCTCGGGGACGGGATAGCCTGGTGGTTAGAGGGATGTATTCGTGACCTGCTGACCCAGGTTCGATTCTCGTTCAAGATGATTTTTTTCCTTTGGAGTTCACATCAGTGCCCACTCCACTCTCCCCTCAAAAGTCTTTTAGATGAGACTATAAACCGAGGTGCCGTGTGCGAACGCACGCAGAACATCTTGCGCACACGTTAAAACCCGTTCCGCTTTTTGGAAGAGTAGGCCTTTGCGTGTTGGTGGGAACGGATGACAAAATTGACAAAACTGCATACACACGGGGACTAGATTTTTTTTAAAAGCACATGAGCGCTTATTCCATTATCCTCGAAATAAAAGAAAATTAAAAAAATAACACACTCTCTCTCTCTCTCTCTCTCCTCTCTCTCTCTCTCTCTCTCTCTCTCTCTCTCTCTCTCTCTGACTTCTGGCCATGGTGTGTGTTGTCTCATTTCCCCCACAATACTTTTTTCCCTCCTTAAACCTTCACCCGTTCTGCCTGCAAGCGGAAAGCTTGTCTGTCAGCTGCAAAAACCACCCAGAATTCCCCTCACGGGAAATGACGTCGCCCTGGCTTAAAATGAAGGGCCCTGGGAAATGTTGCTGCTGACATCTTTGGACTCAAAACGAAACAAACAAAAAAACAACAATAAAACAACACAATTCAACTACAAACCTTGCCTTGTTAAGCGAACAGAAAGTGACAGAGCTTGAATTTTATTTCTTGAGGTTTGTTGATCTTATTTTGTGTGGAAAGGCTTTTGCTTTTTTTTAAAGCCCAT
>CM054140.1:21785983-21820983 GCA_028751875.1 Rapana venosa
GGATAATGGAATAAGCACTCATGAGCTTTTTTACATCCAATGCCCGTGTGTATGTGGTTTTATAAAGTTTGTCATCTGTTTCCACCGGCATACAATGGCATACTCTTCCGAAAAGCGGAACAGGCCTTTTAACGTGTGCGCAAGGTTCTGAATGCGTGGAACCGGGGCCGCGTTTTATAGTTCATTCTCGAAGACTTTGGTAGGGTATTGGATTAGTTGAATGAGTAAATCGTCCCCGGGTTAGGATGTGTTGAATGGTCCTGAGTTGGGATAGATTGGGCTTAAGATGTGTTGGGATGAGTTGGGTTGGGATGTGATGGGTTGGGATGTGTTGAGTTGGGTGTGTTGAGTTGGGATGTGTTGAGTTGGGATGTGTTGAGTTGGGATGTGATGGGTTGGGATATGTTGAGTTGGGATGTGTCGGGGTTTGAGTCCACATTTTCTGGCAGGACCACAAAACCAAGCAAATCAGTGCGGCAGGAGGAGGTTGACATGAAAGCTGGGCCACAGCAACCCTCCCGGCTGTTTTTTATTTATTAATTTTTTTCAAATTCTTTTATTTCGAGGATAATGGAATAAGCACTCGTATGCTTTTTTTAAAATCTAGTCCCCGGGTGTATGCAGTTTTGTCAATTTTGTCATCCGTTCCCACCGGCACACAATGGCCTACTCTTCCGAAAAGCTGTTGTCAGGAGGAGGCAGTTGTCGAGGAGTTGGGCCTATAAATATAGGATATCATAGAATGGACCAACCTTGACACAGGGATGCTGCTGCAAAAAGCTGAAGGCAGACCAGCCTGGACAACACTGTTGACCAACGCGTCCCTCATGTCCCCCTAATGACCATCCAGGCCAAGGGGACTGATGGTGGTGGTGGTGGTGGTGGTGATGGTGGTAGTGGTGGTGATGATGGTGGTAGTGGTGGTGGTGATAGTGTGGTGTGTGGTGGTAGTCGTGGGTGGATGATAGTGGTGGTGATGGTGGTGATGTGGTGGCGGTGGCGATCATATGATCATGATGGTGGTGGTGATGATGATGTGGGGTGGTGGCGATGATGATGGTGGTGGTGTGATATGATGATGGTGGTGGTGGTGGAGATGGTGGTGATGATGTGATGGTGGTGGTGATGGTCGATGATGATGGTGGTGTGGTGGTGAATGATGATGTGATGGTCGATGATGATGGTGGGGTGTGATGATGATGATGGTCGATAATGATGATGATAATGACGACGATGATAATGATGATGACGAGTGTATAGCGTTTCATCAGAATTATAGCCTTTGTATTATGGTGTGTTCGTATCTTCCTTGTATTTATATTCGCGCCCGATTTCTACTGCGTGAAATGATAATGGACTGCTATTCCCCGGAATAGTTGTTACCATACCGCGGAGCCTCGGTAGGCTATTTACTGCTACATCTTAGCAGACTAATTAACAGAACACTTAGCAACAAGACAGTAAGCCTGGAGGAGGGGGGAGGAAGAGGAAGAGGGAGGGGTCTCTGACCCTGAACCCTACACTGACCTCAGCCTCTCTCTAATACTACTCTGTAGCTGTTATCTCAGGGGCAATAATGTAATTATGGTAAAGGCTTTGTTTCTGAATGCTGTTGATGTCGTAGGCTGCAGGCTACATTTCGGCAAAGCCTAGTAAGTGTGATTTTTTTACAAATTGATTTTCTATTGACAAAATTTTCAGATCAACTGTCAACTGGTTGCAAGAAACACACAAGCTAAACAGCAGTCATTCTAGGCTTTGACAGTAGCCTACGTTGAATTATGCATTCCCTGTGTCAAATTCTATTACAGACGTGATTTTGTAGCATGGAATGTTTCGCAGGCTTTGACTTTTTTCTTAAAGAAAAAAAAAAGAAAGAAAACTGAAAGGATTTCTGAGTTTGGAGACTTTTTGTTGTTGTGGGTTTGTTTGTTGGTTTATTTTTTGTAGGGAAGGGGGGGGGGGGGGTGAGAAGGGTGACAGAATGAAAAGGGGAAGGAAAGAATGGTTATTTATAGTCCAGCCAGGCAGACACAGAGACACAGAGAAACAGAGAGAGAGAGAGAGAGAGAGAGAGAGAGAGAGAGGGAAGAGAGAGACAGAGAGAGACAAACAAAGAGAGAGAGACAGAGAAAGAAACAGAGAGAGAGAAACAGACAGAGACAGAGAGAGGGGGGAAGGAAAGGGACAGCCAAGAGGGTTGGGGAGGCTTGCTTTCCGAGGGAGGGAAGAGAATTCCATTTGTCTGGCTTGATGAAGCCTCACAACGGACCCGATCTAACCGCCTTAGACCTTGCATTGATCACTTCACCCCGAGGCTTCTTCCTTCCTCCCTTCCTTCCTTCCACCCTGCCAGAGTCATCAATCAAAGTAATTAGCCTCGCACACACACACAGACACACACTCTGTGGGGGTGGGGGTGAGGGTTATCCGCGGAGAGAGAGAGGGGGGAGAGGGAAAGGAATACGAATACGAAATTTTTTTTAGGGTAAATGGATAAGCTTACAGCTTCTTTACACCATGCCCTCAACCCCACATTCCCTTTCCCCCAAAGAAAAACGCAAAGGAAAAAGCCCAAAACATCTCCTGGAAGGAGAGGGAGGGAGGGAGGGAGAGAGAGAGAGAGAGAGAGAGAGAGAGAGAGAGAGATCGGAGAGAGGAGAGTAGAGAGATTGGAGGAGGAGTAAAGAGAGGAGAGAGAGAGAGAGAGAGAGAGAGAGAGAGAGAGAGAGAGAGAGAGAGAGAGATCAAATCAAATCAAATTCTTTTATTTCGAGGATAATGAATAAGTACCCATGTGCTTTGCTTTTTTTTTTACAAAGAGAGAGAAAGAGAGGGAGAGACAGACAGACAGACAGGCAGAGACGGAGAGACAGACAGACCGACAGAGACACAGAGAGATCTTGAAGGAGAGACAGACAGACAGACAGGGGGGGGGGGGGGGGGGGGGGGGGGTGCAGGAGGCGAGATCTTTAAGGAAAACAAAAAGGGGGGAGATTGGGGGAGGGTTTTAGGGAGGGAAGGGTAGTGGGTGGATGTGTGTGTGTGTGTGTGTGTTGAAGTCAGTCCTCTAGGAACAAAAAAAAAATAATGATCAGTACTGTACAGTGTCTCCAACAACAATCGATGGTATGTCGGAGTCTGTAATGGGGGCTTGATGTTGGTTGGTTGGTAGGTAGGGTTATTCCCTTGGGAAAATGGTTTGTTTGCTTGAAACATTACTGCCTGCGTACATCTGTGGATAGTAGAGGGATGGGTGGGACATGAATTCGTTGTGTGTGTATGTGTGTGCATGTGCATGTCAAACTTTTATTTACAGATGGTACATTGAATAAGCAAATCATTTGCTTTTTTTCATCAAGCCATCTATCTAAGAAAAAAAACACACATAAAAATGTGGTGTGTGTGTGAGAGAGAGAGAGAGAAGAGAGAGAGAGAGAGAGAGAGAGAGAGAGAGAGAGAGAGAGAGAGAGAGAATCGATTACTGGACCATGTGAGTGACGAGAAACACTAAAATAAAACTGAAATTAATGTATATAGAAATGAGGTAAGGATGATAGCATTGTTCCTGTCAACTGCTAAGCAGACCTAAAACTGCAAACTAAAGAATTTTCTTGGTCACTTTTTTCTCTCTTTTTAGCGTCATAGAGCTGACGTGGAAGAAATGGAAAGAATTGGCAAGTCTGCTCGGAAATCAGAAAATCCCACTGGAGAGACGCTGCCTGATATATAAGGCCTGCATCAGACCTGTTCTCCTGCATGGTTCGGAGACGTGGGTTTTCACAAAAACCGTCGAACGTTTGTTGAAGAGCTGTGAAAACCGAATGCTAGGCTACATGACAAAGATCAAATGGGAAGACAGGATCACAATGAAGAACTATGGAGAATGTGCAAAGTTGATGATCTGAAGTCTGTAGCTAGTAGTACCAATAGACTGCACTGGTTTGGGCACGTTCAACGGAAAGCAGACCACCACCACATCATAAAAAGAGCAATGAACTTCCTAGTGGGTGTGAAAGAGACCAAAGGGAAGACCTAGCAAAACCTGAGCTGCCTGAATTGCAGATGATCTTAGAGAAAGGGGCATAAATAAGGAGGAAGCTCAAAACAGAGAGAGATGGAGAAGGCTCATCAATGTCAAACCTCCCCTGGGAGAAACATGACAAAACAGGAAGAAGATAGAGCTGACGTCATAGACGGACTGGGGAAAAAAATGGTATCTTTGGTGTAATGTTTTTACAGTTTTACGTCAGCTCCTGAAAAGCGACAACACTGGGTGGGGGGGGGAACTTAAAACCAATTTTAAAAGGAACTATTCCCGAACGCCACATCAGGATGACACATTGTAGGAGGGGTGAAATGGTGAGGTAAGAATCATGCTGTTTTCTCTCTGGGGGAACTGGTTTGTTTGCTTCCACCTCAGACAACAAGCAGTCACCAAGACGACTTTAAGACTCTTTTTTTTTCAACCACATTTCATGCCCATGTCTTAACTATCACACATGACCAAAAATCCATTCTGACACAGCAAACAACTAAATAATAATTATGTGTGACCCACGTTACCTTCCCTCCTTCCTGTAGATCAAGTAACATGTGGTAAGATTTCTTGAACGGATCTGACTGCTTCAAGAGCCTGAACCAGTGAGATACTTCACTGCAGATACAATGAACAATGGGTAACGACCAAGATCTCCACATATAGATATATATATACCATGATGTTTGGTGCTGTATTCATCAGACACCAAACCAGAGAGAGAGAGAGAAGTTTTCAGTTTAACATCCTCCCACTAAATAGTGGGGTTTTAAAAAAAATTATTTATTTTATTCTTTTATATCAAGAATAATGGAATAAGCACTTATGTGCTTTTTTTTAACATCCAGTCCCATCAATATCAGACGTGGAGGTACTTTTAAAAAAATTTTTATTCTGTGTGTGTGTGGCCTGCACGCCACCAGGGTATGGTGAAATGCAGCCCGCCCATGCCAATAATATGCTGAAAAATAGCACTTGTAGCTCTGCCACAATATGCCAAAATATGGCACAGCAGCACCTGTAGTTCCCCACCTTAATGTGCTGAAATACCATTAACACCTACAGCTCCACCACCTTCATTTGCTTACATACTGCGCATCATGCAACTAACTTCCTCACCCCAATATTCAGAAATATTGCTCCTGTAGCTTACAGGACATAACTCAGTGGTCGGAGCACTCGCTTTCCCCCAGCCAAGGTTAAGCAGCATCAAGTGTGGTTACCACTTGGATGGGCAACTGTTTGCGCACCTCAACTTCAGTACAGTCCCCCACTTCACCCAGCTGTCAATGGGTACCTTCCTCTTAAGGGTCAGTGAAGGTAAAGCAGCAAGGGAGAGGAGATGGGCGCCGCCCTCAATATGCTGGCCCCTAGAGAAGTGAGGTCTCTGACGCCTCGCTCCCCTACGACCTTATAGGTTAAGGGGCACCTTTACCTGTAGCTTCCCCCATCTGAACATGCTGAAATCTTGACACCCGTGCCTCCGCTCCCCACACCCCCTGAAGTTTGCTCAAATGTAGCCCCTGTAATATCCCTACCCCACTACGCTGAGATACAAGACCTGTAGCTCCACCACCCAATAGGCTAAAATAATTAAAAACACATGTAGCTCTCCCACTTTGATAATCAATATTCTTCTAATACCTATTCATAGATCTGCCATCCTAATAGGCTAAAATATATAATACCTGTAGCTCTCCCGCTTCAAATTTTCATGTAATACCTATAGATCTGTCATCCTAATAGGCTGAAATGTAACATACCTGTAGCTCTCCCATCCCAAGATGCTAAAATTTGAACTTGTCGTCTCCCCAAACCTCACCCATACCAAAACATAAAATATAGCCCCAGCCCCCCCCCAAAAAAAATCCTTATTTTTACACACACAATTTTTACACACACACACACAAACATCCCTTATTTTTACACACACACACAGAGAAATACATCCTTTTTACACACACATCCCTTTTTTTTATACTCACACATGCATGTAGACATCTGCTTGTTAGAATATAGTTCTTTGCTTTCCACACACACCCCATCTCTCTCTCATATATACACTTTTTTTCATTCTCATTGTACACACACACGCACACACACACACAAAGCATACACACACTTTCTATCTCCTCTTGATTTCAGTACAAAACAGTGATTTTCAATGACTTTATTCAACAATCAATGGCTTTTCATTTTGTGTCTCATCAACAAGGGTTAAATCTGTGTAGACTTTGTACAGCATTGTGTCAAATACTGTCAACAGGTAGGGATGATTGAAGAATCAAACAAAAAGATCTTTTATCCAATTTTTACTCATTTCATCACATAAAAACTGTGCACTGCTACGCACGCACCAAGCCTCTTCATAACAGGAAAGGGAAATAGGACCAACATATACATACATCCTATCCTATTTTAGACCGTTCATGTAAAAACATGACCACAGATAAAACTGTGTATACATATTAGTACACACTTCAAATTTGCATCAGTACCACCAGTTTAAAGGCAAATGTACACTTTCCAAAGCAGTGATATATGTTCCTACTCTAGCTAAATTGTTTGAGTACCAATATAGCCGTTTTTGTCTGCTTATCATGGTCTTTTACACTGTGGGTACACACATACTCTCACATACCCACATACATGCATGGACACAATTCCTCTCCCCTTCTCTTTAAGAAACGAACCACATTCTCATTCTCCCCTCTCTCTCACACATGCTATACTACACTAACCTTTATTCTTTCACCTGGTACTAAAATGATTCTTTACACAAGATTTAATTAAAAGTTGATGGCAACAAAATAAAGAGGACTTTTGTCTCACCAAAGACACACCAAATCACTTCACACACAATTTTTGATCAACAATTTAAACGACAGTCATCAAAATATGCCCTAAAACAGGATCCATGATCATCATCAATCTGAATAAAACAAAACGCTTCGCTTTGAATCAGGGCAAGAAAACAGACCACAAAAATAAATCACAAAAATGTTTGCAATTATCCACACGCAGCAGAGCACGTTGTCAGTTTCTGGGAACTCGTCTCACAGCTCGCTTCAGTTTCCTGGGAGCATCTCCTTCAGTCCTGTAACACAGGCACGTGGACGTCAGTTGTGATCCTCCATGACAATGAGACAGCACTATCATGAAAAGCAGTTCAAGGCCCATAGCGATGAACATTTTCATTGCTACAGAGAGAGAGAGAGAGAGGAGAGAGAGAGAGAGAGAAGAGAGAGAAAGAAGAGAGAGAGAGAGAGAGAGAGAGAGAGAGAGAGAGAGAGAGAGAGAGAGAGAGAGGGAGAGAGAGGAAAGAGAGAGAAGAGTGAGAGAGAAAGACGGAGAGAGAGAGAGAGAGAGAGAAAGAGAGAGAAAGAGAGAGTTTACACACACATTCTTTCCAGGAACACAAATATCTATTCATAAATGTAAACATTTGTGACGCTTCACCACGACATGAGTCGCTTAGCACCTGACCCAGTTTTCCGCTAGGAGCCATTTTAGGCAGGTGGGGGTCAGGTTGTCGATTTTGAGATTTTGATTGCTTATAGCCATTCTTCTACCTTGTACTGAATTATGAAGGAATCATTTTGCTTCCTTTTGCTTTTAAACGTGTTTTTTAAAATATCCAAGCCTTCATTCCGACTACCCATTACGATGCAAAACTTGACAGTTTCTCATTTTGTCACGTCCCGCAGTGTATCATTTCAACTTGTCATAACTTCTCACAGAATTTTTCCAATTTTCAATCTGTTTTCTGTATTGAATAGCCTTTTTTTAAAATTATTATTGCAGATCATTAACACGTCAATAACTAAACATTGACCTCTGGTTGCAATGCGACTCTTTATGTGGAGGAGCTTCACATTTGATGTTGGAACTTATTTTGTGATGCCTGTGCTACTGTGAAGCATCTGCTGCTGCTTCTCTGCTCCTAGGCTGGGAGGACTAAGGCTTCAGTGCTGAGACTGCTAGGACTCCAAGGTCCACCAACAGTGAGATTTCTGCACTCCTGACCCTCATCCATGACCCTGGGCCAACATGGTCAAAGCCCTCATAAAAAATTTTTTTTTGAAAAACAACAAAAACGAAACTGCCCCCTGTGGCACGTATGTTCACCAAACATCTTTTCGAAAAATCTCTTCTGGGATTATGCTTACACGTAGTTGGTCAAGTAATGTGTCATCTTTGTATTTCTGTCACTCATTTTGTTCATTCTGACCAATTACATTGCAAATAAATTTTCTAATGTGGGTGGGACTGAAATTTGAGCAAATGTGGCCAAAAAATGCCAATGATGCAACGGTTTTGAGAGCATCACTTATGATCTCCCATGGGAAAAAAAAAAACACCACCCACAAAAATTCCATAGTCATTTAAAAAAAAACAAAAAAACCCCCACCACCACCAACAAAACACTTTGTCAGCTGGTTTTCAAACTCACCCCACACTAAAGCTGTTCTGTGCAGGTGCAGGTGCAAAGCTGACAGCAGCAGCAGCAGCAGCAGCAGGGGCAGCGTCAGAAGCTGTGGCCGACAGCGGTGGCTTGCCAAAGGTGAATGTACTGCTGCAGCTTTGAGTAGAGGCAGTGTCTGCTGACTGCTGCATACACAACATAAAACCACAAGTTTATTCTCAGGGACTTTTCAAACAACAAGATGATAATGAAGATGATGATTAGAAGGAAGGTGGCAGGATGGTTAAGACGTTTGCCTGCCAACAAGTAAACCGTGAGGTTCTGGGTTCGATTCCCAGCATCGCCCTTTATTCCCAGTTTGACAAAAAAATTGAACTGAATGTCAAAGTCCTTCGGATGAGACTATAAACTGAGGCCCCGTGTGCGAACACATGCAGAACATCTTGTGCACACGTTACATCCTCTTCCGCTGTTCGAAAGAGTAGGCCATTGTGTGCCGGCGGGAACAGATGACAAAATTTTTTAAAACGCATACACACACACAAAAATCATCTGAGCGCTTTGATTTGTTGCTTTACAAGATTCAGCGCTATAAAAATTCCATACATTATTATTATTGTGATATTTCATTTCTTATTATCCATCAATGGTTAGATTTTTTAAAAACAAAAAGCTCTGTACTGATTTCATTAAAAACTTTCTCTAAGTTAAAAGGGAGAGAACCCTTCTTTCCCAGTACACGTACACTTAGCACATTGTATGCTGCCGTAACCCAGCAGTGGGTGATACGGAGGGAACGGTTAGTAGATGGTTGGTTACCCAATAGCAGGTTACCCATAGGGAAAAGGTTAACCCTCCAATATCATTTATCAATTTGTTGGTTCTCCCTTGATTCCTAAGGAGTCTTAGGGGGGTGGGGGTACTGCACTGATTAGTTTCAGACAGCCCATCATGGGCAAAGTGAACCTGGCAAAGCCTATCTATCCCTCAGATCACAGATGACATACTGGATTGTTTTCTGTTTGTCCCTTGGCTAGAGCTCTGAGATAATGAGATTTTTGCATAAGTGACCATTCCCCATCATGACAGCAGCCCCCATTCCAACTTCAGGGATGATGTCTGAACACCACACCACCAGTGTGCATGCATTTGTTAAAGTTTGTCCACTTTCCAGGGAGTGGAGTTGATGTTAACCCCAGGGGGAAAATCCTATCAAATAGATGTCTCTTGGTGGCTTGAGCCCAGGCAGTCATATTACAAGCTCAATGCTCTACCCGCCAGGCTATCCCACCCCTACATACTGCATGTGTTTTTGTTATCATACCATCTGGTCTTTCTTCATCTTCACTTTCACCTATCCCATAGACAAGATTGGTAGCCTGTTGAGGCACCATGGAATAGTTTGCAACCAGCTATCTGGCCTACTCTTCAACAAAAACATGAGTAGGTTCTGAATGGGTGTACAAGACCTGAACACACATGGGATCTTGGTTTTTAAGTCCTATTCAAAAAATCTGAAGGGGCACCATTAGCTTCGGGGAGAAAATCCCCTAAAAGGACCATCCCTGGAACAACTGAAACAGGATCCCTCAGTGACTGTCAGATCGTGACCTGAGTGCTCTAACCTCCCCATGAAGAGAAACACAGCCTTTTCAGTGATGTGCACTTAATACCTGCATCTTCTGTAACTGAATTTCTTAGCATTTTCCCTCCTTAAAGAAAAACTTCTTAAAGAAAAAAGCATATAGCTCAGTCATAAGCAACTTACGGGAGAGGCAAACTGGAACCCTGGTGTTGAAGTGTTGGATGACTTTCCTGAACCAAACTTGAATGATGACGGAGTTGCACTTGAGAAACTGAAACCTGAGAGAGAGAAAAAAGTCAAAGGTCTTTAGCAAACTGTAAAAGCTGACACAAATATACCATCTCTGTAGATGTAAGAGCACACTCGCTATGAAACTGTAACCAAAAGATGCCCTTTCTGTCCTTCCTTGTTACATGATTATTATTCACATACTTTTACTTCAGACTTCTTTGCTGTTCATTTTCAACTATTCAGAGGAACACTGCTGCACAAATGTTACTTGCATTACACTACAAAGACAAGACACAAAAATGTCTCGTTCGTTAAGTCCACAGAAAGGGACAGAGAAGAAATCAAACTTCACCAAACTGTTCTCTAACACTCTATTCAAACAAGAGTCCAACAACCTGAGCACCCACCCTTACCCTTGGCAGGGGCAGACGTATTTGAGGCCAGAGGGGCAGCGGCAGCAGCATTACTTTGTGATCCAGCCCCCACACTGAAGGAAAACTGCCCTGTGCTGGTAGTCCCGGATCCCATTCCAAACAGGGGTGCCTGTGGGGTGAGGGCTTCGTTGCTGCTGGCAGCATTTGTCTGAGCGCTGAACCCAAACCCACTCGGCTTGCCTGACCCTTGGCTTCCTGACGACGATTCAGATTTCCCTGCAACACACAGGATTTCTGTTGAAGACAAAGCACAAACTATATAGTGTAGTCAACCTTGAACATTATGGGCAGTAACAGTAATTTGTAAACCAAAACAAAGAAAGTGAACATACATCATCACATTCACCATGTATTGACAGCAACACTTTGAGCATTAACAAGTGATCTGGTCATGTCTCCTATCCATCTTTTTGTTCAACGGCTAGAGGTTCACCGAAGGTGAGAGTTTGCGGATGCAACTTTTCGCCCACCACTAAGGTAGCTGCATTCTGACTTCGGGGATGATGTTTAAACATGACACCAGTGTGCGTCTGTTTTTCTAAAATAAATGATGTGATCTGACCCTATCTGTTCCTACCAGCATGCAATGGCCCACCCTCCCAAAAGGCGAAATGGCTTTTGATAACTTGTGTGCAAGATGTTCTGCTTACACGGGATCTTGGTTTATAGTCTCCTCTGAAGGATTTTCATGTAGCACCAGGGGGAAAATCCTGTTAAACAGGTAGTGGCTCAAACGAATGGTAACAGATCACAAACTCAACACTCTAACCACTAGACTATCCCCAACCAATCAAGGCTATGGGCTCAGTTCAGTGAGAAAACAGACTACACCTGAGAGCATCATCCAATTTACCAGTATCATTTTGACAGCTGCTTCACACTTGACCAAAACTTTGAGTTATCTTGTGTCAGTTGGGCTTGGTTGATGTTCCGATATGTAACATATTTAAGTGCAAAAAGTCATGTACAATCCTGTCTGTCACCTCGTCTTAAAACTAGCCAGTCCTCGATAGCACCACCTTAATCATCCCCACTGATCATCAGAAAATAAAAACAGCATTCTTTGCTTTAGCACGGAACTACTACCCTGGGCTAATGGAAACTTCAGTTGCTGTTTTCCCTGTCATGACTAAGATGAATTTTTTTATCAAAACCATTTGTTCAGGGACTGTCTGAGAAATATGGTAAAAAGGACCTCTTCAGAATTGGCTATTTGAACGGTCTCCTCAACTAAGCTATTACTGGAGGCTTCATAATGGGTCAGGACTGTCTATACTGGATGAGGTTGAGCAATACTAAATGTCCATGATCCATGTCACCCTGTAGCAAAGCAGGGCTCTTCTGGCTGATGGGCCTCACAGCAAACTAACATTGACAGCTTCCTCTGAACTTCTAGCTCTCAGGTTGAGAGAGAGAGAGAGAGAGAGAGAAATTGCTGAGGATTGGATGATTACTGAGACTGAAAGTGGGAAAAGCAGTACTACTGGACCACAAAGAAGACAGAAGAAACGTACACAGATACAAACAAAATCATGGAAGTTTGTTTTTTTATTGTTTTTTACCTGATGTTTGCCCAAACTTGAAGCCAATGGCAGCTGCTGGGTTGGCAAATTTGAAAGGCATAGCACCATCCACAGCATGAGTCCCTGAATAAGAAAACAGTTGCTTTTTTAAACATTTGATCACATCATTCTGTCAACAAAACCGTAACAACTTAAAAACTTTCAAAGCAAATGTACATTTTTATGCCTCTCCTCGAAAGTCTTAAGTAATAAAAGTTAGCTGTAAGCCAAGCTAAGTATAAACCACAGTGTGCAATTCAGAAATGTGGGCAGAGCAGAGATTTCATTTCAAAGAAAGATAACTCTACTCTGATAAGCAATTTTCACATCAATCAAAAGGAGAAAAAGACCGTTTATACACACCATTGTCAATATGCTCTTTCTCTTCAGCAAACAGTGAGGGTGGCTGCTTGCCTCCTGCAGATGACTGGAGTCCATCAGTTGTTGACTGCACAAATGGAGAGCTGTTAGAGAGTCCCCCAGCGGCGGGAGACACTGGAGCAGAGTCTCCCCCAAAGGCACACTTCTCCACTGCGCCGGCTTCTCCGTTGATGGCAGACTTTGCGGAGGAAGAGGAGTCTTCGCTTCCTGGCATTCCCATGTTGGGCTTGGACATGGCACCTGATGCACTGGATGAGCTGTTCGACACACTAGGGGAACCAAACACAAATCCTTTGCTCCCTGCAAACACTGACGCACCAAAGGCAGGTCCATTCTGACTTGAAAGAACGGGTGATGATGGCGACTTCTCCGGCTTGTTTGCTCCTCCAAAGCTAAACCCACTGTGAGCTGCGGGTGTTCCCAGGCCTGCAGTAGTCTGCTGAAGACTAGAATCACTTCCATTTAAGGTCACTTTCGGGGACACACCGGCAGAGCCAAACACACACGCAGATGACGACCTTTCACTGCTTACAGTCCCGTTAGAATGAAAGCACCCTGGGGCCTGCACTGAATTTGCTGCTGTTCCTGTAGAGGAGGACTGAGCAGCACATGCAGGCACACTGTCACACGTTTTACTGGCACTAAACACAGGAGACACGCTGGTGCAGGGGATTGTTTTGCCCTTGTCACAAGCCCCCACTGAAGGCCACTGGCCATCAGCATTTCTGGCATTCAAGTTCTTTTCACAGTGGTTTGGGATTCCAGACACTGTCCTGCTCGATTCGGAAGAAGAGTTTGAAGCTGTAACAGAATGGCCGCCGACAAGACTAGGAGAAGATATGTTTTGATTTGAAGCACAGTTCACTGCAGAGACACCAAACTGAAACCACCAGCTGCACTTGATACAGGATCTGACTTTGCACTTACACCACTGGTCAGATTGGAGTCTTTGGCACTTGGAGAATGACTGAAGCCTTTCCCACCAAACTGAAACCCAGCAGATGTAGGGACGGCAGTTGGAACTGGCTGCGCTTGGTTTCCCAAAAGTGAAACCTGAAGAATTTGAAGAGTCCGTGCTTTGTGGAGCGGAATTTCCCAGTTTGAATCCTGTGGACGAAGACATGGGGGCTGGGGTTCCAAACTTAATCCCCCCAGTTTCTGACGCCGCTGGGGGTTTAAATCCCACTGGTGAACCAGATGCCTGAGATGAAGAAGGACCAAGCTGGACACCCCCAAAAGATCCTGTATTGGCAGAGGGTGGTGGGAAGAATGCGGATGTGGTGGAAGTTGGGGCGGATGATGTGAAGCCAAAGACCAGACCACCTGAAGATCCGATGGATACAGCAGGCCCAGGCTTGCTGTTGCTTACAGTGGATGCTGCAGCCCCTGTTGTGCCTGAACACAGACAGACATCACAGGGCTATTGCCAGTGCCAACTGTTTTCTGTAACTCAATGAGGTTGTGCCGAATCTTAAGCTTTGGCACTCCTCTCCTTCACTGTGACCTGCTGAAGCTTAAGATTCGGCAGAATGACTTTTTTTTAATACACTAATCGATGTTCAACTGAAGGGAAAGTACCCTGGCCTGTAGAGCAATCATTTTTCTAAACAGTTGCTTTCCTTGACCATAACTTTGCCTGGTTTGCATGTGTTGGCTACTTTTCTTTGACATGTTGGCAAATGTATTCTTTGGGATTTCGGGCTCTCCAGTGTTATGATTTTAAAAACAAAAATCATATAGTGCAAAAAGTGACATCAGAAGGATTCAGTCAACTTCAAGGAACTTTACTTTGGTGAAAAATAATCACATTGTTTCAAGGGGACTAGTTGATGAACAGTTCAAGCCATGTAAGATAAGCAGCCCTAATTTTCAATTTTTTTAAAATGTTCACCATTCAGTGACATATTTTGAAAATTTGTAAAAAATAATTACAGTCATCTATTGAAAAACTGTGTAACCATCTCAAAAGTAGACATAATAAACTTTTCAATGATGTATAATTTGTATGTCTTTATTATGTTGGGTAAATGTGCTGAATTTTTCAAATATAGCCCAAATCACGCGTCACCACAAAAAGGCGGGATCCATTTCACTGCGACTCCATCGAGTTAAGGTCACTTACTAGGGACACACACACCAGCAGAGCCAATCATATGTGGAGATGATTTTTCACTGTTTATGCTCAACTACCCATCCAAATCATGTTGCAGCAAACAATGCTCTTCTTATTCAGACTTTCTGCAAGTTGTATCTATATTTTTTCATATCTCATCTTTACACAAGTCCTGTGACTTCAAGTACGTCCTCAGATTACAAATGCAACATGTCACCCTATTCTTTTTAAAGCACTTGTACTCCCTCAATGTTCACTTTTAACACTTCTACAATCTCATTTTCAAATTGTCAAACCCATCTAAAGGCTCACACTATTTCTCGAATAAATATATAATCTTTCAACTGTTCTCTTTTTTTGGGTAAAGCAGGGGGAGACGAGGGATTTCTACACTATGTGGTTTAATCCAGTAAATAAAACAGCAGCTGCATTGGGAACTTTCATGCATTAACAACTGTTTCAAATAAGAAAAAAATAAACTCACATATCACATTTTTTATACAGTGATGTTTTTTCTTGTTTATGAAAACGGTCTTTGTGAGAAATAGCCTCGGAGGTTAGACGGTGGAACTCATCATCATTCAGACAGAAACAAGAAGTATGGGTTTGAGATTCCACTGAGGTGTCTTTGGAGGGGTACTTCCCCTAAAGTCAGCAAGGGATCCAACCCCAACCAGCCACCATGGCGCAGTGGTTAGCGCCTTGGGTTATGGACTGGAAGGTTGCAGGTTCGAATCCCATAAGAGCCGTAGGGATTTTTGGACTCAGGCTGGCTCCTACCCAGAGTGAGTGTCCTGTGGGGTCATTGGGAAGACTGGTCATTCAGTCGAGCTTTATCCACCAATCCTATCTTGTTGTTTATAGCCTGCTGACCACAGCTTTATCCACTTTACGTATGCAAGTTTGAGAATGTTGCTCAAATTACCTGACCACACTGCAGGTATCTGTATCTCTTAGGCCTGGTTGATGTCAGGATATTTTAGGATAGTAAGCGTAGAGTAAAACCCTGTCAAAGAGTCTCAAAGCACATGCAATCCATAGCAGCATTATTACATCATCCTCATTGTCACTGATCATTATGCAATTTTTTTTTATTAAATTGCCTCTGATTCGGTGGTCCCAGTTGCTCTGGTCTCATGGTGACCTAAGATTCAGTTTCCCCATACACTTCTGTCATGTGGTGAGTTAATGTCAAAGCCTTCGGGGTTGGAGGTTGGCTGGGGATGGTCGTTGGAGGGACGTTGTGGTGGTCGCCACCTGGAGCGGGTGACTCTCTCAGTCTGGCTCTGCAGCTGAGCCAATACTGTCATTAGTAGGGGGTCTGTAGTGGTATCCTGTGTATGTTAGTTCAGAACAGGCACCACCAAAGTGATCCAGCAGCAGTGCAGGGCCCCTCTGGCCAGTGACCCCACAGCAGCCTGATATTGATGGGCTCCTGTGGACTTCTAGCCCTGGGAATGCGACATAATGAATCTGGGTATGGTCGTGGCGGGGAGATTAAAATGAGCGGCGTGGAAACAGCAGGACAGGAACGTCACAGAAGACGAAGCAGCAAATAAAGAAAGGGATTGAACCCCTACACATGCTTCAGATGAGACAACAAGCTGAGGTCCCATAACTGACATCATGCAAAACGTCTCGAAGCTCCATATGTTAAAAAATCATCCAGCATTCACTGAAGACAGGGCCAGCCATGGCTGGTGTCACAGACGGATGACACCAACACGCCCAGCATGCAATCTGCAGCCTGAAGAGACGTGAGCTCTGTCATGTTCAAACTGCCCTAGACACACAGCCTGAAAAAATTCAGTGCAATGCCAGAACGACTTCTCAAAATGTTACAGGAGAAGTCACATCCACTGTGAGGAAGAAACACATGATTCTCTTTGACAAACAACAACATGGCTTAGTCACAAACTGGCAAAGGCAGGCTGAAAATTCAGCCTTGACACAGCCACTTCTATCTACATGCTGAGTTGAGTGAAGACCCAACACTAAGAAAAGAATAGATGAAAGTTAAAGATGGACATGCATGCATTAACACAGAAGACAGGAGAGAGAAGAGAGAGAGAAAGAGAAAGAGAGAAAGAGAGAGAGAGAGAGAGAGAGAGAGGAGAGAGAGAGAGAGAGAAGAGAAGAGAGAGAGAGAAGAGAGAGAGAGGAGAGAGGAGAGAGAGAGAGAGAGAGAGAGAGAGAGAGAGAGAGAGAGAGAGAGAGAGAGAGGGGAGAACCTACCCAACTCACAAACCACAGTCACACAGGCACACAAATACACACACAAAGAAAACCCACCAGTTCCGGGCTTGTTGGCCTGACAGGCCAGACACTGGGTGACCTCAGCTGCATTGTTCACCATGCACACCTCGCACTCCCAGCTTCCTGCAGGGGCAGCGAACTTGGCAAACAGACCGTCACTGCTGCTGACTGCAGGGACAACAGCAGCTGCAAAACAGACATGGACCAAAATGCATTCTCTTCGTTTTTGTTTTCAACATCAGTGTTGTGTTGTGTTGTAGTCTACTGTTTACTGCTTTTACTGTCATTAATCTTTTTTTTTTTTTTAATTATTATTTTCTGTTACAATGTACAGGAGTCACGTGCTCTCTGTCAAATATTTGAGCTTGATAAAACTCCAGAACAAAAAACAAAACATTTTCTCTTACACTTCAAGTAGTCTTGTGTAAGGACTACTCATGATAAATACTCACAAGGAGGTATTGTACCCCATTTTCCTTGTATCTAAAATTTGGTTTGCACTCTGTGTAAGTGTGCATATGTACATGCATTTGTGCATGCACGTGCATGCATAAGTGCACATGCGTGCATGCATGTGTGTACCAGGTTGTTGGAAGTTGAAAGCCAACCATGTGAGCGACAACCTCAAGATACCTGGACTTGCTGTGGCACTACATTATGATCTGCCGTGTTCACGGACCACACAGATTGTTGCCAGTGCAAAAATTAGTGTTATTTTTTTTACCTTCCATTTACCATTTGAGACATCTTTGGTGTTCTAGGGAATAAGAAAAAAGACACAGATAGTAACCTGACAAAAAGAAAAAGAAATGATGGCAGAAACCAGCAGCTCATAGACCTTAAAGTTTACTGTAAACAAAACTTGTACTTCACAAGAAGCAGTTATGTCTTCAAGTATGTTATACATGTAAGCCTATGAGATAAAGCACACACTTTAAAATTTACCTACTAAGAAGTTCCTTTGTGGCAAGACAAACTCAGTGTACCAGGTAGTTGGAAGCTGCAAGCCACGTGTGTATGCACACACAAGCCACAGCCTCAAGAGACCTGGACAATGCTGTAGCACTGAGTTAGGATCTGGTGTGGCCAGGAGACCATACAGACTGTTGCCAGTGCCAGCTGTCAAGATTTCAACACAATTATCTGATTTAACTCAAGCCCATGTTGTCTGGACCTAAGAAGTTGTTCTGCTCACACGGCATATCCCAGAGCAACTCTTCACTTTAATCCCTTGACTGCTTGCTTCATGACTATCATCATATCACTGTTCTTTCTCCATATATCTGTATGATTATTGAATATGTTATCAGTTTGTCTGAGACATTTTTAAAAACTTATTGTATTTGTTAAACAGATCTAGCCATTTGAAGGATGTCTAGCCACAACCCTTTCCCACAGTCATAACATTTGATTTCTGTTGGTTGTCTTCTCTCATGAAATCCCCAACCCCGCCCATCTAGTCAATCATGTCTTCACTGAGCCCTGCTTCAACTAATAGCTGTCAACTGCCACTTTAACAAATACCACACACACTTTTGACTTTTCAATTCTAAGTAAATCCTGTTGCTTTTTTGCAGTCAATCCAGCCAGGCAAAATCAACAGTGTTTGACAACAAGCACTACCCAAAGATTAAACAAGCCACCATGAGGTCTTTTTCTCTTAGCCTTCACAATGATGGACATAAAAATGAACATTTAATCATGCCAGATCTATTTTGTTCAGAAATAACACTAACTTTAGTTCCATGTAGTCAGTATAACGATGTCATGTTACAATATTTTTCTTGAATTTAAAACAGACCAATCCTCTCCTTGTAAAATGGTTTACTACAAAAATGCTGCAGCTGACAGAGTGAAGTCAAAACCTGACAGGTTGTCAGGGTCAAAACCTGTACCAGGCTGTTGGAAGTTGGAGGCCAACACAAACAGGCCCCAACCTCAAGAGTCCTGGACAATACTGTAGCACTGAGTTAGGGTCTGTTGTGGTCAGCTGACCACACAAACTGTTGCCAGTGCATCCTACCACTTCACTTCCAACCCTGTCATTTGCCACAGTCTTCCATGCATCGCATGTATTGCAGCTACTGTTGCGCTTACATGCAAACAGTTCAAGTGCATAAAACTACAGAAAAGCTTTGTTATTTGTGAATAAAATAAATGTTTGCGCAAAAAGTTAAAGGTTATTTATGAATTGTACTATAACTTTGAAAAGACATGTCGCAGTGAAATCATCCTTTCACAAAAGGTTAATCACAGAGTTTTGTATCAATTTGCTAAACTTCACTTAAGAGGTCCTTCTTCAAACTAAATTTGTCAAGGCAATCTGAAAGTGTTGCTGCTGAATAATATTCCACATCAGTAGTTTACTGTTAGTACAATAAACCAAATCAGGCGCCATGCATCACTAGATAGTTACCTTTCTGCACAGTTCCTGGCTTGTTGGCCTGACAGGCCAGACACTGGGCGACCTCAGCTGCATTGTTCACCATGCACACCTCGCACTCCCAGCTTCCGGCAGGGGCAGTGAACTTGGCAAACAGACCGTCACTGCTGCTGACAGCTGGAGATGACGATGATGATGCTGAACCTACAAAAGACAAGACATATTTGGGAAACTTCATAAGACTGCTACAAGAGTGACCTTTTTCGATGATGATGGCAAAGTCAATTAGCTTTCTGCTATTTTACCCTGTCACAGTTTTCATATCAATCGTGTGTCAACATTTTAAAAAATATCACTGAGGGCCAGATGAAACTGAGCAAGTCCATACAGTCTGAAATGCTTTAAGCAGGTTTTTCAGGCTCTCTGTGGATCACTGAGAGAAGCTACACAGTGCTAATATTCACAAACCCTCTCTAAACTTCAAGTTATTTATGCTCTCTACATTTGTATGAAAGAAACGATTTTGTTCACAAATTTCACAATAAAATATTGCATCTTCAACATGTTTGACAGAACTCCCATTTATACCACCAAACAAAAAGGTACACTAACAACCTGACAACTCATTCACAATTTGGTGCAAGATTCCATAAATTCCTTTCACAGTTTGATGCAAATTTCAGTCACAGCCTGATAGAAATTTCATTCAAATTCCATCCGCAAGATTCCATAAATTCCTTTCACAGTTTGATGCAAATTTCAGTCACAGCCTGATAGAAATTTCATTCAAATTCCATCCACAAACTGAATCATGTTCCATCCACAACACACTTAACACATTCATTAAATCATTTTTTTTAAAAAGGTACATATATACACAAACATTGTACGAATATCATAACCTGTACCACCAGGACATCATGACATGCCTTGCTGTTGCCCTCCCGACTTCAGGGATGATGAGGACGCCCCTGACTTTTGCTCAGAACACATCATAAGTGCCGATCAAACTCGGTACAGGTAAACTGAACTGTCAATGTATACCAATTTGTCGTTGCTGAAAACTCACGACTTTCGGTTGCCTGTGCCCGTCTTGCTTGTCCCTGTACAAACACATTATTAATGAATACAGAACTTTAAGCCAAATTTTGAAAATACATTTATACCTTGAATTTATCATTCAGAGCTGACAAAACTCACTGTTCATTTCAAATGACTTCATGCAGATATGTTCAGAGAACATGAAACATTTGATGGTTTTCACATGCAAACTATTTTTCTCCAACAAATTGCTCATAGGTAACTCTTCAGCTCATTACAATTGCCAACCAGTCAAAGCATTTCACATACTAAAATTATTTGGCGGAATTAGAGGTTGGGGTAGGGGTGATCTAGATGTTGTTATCTCCAACAACAGTCAACTGATCATGCTTTGAGAAAAAGTTTTTTAAAGGTACAGAAAATGCCTAAAATCATTACTAAAAAGGCACCCCCATAGAATTCTTTTTCTACTTGCAACACAACAGATATGTACACACTGGAGGCAAGATTTATGATGAAAAGAATATCTAATAAAAACAGAGTAGTATGACTAAACAGAAAGATGTCTCAGAAACTGCCAGTAGAAAATTAACCAGAGATATCGGGTTTTTTTAATTGCCATTTGTCGACAACAAACATTTAAGAAAATATGTTTTTCCGATGAGGCATCACAGTGAGTTAAATGTTCCATGTGTGCTGCACATCATATGCCTAGTCCACAAAGCTGTTGCTGCAACACAAGTATCACAACCCATCACTCAAACCTCTAGGTGCTCTAGTGTGTGTGTGTCTTCGTTTTAACATCTATCCACTAAATAGTGATGTTAGACAGGTACTCTAGTGTATGACACTGAAAACAAACCAGTACCTGACATGATGGACTTGGGTTTGGGGGCGGTGGATCCCCAGGCAGGTGGGCTGCTGAAAGGTGACGAGGAAAACCCCCCAAAACCACCCGTCAGAGGAGACCCAGCACGGTTTGACATGGACTCTGCGCATTCTTCACAGGATGGCTGAACTGGAAGTCCTGCAAATGTCACCATCACAGTCAATAACTGACACACACACACACACAAACTCTTTACTTGAGGCAAAATACTGGAGATGGCCAGGGGTTAGAAAGAGATGAGAAGTCAGTAACAGGGTAAAACAGAAAAGAAAGTCATTGTGGTTCGTTTCCAGCAAATCAGTAACCTATCATTTTTAAATACAAGAGAGAAAAAAAAAAGATGCATGAACAAATAACGCAAAGTGAGCTCAGTTTGTCTCATAAAACCAACTTTTCTTTTTTCTTTTTTTTTATATGCCAGTTCTACTCCCCCTCCCCCCCCTTTTTTTTATACAGTTGTTTTTTTCTGCCCCTCCCATCTCCTGCTACTGGCATTGTGAACTGTTGAAAGGAAACAGGCACCTTGTTCTGTCTGGCCATCTGCTGCTGTGGACTGCGGGTCAGGGCTCCAGCACCTGTGCTGCCAGGACTTTTACCCCTCCCTGTACTGGCTGAAGGTAACTCGATGATCTGCACAGCAAACAGACAACACACACACCTTTGGTATTAGCAACACACACACACACACAAACAAGCCTAGTAACAACAACAAAACTTCAAAGTGTCACTCTTAAAGAGACTTTCTTGTGACACAAATTTTTGCAATTCAAAGAAGCGCTTCAACAAATTGACAGCTAAACGATTTAGCAAATACTGCCACCTTTTTTAAATAGCTTTATCTGACAAGCAGCGTAGCAGTGCTGTGATGTCAGGAAACAAATTTTAAACAAGCAAAAATATATGGAGCTAATCTGATGAATACAAGTACCAGCATAGCATAACAACAACTATACTATGTTTGATATCAAAGACATCTTTTCTTTGTGTGTAAAAAAAAATAAAATAAAAAAATAAAGATGAATATCAACCACTATGTCTACAAACCAAATACAATACCAATCTCATTTTATCAACATTTCAATTCACACACCACAACAGAAAAAGGGTGAATCAAGTTCCACCAACTTTCCTATAAAAAAAATTTTAATAAAAAAAAAACCCAAACCACATACACACACACAACACAATTCAAAACAAATATACAACTCTGATTTTTAAAAAAAATTTGCCAAGTCCAGTATCAAAGCAGTAACGAATTCAATCCCCTCACCTGCACATCGTCATCATCGCTGCTGTCATCTGAGATGACCACCTCATCCTCAGGATGGGCCGTGATCCTGGGGACGCGCGACTCGGTAGAGGCTACAACCACCACCTTGGGCGTGACCTCTGGGACGCGCGACTCAGCAGAATCTATAACCACAACCTCGGGTGTGACCGCAGCAGCGACACGTGACTGGAGCACCCCTGACACGGGTGGGACTGAAACCTCCTGTGTGACCTTGGGAACATGTGACTCGGCGAGAGAAACGGGAACAGTCTCCTGCACAACCTCAGGGATCCGAGTCTCAGGAGCAGGGATGGCAACAGTCTCGCGATTGGTTGCCTCGATGGCATCAGCCAGGGACTGAACCTAAAAAAATGAAAAATTACAAAAATTGTTATTGTTAATCAATACAGCACTTGTTAGGTGTTCCCCCCACCTTAACACACACTGAGTGTCAACCCCCACCACCTCCCCCAAAATTAAAATCTATTTCCATAGCAAAACTGAACATCACACCCAATATAAACACATCAAAAAGTTCAACACTGCAGAGTAGACAACCTGTGCCCTTCCCAATGTTTACAATAACATCTTATCGCCACACCAAATAATGAAAAAGGTACACAAATTACATCAGTTTGTAGGTTTTTTTTCTTTAAATAGTAATTTTTTCTAAATTACAGCCTGCTTGGAAAAAAACAAACCCCTGTGGTTTGAAAAGGCAAAGCAAGACAAATAACTGGCAGTAAATAAAAAGAAAAGAAAAAACCAAAACAGTGATAGAAAAGGAGGCATTTCTGGCCAGATTTTCAAGAAGGTGGGAACATGGTTGATACTGAAAGATATCCCCAACTTTCTTCTTAGAAAATTACTTTTTTTTTTTTTTTAAATGGATACAGCAGAGGTAACAAGAAGAGAAAACAAAAGCTATACGACTACAACTTACTTCAATGGACTGGGAGGATGAACTTCTTGCTTCCAACGGTCTTGACATCCTCCGATAACTTGAAGGCTGAAACAATATAAGCAACACTTGCTACTGAACTTGTACAATATCAACAATCTTAAAAGTTCATAAAAGCAAACTACACATAAACTAAGTCAAGACAAAGCATTCAAAGACAAATAGCTCATTCCTCATCCAGCTGTCATCCTGGACTAAAAATGATACTCTGCTCTCCTACAGTAACCACACACCTCCCTGACCCTCTTTTCAAAGATAACAATTTGTCTATTTCTCTAAAGCAAGACTGCATGCATTCCCTGACAGGTCTACAGTGTACCGGCATAGGAAAAAAAAATCAATCAACAGAATTGGACCTAAGATTTTTCTTTACACTTTCACACAAACACCGCTTCCGATCACACTTTAGTTTATGCTAACCCAAAAGCTTGAAAGGGATTTGTTACCTACATCTAATACCTAGGTTGCAAATGTTGTGAGGAAAAGACCAAATGCGTAAAAATGAGATGGCTGCAAAGGAGAGGTAACAATCAATGTTTGAGAACTGAGATGTTGAATGATTTAAGAATAAATCTGTTGTTGCCTAAAAAACCCACAAAAACCCCCCCAAAACTTTTGCACTGATTATCGTGACACTTAAACATTCAACCCCAAAGGCTTACCGAGAAAGACAGCAATGAATCACTATCCCTTAGGTCCACTTTGGCTCTTTTTGTATCCTGCAATAAAATCACAACATGAACAAAAACGATTATGGCTATCATTTAAATCTCAAACATTCAGTTACAAATATCACAGGACATCACTGAAATCTCAAGGTTTTAACTATATGACAAGAGATGAGCTAAAAAAAAAAACTTATAAGAATTAAACTGTGGAATATCTACATCCCTTATTTTGGCTAGGTGACTTACTAAGTCAAACTCACATGCATAAATCTGACATAATATCTACATACCAAAAACCAGACAAATTCACGGCCCTTTATCTAAGTGAAAAAGATCACTATTCTTTTATACTGTTTCGACTTTTAGCTCAATACCTCAAAAAGTTTTCCATTTTCCATAAAAAGCAGCATACTTATTCTCTGTCTAATAATGCAATATTTTCATTCATTTTCATACACATCTATGCACATAAAAACATAATTATGCACTTACTCGTAAACATTCAAGTATGTATACAGTCTTTTGCTTCATTTAAAAAACAACAGTGAAGAAAAAAAAACAGGCACGCAATGAAACATCAATTACTGTTTCTCCATTCGGCTAAAAACTTAGATGTTAACTGTCACAAGCAAATCAAATTACAATAATGCATTGAAACTAGAGTGAAAAATGTCCTTACAGACAATCTTTCCAGTGTTTTGAAAATCTGGGTGGTAGATGAACTTAGAATGGCACTGCCAGACCTGTTCACTGGCTTTGGCGTCACAGACTTTCGAACAGATGATGAGCTCTGAAAACAAAACAACAACAACAGAATCAGAAACCATAAGTTCACATTCCATTTTCCCAAGCAACCAAAAAAGGCCACATCATGGAACTAAATCATAACATCACTGATTACTTTTTTTTTAAAAACCATTATCTATAATGTTTACAAATACTCTTGTTGAAAATAACAGAAATAGTAAACAAAAAAATCTAAACTCCGCCAAGAAATACATCATCATCAACAAATATTTTCTACTCACAAAATGATACACCAAAGCAAAACACACAAATGTGACTGAAATAATACATTATGAATGCACAAACCTCTATTTACTCTCTCTCTCTCTTTCATTACGTTAAATGCATCATGTAATTTTTCTTGTATTTATTTGTATTTACAAAAGAAAGTCGGGTGTAACCCCCCTTGTCATTAGGTCACATTGGGCAATGACAATAACTTGGTGAAAGCGTCAAAAGCGTCTCTTTCTCTCTCTCTCACTTGGAAAAGGAGGGGGATGAGGAAGGAAGAGCGTATGATGAACAACTCCGAAAAATATTTAAAAGTCTAAAAAAAACAACACATACACAGACAAACACGACCTTCACCTGCTTACCATATCTATGCAGTTCTTTCTCCCTTCATCGTTTTTTCTTACCTGGTATGATAAGGAATTGTTCAGGCTCAGTTTTCTGTGTGGTGAAGCACTGCCATAATTCGTTCTCCCTGGGCAGGAGGGTGACTTAGACTGAGACTCCGCCTGTTAAAAAAAACAACCGAATCCTCATCAAGAACTGTATTTAAGTAGAGTGTTTTACACACAAAACTGATATGCCCACAATGAACAAAACAACCAAATCCTCATCAAGAACTGTATTTAAGTAGAGTGTTTTACACACAAAACTGATATGCCCACAATGAACAAAACAACCGAATCCTCATCAAGAACTGTATTTAAGTAGAGTGTTTTACACACAAAACTGATATGCCCACAATGAACAAAACAACCGAATCCTCATCAAGAACTGTATTTAAGTAGAGTGTTTTACACACAAAACTTATATGCCCACAATGAACAAAACAACCGAATCCTCATCAAGAACTGTATTTAAGTAGAGTGTTTTACACACAAAACTTATATGCTCACAATGAACCAAACAACCGAATCCTCATCAAGAACTGTATTTAAGTAGAGTGTTTTACACACAAAACTTATATGCTCACAATGAACCAAACAACCGAATCCTCATCAAGAACTGTATTTAAGTAAAGTGTTTTACACACAAAACTTATATGCTCACACTGAACAGAATCTTGAAAACATCTACACAAGGAATTGGGAGATTTTACACAATTTACACAATCCCTTGGGAGATTTTACACAAATTATTATCTCAGATACAGTATTGTCCAAAATGATTAATCTCTTAGGCTTGCAAAAGCATCCCATGAAAGTATGTCAAATTTTAAACAGTCACAAACAAAACAAAACAAACAAAAGGAGGGATTGTATTTACCAGACTGGATGAACAGAAGACCGACATTTTGAAAGCTGGCTGATTAAGTACTGCCGGCTGTAGTGGTCTCCCTTTCCTTGATGTTTCCGGAGCCCAGACTTTCTGCCGTTTAGCTGGAAACAAGCAGCACACACACAAATACATCGTGTATAATACCAACCACAAAAGCTGAACACACACATAGATCATACAAGTTCAGCTTACATATCTAGATATAGCTCCTGAAGTCACTGATGTACACATGCATGCAAGCAGTATTACTTAACTTCAATTGCAGTTTCTGAACATGTCAGTGTAAGCAGAATGTTTCATGAATAATAGATTGTATCAGGCAAGTACCTCAAAAGGGAAATATAACCTATATGATAAAAATAATGAAAAACACATTCATTTTCTTTTCAAGACCAGACCATAACCACAAACACACAGAAACTGTAAACAATGCTATCAGACATGAGTTCACACAACTAACCGTTTATAAATGTTATTAAACCTTAGACCAAGACACATTTTAGTAAAATTCAAAAGGAAACAAATAATTTCAACATATGGCTTACAAACTGAACTTACGGCCACTATCACTTATACATAATTGTAGTACATATTCTTTACAAAAAAGTTGAATATGAACAAAATCACACATAAAGTAAAACAACAGAAAAACCAAACAATCCAGTTCCAGGACACTTCAAATGTGACTTCAAGTTGGGTAAGAAAATGGAAAGGGTTAAAGGGATGAAGGGCAGAACAACATGAACACAAAAAGATGCCACTTACAAGGCACAATAGCACCCACTGCCTCTGAAGGTCTTCCTCTGAAGAAACTGCTGTTGCCCTGGTCAGCATGTTCCCTGAGATGTCGCTGTCTCACGTAAGACAAACTGGGCTGTGGCGTGTGTGATCGAGGTGAATCCACACAACGCAAAGGTGGCCTTCGCAACTGGCTGAAGTCTGCAACATCAAATTATACACTCTAACATTAACACAAAATCATTCCTCAAACATGTGTCAGCTGTTAATGAAAAATATGAAATCCATGAGCGTTACATCTTTAAAGTAATGCTGTCATGGTCTTAACCCCTTACCCCCCAAAATATTTTTCCTTTTTTTTAATTTCTTGTTTGCCTGGAGAAGCCCAATAGTGTAGGGTTGGTTTCCCTGACTGGATACTGATTTTACATGACATTTCCATTTTCCAAAACTGTGACAATGCACATTTTATATCCCAAAATAAAGTTGCAGGCATGAAAGCATGGCTACCGCTTTAAAAATAAATCCATGGCTACCACTTTTTAAAAAATCCTGAACACTGGACCTGGATCACACTTACCAGGCTAAAAGGGCTGGGGTTTTTGTGTGGATTTTTAAAAAGTTGTTGCTACAAATATCTTGTAGGTCATCTAAACTGCATAAACATAAAGTGCAAATTGTTCTATTTGATCATGTATCAAAGCATTCTTTCAAAAGGAATCAAAAGTGGTCAGTTGAGATCTTGGCATGGGAGTTAATATTTTAAGCATTTTCCTCCTGTAAGTCCACTAAGACACTTTTTTGGGGGGGATAAAGTTACATCACATGCACTTTAGGGCCTGTAAAATATACTCACAGATACAATTTTCTCAGGTCAGAATCAAGTAAACAAAAAACATTAACAAATTCCAATCTAGGCAACTGGGAAAACAATACACTGTTCTGCTTTTTTTTTTTTTTTTTGGGGGGGGGGGGGGTGGGGGGGGGTGGTTCCATAAAATCATTTATGATCACTAGCAGTCAAGAACATTTTCAAGTTATCGTCAATGCTGATCCATATAACAGACCATGTGGACCACAGACAAAATACTTTATTAAAAATCTAGGTACCTTGACTGTCACTCTGTTATGGCAGACTTACAAGATGCATAGAACAATGCACATGAGTAGATAATTCATTAGTCATATATATGGGAACACAAGACTAACAAAAAGTTATGGATGAAAAGAAGAACAGGTAACCACTTAAGTCCTTCATCATAACATTTATGATTTCTGATGAAAGCACCCTGAGTGTACATACCGTTGTGCCTGTAAGGAGAACTGTTAGACATGGGGCCAACTGGTCCAGACCTGGCCAGGGCAGAGGAGGCAGAATCCATCTGATACTGTTCATCTGGCGAACTATCACCAGGCCTCACTGACCACAGACCAGAGGAATTAGGAGATGGTGCAGACCACTGGTCAGTGGTTTGGCGCAGGTCTACAGTTTTCTCTGCGCGTAGTGGAGACGGTGATGTGGTGGCATTCTCGGTGGAAAAGGGCGAATTTTCCGATGACAACGCTTTGCTCTGTGACATAAAACGTTTCATACATGATTATGAGATAGATACAAAATGGGTTGGTGGAGGCGGCAAATGTTTTTAAATGAAAAAGGATACAAGACAGACGACACCAGATGGCGAAAAACTAAGAGAGGGGGAACAGAGAGGAACTTAAATGAGAGAAAGAGACACTGAGACAGAGTGGATGGGAGACAGAGGATGGAAGAAAGGAAAGGAAAGAACTGTTTTTGAATGGTACAACAGCAAACAAGAGAATTCAAAGTCGACTGACTAGTCACCCAGCTCAATTAAAATCACAGGTTTTTTTGTTCGTGTTTTTGTTTTGTTTTTGTTTGGGTTTGGGGTTGGTTTTTTTAACCTTTTTCCTAACACTAAGTCACAGACCAGTTCAGTCTCTGTCTATTTTCAAGTGTCTACTTTATAACTCAAAATCTTGAAGATTAAGTACAGACCAAATAACTCTACCTGTGCAAGATGAACATCAAACTTAATTTTTTATTGCTTTTATAATCAAAACCTTCTTATACTTTATAGTAATGACATCTTAGTTTAAAGTCTATCGGGCTTTCCTATCATTCTAATATTCAAAGAAATCAAATGTATAACTCTAACTGGGTAGATAACATTACTTTTTTTTAAAAACCTTTATCCATGCAATTATTGTATACATGTTCTCCAAAGGCTTCTTTCATAGTAATTATTTTTATGTAAGCAGATGTAGTATGACAACCATTGGCATTGTATCAAACTTCCAAGCATGATCTTGATAAGCTCTTTATTTTCACCACAACTATGATGTACACACATCACACCAACTCACTTCAGCCTTTAAATTAATCTGCATGAATCAAAATAAATCATACAATAAAGTGAGCACATTTCTCCACGAACTAAAGACACTATCAAAATTATACATCCAACTATTTCCATCAATTCAAATCACAGTAATTATGACACTCACCACAGTTGCCTCCTTTTTCAGAAGCGGTGTGACTGTACTTGAATTTTCCACTGTCCGGGTAGGACTAGCAGGAACGTCAGTTGGGTCAGAACCCAACCATGACGGTCTGATGACATCTTTGACACTGTCAGTGAACCGTTGGAAAATTGACTGAAACACCAATGACATGACAAGCTCAGTAAGCAGATTCCTGTTGATGCAGATCTATCTTTCTGTAAATCAAATTGCTTTTTCTACACTACACTACAGCCTACACATGCCACTATCGAGTATTGAGGACCGTCAAATTATACTTGTATTTGTAAAGATTTTTCTAAGTGATGGTATCTTACAGTTACAAATACAAGTAACGCCATGCCCAGTTTTCAGGATAATACTAATAGCTGAAACTTCATGATAAATTCATAGAACTTTTCACTATAAGAAAGAAATCTGCCAAGATATTTAATGTCATATGATGATCATCACTTATGTGTTATGATGTAATACAATGCAATACACTATACAGTCTGCACAAACCACATCTTGTACCTTATCACAGAGCTACTAGTAGTAGTACTAGTTAGTGTACTCCTATCAATAACTTGCAGTCTGTCTAAGGTGATTCACTCTCTAACAATGAGTTACTGATTACACATTAATTTTTTTTTAAAAGCACAACTGAACAACTACTACAGTTTGTAAGTGAATGCCTCTGACCTAATTCTGTGTATCAACCAAGTCATGAGTGTTTGTCGATGATCAACTTAAGTCTTTTCCTCTTTATCTCATTCTCACTATTAAAAAACGTTATGAAGTATAATGAACTCATACTAAAATCAGTCAAAAGTAGGCCAACAGCATTGATTTGATTTGCATAGGCCTACACTCATTCAATAATGATAAATGTACCGTTTGGTATGAAACTCAAAAGTATTTTATAAAACAAGACACAAAGAATTTGAAACAAAACCATTTCAGCATTAGAAGTTTTTTTTAATTCACAAAAATGCAATTCAAAAAGAAGGCAACAAAAAGCATAATACTGTAGATCATTTTTAATGGTTTATCCAGTGCTCAGTACTATATTCTAGGGGAGGAAAAACAATCAGTGCGATAGTTTGTGTGTATAGAACTTTTCAAATTTCATAAGTTGACAGAAAACAACGCATGCTGATGACAGATTTGCTGAACATTCTAATTAAAAATGTCCCCACATATCTTATTTCAATGAGCAAAAAATTAAACTAAAACTAGTAAAAGGGTACAAGTCTACACCATCACGCCTAACTGAAACCCACAAAAGCCAGCTGGTCAGTGTTTACAGTGATCAACACTTGACAGTTGACAATGTGAAAGTCAAAAACACCTAATTAGTTTAAATTTATCATCCCATGAATGATGAAGGCAATTACAATACTGACAGGCAGATCCATATGCATCAAAATCTCAAAAGACACAAAAAAGCTGTTTCAATTTTCATATTGGTTAAAACATTCCAAAATGATTTCAAATAAAAAATGTCATGAACGAACACACACAAAGACATGCGCGCCTGCGCACGCACGTGGCACACACCAATTGTGAACACCACGTTAAAAAAACAAAAAATTATTGACTAGAACTAGTAGAAGACATAAAAACTTATTATTTACGAACACATATAATGATTATCCACACACCTACGCACACCCACACCATACCATACACCAATGTATGAGTTCAATGATTTAAAGACCATTTACTACAAGACAGACTTATTCACACACACACACACACATAATTATGATGGGACGGGATAGCCTAGTGGTCAGTACATTGTGCTCAGCAATATGAGGACCCAGGTTCAAATCCTGTTCAAGGGGATATTTTCCCCTGGAGCTAACATCAGTGCAGACTCCACTCTCCCCAAAAGTCCTTGGAATGAGATTATAAACCCAGGCCAGTGTGCAAACACACGCAAAACATCTTTCGCACACATTAAATAATCCCCTTCTGCTTTTCATAAGAGTAGGCCATTGTGTGCTGGTGGGAACAGATGACAGGATTTACAAAACCACATACCCACAGGGACTGGATATAAAAAAGCACATGTGCTTATTCCGTTATCCTTGATATGAAAGAATTAAATAAATAATAATAGGCCCTAATGTATTGACTTCACTCATGACACTATTGATAGTTTGTTGTTGTTGTGGGTTCCCCAGCTTTACACTCTGGGGGTCACCCACAACGTGCACTCCTGACTCACTCACCCCACCGGGGAATCACTGTGAGATAGGAAGCACACTGGTATTGATAGTTTGAGAGAGTTGCCGGCAAGTTAGTGGTCATAATAGGTTGTCGGATTCCAGACAGGATACTGGCACAGTGGCAGAAGACCCATGCAAATATAAGAAATGTTATGCGTACACAAAATCTGTATATCAAAATCGATTCAGTAATGAGCGATCCATTAGTTTGTGACTAGACAGATCTTCAAGATAACGAGACCCGAAACTAGTCTACTCTTTGACCTGCTAAGCCGAAGATACGGGAACATTTGACTGCTCTCGAATCGAACGCAAATCTCATCTTGCTGGATTATAATAATTGCAAACTAACTCTGATAAATACAGCAGGGAATAAGATCACTAAAAACGTTAAAAACGTGACGATATTATTTAAATCTCTCACGCAGTGGTGGCTAATCACAGTAATCACAGTGATCTCACGTGTAGCAAAACTTCCTACCTTTCGCTGTTCGTACGGCTTTGTTGGCGAATGTCCTCCTTTGCTTTTGATTTTCCCTCCTCCTTCTAACGCCATTATATACCACTGTATCTGTGAAAGCGACTGTTACTTTGAAGCTTCGCTTGTTGTAAACAAAACAAAATGTTTATTTCATTCTTCCCGATTATCGTACAGAAAAGATGGCGGCAAGAGTACTACACAGTTCGATTGGTAGAGATCTGGGTCACATGGCACGTTTCGAAAACCAAAGGTCACTTCCTTCAAGAAAGATAACTCCCTTTTACACGTTCAGCTGCTCTAAACTTCTTTTTTTTTTAATAGTAGCACGTTGTCAAAGGGAAACAGAGTTACCAGTGTCCATAACATGGAAGCCGACAGCACGCGCACGCGCGCGTACACACACACCATACACACCCATACTCACACGGTGACATAAGGCCTACAGAAATCTGACTTAAAGTGGTATAAAAAGAGATACAAGAAAAGAAAATGGCCCCCCCCCCCCCCCCCCCACACACACACACACACACACGCGCGTGTATACCTTGTATCATATATTTTTTTAATTTCATTTATACCACTTTAAGTCATGGCAGATTTCTTTGTGTGAAATTCGGGCTGCTCTTCCCGGGGAGAGCGCGTCGCCATAAGAGCAGCGCCACCCTTTTTTTTTCTCCTTTTTCCTGTCTGAAATGTATTTGCTTCCCTATCAGAGTGGCTTATTTCTACATAATCTACAACCTCTTGTTGCCGTGGTTTCCTTTACGTGCGCTAAATAATTATGTGTAACACACGGGACTTCGGTTTATTGTCTCATCCGAAAGACTCGCATCCAGACCACCACGCAAGATCTAATGGAGCGGGGGGGGGGGGGGGGGGGGGGGAGTTTCGGGCCCAAACGGGGTTCGAACCACTGCACACTTCCGACCCGGACTTTTGGCTTTCTAGGCAGGCGCGTTACCTCTAAACCACCGATCCAATATAAAATATAAGGATGGATGAGGTCGAACACACTTAGCACTAGCCTGGTGGTTTTAAAATGCAAGAAGTGAGAAAGTACAATACTAAACACCTAACTGCAACCACTGACTTGTTTAAGTCCAGCTGATGAGTGATAGATTTTAATCATGTTAATCTTACCCCGAACAGGTCATTACTGGCGATGGGTAATACGAGTACATGCTTCTGTAGCCGTTACCACCAATGTGCAAAGTTTTAAATAAAAAAGAAAAAGAAAGCATGCACAACAGTATTATCATCATTCCTATTTCAAAGTATCAGTTCGTTTTCATGTCATCCACTTTGTTACATTAAAAAAAACAACCCAAGACATGCACAGTGTTCCTGAGTCTGCCATGATTGTCCGATTCTGTTGTGCGGTTTTGTTTTTTCTTCCTGTCCCTGGGGTTACCCAGTTCACACACAATACCACCAATCATTGTCTCCTAGTATTTACTCTCATTTTACCTATGCTATAGGAGAGTGGACACAGAATTTATATATATATATATATATATATATATATATAGAGAGAGAGAGGAGAGAGAGAGAGAGAGAGAGAGAGAGAGAGAGAGAGAGAGAGAGACAGAGACAGAGAGAGAGAGAGATAGATATAATTTTTAATTTATTCTTTTATATCGAGGATAATGGAATAAGCACAGTGCTTTTTTACATCCAGTCCCCGTGTGTATGTGGTTTTGTAAATTCTGTCATCTGTTCCCACGGACACAAAATGGCCTACTCGTACGAAAAGCGGAACAGGATTTAACTGTGCGCAAGATGTTTCTGCGCGCGTTCGCACACGGGGCCTCTGTTTATAGTCTCATCCGAAAGACCTTTTAGGAGAGTGAGTCTGCACTGATGTTAACTCCAGGGGAAAATATGGTGTGTGTGTGTGTGTGTGTGTGTGTGTGTGTGTGTGTGTGTGTGTGTGTGTGTGTGTGTGTGTGTGTGTGTGTGTGTGTGATCGTGCGGCACTTTCGTGTCTGCGCGGGCCTCTCTGTTGCTTTTTCAGAAAATTAATGTGCTTTTTTAGGGTGGCCCGAGGAGTTCAAGTGGGATGACTTGCGATCCATTCCCTTAATCGGATAACTCCGTTGGGACGCTAATAAACCTCAGAGTGGACAGAACGTTTGATGTGCATCCCTGGGATCCATGAAGTCGTGGGTTCAAATCTCAGCAGCGACATCTGGGAGAAGTAAAGGAGGGGATTCTTACGATCTCCCAGTGTCAACTCAAAAGTGCAGACTTGCAATTGATTCCCTTCGTGTTATATATAATTGCCCTTCATGGGATGAATAAAGTGTTTTTGACTTGACTATACGCATGCAGAAAATCAAATGTGCGTCTAATAGAGACTGTGATGCATGTCGCCGTTCGATGGGTTAGAGAAGCACGAACATACCTAGCATGCATCCTGTACCCGGAGGGGGTGGGCTCCCCTGGGCTCCCCCCAGGTTCAATTTACCCAAGAGACAGCCTGACAAAATT
>CM054140.1:21823483-21840983 GCA_028751875.1 Rapana venosa
GCAGTGAGGGAGAGGAGATGGGCGCCGCCCTCAATATGCTGGACCCTTGAGAAGTTGAGGTCTGTGATGCCTGGTTCACCTACGACCACACAGGTTATGGGACACTTGTACCTTTACCGTTTTACCTCTTCCTCTGTCTGTGTCTCTGTCTGTCTGTCTGTCTGTGTCTTGTTCTTGTGCTTAACGTCTCTTCACTATTAGTGGTGATTATTAGATGGAGATAAAGGGATTGTTAGGAGAAATAAAGGAAAGAACTAAGGATAGAGGTCGTTTAACAGCTTGAATTTAAAACCACGAATGTAGCATTACTTGCTTGCTTGCTTGCCTGCTAGTGTGTGTGTATGTGTGTGTATGTGTGTGTGTGTGTGTGTGTGTGTGTGTGTGTGTGTGTGTGTGTGTGTGTGTGTGTGTGTGTGTGTGTGTGAACACACATATACGTTATCTCATTCTCCACCACGACCACCCCAGTTTTGCGCCCCCCCCCCCCCCCCCAAGCATAACCAACAATATCCAGATTACTGTTTGTCTATGCTAGGGACTAAATTACTCAAACAGCAAGGCGATCTCACACACACCTAACACACAAACACACACCTATTACACACACGCACGCACGCACACACAAACACACCACACACACACAAGTACAGAGACACAAACACGCACGACACACACACACACACACACCTAAAACAAACACACACACACACGGCCATTGCTAAGGGACTAAGTCAATCAAAACACCAGGTGATTAATTTACACACCTACCCCCCCCCCCCCCTTCACTATATAGAGTCGTGTGTTGTGTGTGAGAGAGAGAGATAGTCCCCTACTCATGTTAACATTAACCACATCATAATTATTGCAGTCAGTCAGTCAGTCTAATCAGTCAACGGTCTGTACAGGTTAATAACTACCTGTACGGGGAACAGACTGATGAGAAAACGGACATAGCCGACCAGCCAACACTACAATTATTGACACAGGTAGCCTAGGTCGATCAGTCATCACTACCTTCACTGACACACACATTCAGTACACCCTTTCTTCTTTTTTTTTCTTTTTTATTCCGAGGATATTGGAACAAGCGCTCATGAGCTTTATTTTACATCTAGTCCCCGTGTGCATGCAGTTTTTTGTAAATTGTGTTATCCGTTCCCACCGGCACACAATGGCTTACTCTTCCCAAAAGCAGAACGGATTTTAACGTGCGCCCAAGACGTTCTGCGTGCGTTCGCACATGGAACCTCGTTTTTTTAGCCTCATCCGATGAACTTTTGGGGGGAAGTGGAGTCGGCACTGATGTTGTTAACTCCAGAGGAAAACTCCTCTTGAACGAGATTCGAACCCGCGTCATCAGAGATCTCGAGTGCAATGCGCATCACTCTAACCACCAGGCTATCCCGTCGCCCCAATACTGACAGACGAAGCCTATCCGTCTGTCAACACTATATAATTGACAGACAGATCCAGTACAGGTTTCAGCTTTACCAGCCAAGGCCAGGGGAAATAGGATCAGCTGTTCTTTCTCTCTCTCTCTACCCGGGCTTTTTTTTTTTTTGGGGGGGGGGGGGGTGGTAGGGGGGGGGGGGGCAGTTTAGTAGGAGACTTAGTTAGGGAGGTTTTTAGTATGATGTAATGGAGACACAGACTCGAGGAGGGAGGGGGGGGGAGAGGAGAGAGAGAGAGAGGGGGGAGAGAGAGAGAGAGAGAGAGAGAGGAGAGAGAGAGAGAGAGAGAGAGAGAGAGAGAGAGAGAGAGAGAGAGAGAGGAGAGAGAGAGAGAGAGAGGAAAACGTTGACAGCAAGACTCACAGACGCAGACACACACACACACACACACACATTATCCTCGATATAAAATAATTAAACACACACACACACACACACACACACACACACACACACACACTTGATTTCTGGTTGTATTCAAGTGTGTGTGTGTGTGTGTGTTGTGTGTGTGTGTGTGTGTGTGTGTGTGGTGTGTGTGTGTGTGTGTGTGTGTGTGTGTGTGTGTGTGATAGTTGTCACAGTGTGTGTGTGTGTGTGTGTGTGTGTGTGTGTGTGTGTGTGTGTGTGTGTGTGTGTGTGTGGTGTGCGCGCGCGCGCGCAAATGTGCTGCTGCTAGTGCATGAACAAAATATGCCCCTGTTTAAACAATACGAGAGCTTTTTGTTGTTGTTGTTGTTGTTGTTGTATTATTGATGGTTGTAATAATCATCCAACCACAGATCAATGACACTGATCCGGTTTGGTATGTGCAAAGCAATCACTTGCTTCCATAAACTACGCGTATAAATTATGTCATTAGGTGTCTTACAGATTTATCAATCATCACATCATCATCATCGTCATAATCATTATCATCATCATCATCATATCATCACCACTACCTTCATTACCACCACCACCATCGTCATTATCACCATCATCATCATCACCACCACCACCACATCATCATTACCACCACCACCACCACCACCATCATCATCATCATCATCATCATCATCATCATTATCATCATCATCAAAACTAACTGCATCATAATAATAATAATAATGATGATGATGATAATAATAATAATAATAATAATAATAATGTATGGGATTTATGTAGCGCTGAATCTTGGTAAAGTAAACAAATCAAAGCGCTTGCATTTAAATCATTCACACGCATGCAACCGTCCACAAATATCAAGATAAACAAATATCAAATTTATACACACAATACACTTAGGTGGGGGGTGGGGGGGTGGGGGTGGAGGTGAAGTGGATTGAAAAGTAGGAACAGATAACAGGGGAAGATCTCAAGTAGGGCATAAGTGCGTTTTGAGGCTGGATATGAAAGAATCAAATGAAGGCTTTTGGCGAAGTGGAAGAGGGAGGTCGTTCCATGCGGAGGGACCGGAAACAGAGAAAGAGCAACGGCCATTATCATAATTTTTTGTTACTGTTGATACTGTTGTTGTTGTTATTGTCGGTTGATTGTTGGGTGGTTTGTTGTTTTTACTGGGCTTTTTTGTGTTATTGTCTGTTTGTTTTGTTATACTGTGGACAGCACCTCAGTTGTTAATAGAGAAGACACTCTTTTTTTGGAATCGGGGGGGGGGGGGGGGGGGGGGGGGAGCTAGGGACTGAGTGGTTAGGGGATGGAAGGACATGAATTGGTAGACCTTTGTAAAAAAATTATAGGATCGTATCTTTTTCATATGAATCCTTTTTCTGTCTCTTATTCTTGGCAAATAGATCAAGATCAAACGCGCATTCATACAGTGACCTTTAATCAGGTAGTCACACACGACATCTACTGTACGTGAACCAACCTCTCTAATCACTGGAATGGTTCTAACAGATGTTACAATGACAGTAGTACGTGTTGCAGACCATCAAATGCTATGGCATCAAGTAAACATTGACATAGTCAAATTGTTTTTCACACAACACACACACACACACACACACACACCACACACACAACAAGGTCAATACTCTTAGCAGGGTGATAGCTTGGGTTAGTGAAGGTGGACTAGTTCTGATATGAGACAGGGGGAGAAATCTTAGGTGTGAAATAATATGTCTATGAGCTTGATTTAATAAGTGCCATAGCATGCTTCTGGCGAAGAGAGGAGGGAGCTCATTCCAGGTCGATTGGACCCGAAACAGAGAAAGAGCGGTGGCCAACAGTAGATTGGTTGAATCTAAGGTTACGGTATTCGTAGGCACAAGGTATCTGCAGCAGAGCGAAGGGACGTGAAGGGTGTACAGGTTAAGACATTCACAGAGGTAGGAGGGTGCAGTTTTGTGGAGACATTTGTAACAGAGGGTACTGATCTTATATTCTAATCTCTGTGGCACAGGCAGCCAGTGGAGAGGATCGCAAGAGGGGGGTAAGGTTGCTCCGATTTTTATCTTTCTGAGAACTAGTCGAGCTGCGGAGTTTTGTATACGTTGAAGGGAGTGGATAGATGAATGCTGGCAGACCAGACAAAAGAGAATTGCAATAGTCCAGACGTGAAAGAATGAGAGAGGTGACAAGTTTGGCTGTTGCATGTGGACAGTATATTCGATTGCACTAATACGCCGTAACTGATAGTAGCACGACGACAGGTCTGGGTAGATGAATTTTTGCATAGAGAGTGTGTTGTCGAAAACAACACCTAGGTACTTCACAGCAGTGGATAGAGGGACTGATGCATTGCCAAGTTCTATTGAAGCTGTTGTAATGGAAGAGAGTTTGTGTTTGGTCCCTACAAGCATGGCTTCGGTTTTATCTGCATTTAGCTGTAATTTGTTCTGTGTCATCCAATTTTGAATATCTTCAAAGCAGTGGGCCATATTTACCTTGTACCTTAACACACAAACGAAAAAGCTTTCACCCTTTAGGAATCTATCATCATTTTTTTTCATTTGGATTTTCTTTCTATCTTTCTTTTTTGGCAAAACAGATTGCCAAGTGTACTACACACCATCACTGCGCACATTGATATAAGGTGACCCCTTCAATACAGGTAAATGTCCACAGCACAGGGAAGCCCTATGTTCCTTACTGTAACGTGACAACCAACCCTCCCTCCTAAATCCACCATGTGAAGTGGTTCTTCTGCAGTGTCTACAATGAAGTAAAGCGATTTGGGTGTCGCTAACAGGAACCATTGTCATTAATGTGTATGAAATCCTAAGGTGCAAAACATCTGACTTTGAACTGATTGGGAATTGCTTTTGAAATGATTGGCGCGCGCGCGCGCACGCACGCACGCACGCACACGCACACACACACAACACACACAAATATATAATATATATCCCCTTCATCCAAATCCATTTAAATGCGACAGGACATGATGGAAGAAAAAGAGCGTTTAATGAAGCTTGAATCAAAAAATTTCTAGTTTGCAGTTAGCCTTCGCCTATGGTGTTTACTTCTAAAAATGTATATACTCCGTAAGTCGTTGTTTTATTTATTGTTTATTTATCTATTTTATTCTTCTATTCCGAGGATAATGGAATAAGCACTCATGCGCTTTTTTTTACAGCCAGTCCCAGTGTGCATGCAGTTTTGTAAATTTTGTCATCCGTTTCAGTACATGGTGCGTTTCATTCACGAATCTTAGCATTAAAAATGCCGTGTTTGTCAGTCTAAAATCAGTTCCGTAATTTATTTGATGTCAGATTTTTCCCAAGGGTTTTTTCTTTGTAATCCTTCAGCATAAACTGTTTTTTTATGCAACCATTTAGTGACAGTCAGGTGTTTCTGTTAGTGACACCCTTCAAGAAGTGCTGTAGTACTGGCCCCCACCTCCATACCTCTTCTCATGTCAGGCCTGTCAGGCCTGCACTCGTGACCCTGACAGGTTGTGAAGTGTTGGCTTTACCCACAGACATCCTGTGTATTATCTATAAGCCAACTCTATGGTTTTACCTACCTCAGACTTCTTCCTTATACTTTTTCTGTGGCGCTCAGGCAAGAAAAACAGGCAGGAGCCATCACATGTGCATGAAGTGTACCAGTCCATGTGAAGGACTTAGTGTGTGTGGTGGGGGGGGGGGGGGGGGGGGGACTTAAAATCGTCCAGTATGTTTCGTTCTTATCGCTGTCTTCTCTTCCTGCCACATAATGTTCTGTCGAATTACCTCTCTTCTCTATTCCTTGAAATCAGCTCACTGAAAGTCTAGACATCAACACGCTGTTTTTTGTTTGTCTACATCTATTAAGAAGAATATCTAGGGTAAAATTCTTGTAAAGGTAAAGGTCCCATAACCTATAAGGTTGTAGGGGAGAGACCTCACTTCTGTAGGGGCCAGCATATTGAGGGCGGCGCCCATTTCTTCTCCCTCGCTGCTTTATCTACCCTGACGCTAAAGAGACAGGTACCCATTTATACAGCTGAGTGAACTGGGGTACTGTACTGAAGCCAAGGCGCGCACACGGTCACCCATCTAAGTGGTAAACACGCTCGATGTTGCTTAACCTTGACTGGGGGACAGCGAGTGCTCTGACCACTGAGCTATCCCGTCCCGTCCAGTCATCTACGTCAACTGCAGAAAAGTCCCAGAGGTCTACCCAGTTCTGCTATTTTGCAGATATTATGGTGTATTCACAAAGCGCTGGTCTTCTTCGTCTTTTTCTTTTCTTTCTTCTTCTTCTTTTCTCCTCCTCCTTCTTCTCATCTTTCTTCTTCTTCTTCTTCTTCTTCTTCTTCTTCCTAATCTTTTCTTCTTCTCCTCTTTCTTTTCATCATCTTCTTCTCCTCCTCCTTCTTCTCCTCCTCTTTCTTCTCCTCCTCCTTCTTCTCCTCTTTCTTTTCATCATCTTCTTCTTCTCCTCCTCCTTCTCCTCCTCTTTCTTTTTCTTCTCCTCCTCCTTCTGCGTTCTCTTAAATGTGCAATGCCTGGTTTTCTCCAGTGCTGGTAACTCTGCAGGAGGTCTGCCTGCTGGCACTTTCCGACTTTAGAGCAGCTCGTGAGAAAATTGTTGGGTGGATCGGTGGTCTAGAGGTAACGCACCTGTCTAGAAAGCGAAAAGTCCGGGTCGGAAGTGTGCGGTGGTTCGAATCCCGTTTGGGCCCGAAACTCCCCCCCCCCCCCCCCCCCCCCCACCCATTAGACCATGAGTGGTGGTCTGGGCCCTAGTCTTTCGGATGAGACGATATACAGTGGTCCCGTGTGTTACACAAAATTATTCAGCGCACGTAAAAGAACCCACGGCAACAAGAGAGCTGTCCCTGGCAAAATTCTTAGAAAAAGCCACTCTGATAGGGAAACAAATACAATTGCACACCCCAAAAAAAAGTGGGGGAAGGGGGGGGTGTTGGCGCTGCTCTTGTGGCGACGCGCTCTCCCCGGGAAGAGCAGCTCGAATTTCACGCAGAGAAATCTCTTGACTTAAAGAGGTATAAATAAATAAAAATAAAATATGTAAAATATGCCAGTAAATGAGTCAGATTTACTTGAAAGAGAATAGGAAAATGGACCGGGAAGACAGAAAATAAGCAAAAGGATGAGAGAATAGATAGTTCAGGAAAAAAGACAGAAACAAAGAGTGATAGAAAAGGGGAAATTTCTAGGGGATCTCCTTTCCACCTTTTCAAATCATCAACGATCATAGGCACGATGGGTTTGCTTATACGTTGTGGTCTGTTGTCTCTTTGCTTTCGTTTGTTTGCTATTGGGTTTTGTGAGTGTGTAGTGGTGGTGGTGGTGGTGATGGTGTGGTGGTGGTGGTGGTGGTGTGTGTGTGTGTGTGTGTGTGTGTGTGTGTGTGTGTGTGTGTGTGTGTGTGTGTGTGTGTGTGTGTGTGTGCGTGCGTGTGTATGTGCGCGCTTGCTTGCTTGCTTGTGTGTGTGTGCGAGCGCGCTTGCTCACTTGCTTGTGTGTGTGTGTGTGTGTGTGTGTGTGTGTGTGTGTGTGTGTGTGTGTGTGTTGTGTGTGTGTGTGTGTGTGTGTGTGTGTGTGTGTGTGTGTGTGTGTGTGTGCGCTTGCTTGCTTGTGTGTGTGTGTGTGCGTGCGCGCGCGCGCTCGCTTGTGTGTGTGTATGTGTGTGTGTAGATTTCTTTCTAATGTTCATAGAACGTCTAATCTTCCCATTTGCAACATGCCTTAATGGCTGTCCCCCTGTTTCAAGGTTGTCAGGCTGCTTCACTTTCTATGATACACGCAACTTCAGAGCAAAACACCCCTATATTTTTTTGTCATCTGAAAATATGCCACTTTCTTATGACTCTAGTTATCAGTCAGTGTTGAGGTTGGCAGGCATGCTGGCATTTCTCAAAGTTGAATAGAAGCCACTGCAGGGCCCGTGCCTGATTGCCTGAACCTGTACTTAGAGAAATCACACAGTTATTTATTTATTTATTTATATATATAGTTATGCATTCATTTCTTTATTTCCATTCCTCTGCTAGAACTCCGAGGTTCACCAATGGCAAACTTTTTGCATATGCGACCGTACTCCCCCACGCCATTAAGGTAGTTGCATTCCGACTTATGGAAATGAATTTAGAAATAACATTTTTGTTTGTTTTTGGTTAGAAGGTTCTAACTTTTTTCTGATGGAGAAGGGAAAGAAGAAAAAAAAAAAGGTTGAAGGAGGAGTATGAATTCAGAGGAGGATAGTGCTGTTTTCTGTCGTCTCCCCACGTCACCACCATGTGTGTATCTGTTGTTTCTAATGACATTCTTGCATTTGCTCCTTTCTCCTAATTGAAATGGCTGCGTCAAGTCTCTGCCCTTGACCTGCCACGATGGAGGCAACCACTGCGACTACACCTGTGAAAATACTCCTGACAGGGCAGAGAGGCAGTTTAAAGCACCTTCCCACCTCCGTCCACACACACACACACAAAGAAAAAGAACCCCCCAAAAGTAATGCAATGGTAACATAATTATGTGGACACGTATTGCTAACATGCTATACTACACTTCACTACACTACACTACAGCCACTTAGGCTTTGTTGCTCACGTCCCTGACCAATGTGGCGAGGTGTGGTTTTAACCCCAAGCACAAAAGTGGCTGACAGAATCCTGTTAGCTTACAGCTGAGAATAGGAGAAGGAATCTGCCCCTGTACAGAACAACCAACACAAGGCAAGGCATGGCATGGCAGGCCTTTCAGCCAGCCCCCAACCACTAGGGCTATAGGGCTAGGCTAGCGCCCAGGTTGAGGTTATGAGGACCATACATATGTACATACGGTACGGAACGAGTGGTTCCCATGCGGTGTTGAGGGTAAATTTGTCCATACCTACCTAGACCTTGTAGGCACCATCTCTGGCTGGTTTTTAGCCTTCCAGGGAAGGGAATGTGGCTGATGTGTATATGATGAGGAGGATGCTGATGCTGATAATAATAATAATGATATAATGATGATGATGATAAAAATGATGATGATAATAATGATAATAATAATAATAAAATAAAAAATAATAATAATAATAATAACAATAGGCCAAATGGTGTGTTTACAGACAGCTCAAACTTGTTAGCATTGTTAAGATATACCAACACCCAAACAACACAACTTTTCAACCGGGAAATATCTTCCAGTCATCCTCATGTAATAATTATCTTTTTTAGTCCTTCAATGAGACTATAAACCGAGGTCCAGGGTGCAAACGCACGTAGAACATCTAACGTGCACATTAAATCCTGTTCCGCTTTTCGGAAGAGTAGGACATTGTGTGCCGGTGGGAACGGATGACAAAAATTTACAAAACTACATACACACGGGGGCTGGATGTAAAAAAAATATTTTTTAAAAAGCACATGAGAGCTTATTCCATTATCCTCGAAATAAACGATAGAATGGATCTTTTACACAACCCCATCATTTCTCACTTCATTGGTAAGATAAGAAGAGAAAGCGTATACCATCAAAAACAAAAGAAAATAATAGAAAATCCAAGCCATTATGTAGTCAAGACATTGTCTAAAACAGTCTCCCAACAACTTCTTCTCCGTCCGAGAGGGTCAATATTAACCGGAGGGTGGGGTTGGGGAGGGGGGGGGATCGAAGTTTTCCCCGTTCACCGACGCCAAAGCCTCGCAAGGCGTAAAGTATGGTCGCTTTTACAGGCAGCGTGATTGATACAGTCGGCTGGATTAAAAAAAAAAAAAGAAAAAAAAAGTGATTTGAAGCTGAAGGCGACGGGCGTCGATATATCGATTACGGTGTGTGCTCATGTGGTGGAGGTGGTGTTTGTGTTGAAGTGTGTGAGAGTATGTGTGTCCCTCTCCAACACTTTGGGTTTTTTCTTCTTCTTTTTTCGTGAACACAAGTACCACTGCTGTCCACGTTCGTGTGTTTTTGAAGTTTGAATCTGTTGGGTAATATCCTCATTTTTGGTGGTTCAAGTGAGAGAAAGATATTTATCGTTGTTGGTTTGGTTTTTTTTCAGAGTTTCAGTCCCTCGATCGGATAACTCCCACTGGGACTTTGATACAATCACACTTTGATACAATCAACCATGGAAAAATTTTTTTCTCTCGGGGTGTTTCGCTGATGGAGGAGACTGATGGATGTGCTATATTGTACAATTTGGATGTTTCGTTTGTGACCACGTGGAGTAATGAATGAAATCTGCTTCTGATTTTTTTTTTTGTTGGTGCGACGGATGTTTTCTTTAATCAAAGGTGGGTTGAGTTGTTTCTTGTTTGTGTTTACTTGCTGGTTGGTTGATTGGCTGTTGTGGCCTCTGTGGTCGGCGGGGCTATAAACAACAAGATTGAATAGATTGGCTGATGATTTGGCAGACTGCTCATTTCGCTAATCGTTGGGTAGACTGGTTAAGTGGTGTGCTGCTTTTTCTTATGATCTGTCAACTGTATGGTTGTTTTTGTTTTGCTTGCCTATTTGTTTCTTTGTCCAAAGGGTTTGTTTTTCTGTTTTTTCTCCTCTCCTTTTCATTTCATTTTTTCTTTCTGTTTTAGGCTTGGGACTTTTTTTTTTAATCAGTTGAGCCTTCAGCTGTCAAAGCACGAATTGTTGAGATTATATTTATGTCCTAGCGAAGGTTGAGAAAGTAGGGAATTAGAAAACATATCCTTTTTCACCAGAGTGTGAGCGAGTCAATGTTAAGTGTGTGTGTGTGTGTGTGTGTGTGTGTGTGTGTGTGTGTGTGTGTGTGTGTGTGTGTGTGTGTGTGTGTGTTTTTGGTGTGTGTGTTTGTGTGTGTGTATGTGTGTGTGTGTGTGTGTGTGTGTGTGTGTGTGTGTGTGTGTGTGTGTGAGTGTGGTGTGGTGCGTGCGTGCGTGCGTGCGTGCGTGCGTGCGTGCGTGCGTGCGTGTGTGTGTGTGTGTGACCGAAGTGGGACTGTGGACAGAATATTGTGAATGTGAAAAACTGTGTCAGGGGATACAAAATCACGAAGACACAGACTTGTTCAGTTGTACGTGTAAGTGCAAAGTGGGAGGAATATTTGAAGACAGTATCATGATACTTAAATCTAAAATTGTTATCCCCCCCCCCCCCCACCTTGTCTACAGGGCTGTAACGCTGAATGGACAATAAAACTCTCTCTGTGTCTCTCTCTCTATTTGCTCTCTGTCTCTGTCTGTCTGTCTGTCTGTCTGTCTGTCTGTCTGTCTGTCTGTCTGTCTGTCTCTCTCTCTCTCTCTCTCTCTCTCTCTCTCTCTCTCTCTCTCTCTCTCTCTGTACTTAAGTTCTAATGAGTGCCCTATTTCAATATCTTATAGTTATGTGTAACAAGTATGTGTACCATTTGACAATGTGTAGATGTTTATATGTTTATCTTTATGACTTATTAAGTTTGGTTTGTGTTATTTTCTAGGCTCTGTTGTTGTTGTTTGTCTGTTTTTCTCTTTTTTATCTTCTTCTGTTGGTTTGGTTTTTCTTTTTCTTTTGTTTGTTTGTTTTGGTTAGGGGTTTTTTGGGGGTGGATGTGGGGGTGGGGTATTTTTAGGGTTTTCTTTTATTTGCTTGCTGGGGGGGGGTTGTTGGGGGGGGGGCTGTTTTGAAAAGGGTTATTCCCCTTGTTTTTATTGTGAGACTGTATAAGTATTGGGTTATTATTATTAAGATGTATCCCTAACGGGCGGGGACTGGATGTAAAAAAGCACATGTGTGCTTATTCATCATCCTCGAAATAAAAGAATTTGTCATTGTCATTGTCATTCTCTCTCTCTCTCTCTCTCTCTCTCTCTCTCTCTCTCTCTCTCTCTCTCTCTCTCTCCCTATCTCTCTCTCTATCCCTATCTCTCTCGCATCGTATTGCAAGTATAGGTCTAAATATTCAAACAAAGGGTTACAGAAGCTCACACAATATGCTCCTTATGTCATGAAGCAACAGAAATAGGCAAGTGCTTATTCTGTAACCCTTGAAAAATAAAGATCATTCATTCATTCAAAGATAATCCATTCATTCATTCATTCACACACTCTCTTCTCTCTCTCTCTCTCTCTCTCTCTCTCTCTCTCTCTCTCTCTCTCTCTCCCTCTCTCAAAGAGTTTATTTCTGGGGGGTTTTAGAGACAGACTGATTGTCATTGGCAATCATATCAGACAAAAGATTGATTGATTGTCCTTGGCAACGATGAAACGACCATATACAATCTAGTGATAGGTAAAGAACATAATAGAAAATGTATTAGCTTACATGACGTCAAATCTTTTTCAAAGCCTGAAAATGACACGCATTTCAAAAGAATAATGGCTAAATTCACACTGGGTGTGCATGTCACATATAAATGTTCATAAACTTGAATTCAGAATGCATAGTAAATCTGATACAACAGGTCTTTTATGTAATGAAGTAACAGAAAAATAAAGTATATTTTATATTATCCTCTCCTGCCTTTAATGGCATTAGGCAAAAAAGAAATCCTAGCTAAATATACCATCCAGCCTAATGCATTTAGACTCTGTATGCTCCTAGCATATTGTCTCTCACCTCACCTATCCAGTAGTCCCTTTGACCGTGGGGGCACTAACGAAGATTTTGCAACCAGCTTCCTCCACTCCCCGCGGTCCTCTGCTTCCTGTAGTCCGGATGTGGTCTAGTAATCCACATATCGTCAGCAATTCAGCTTTATACTGATGTAAAGCCTTTGGAATAAGAGATACAATGTTGTAGGGGGGGGGGGGGGTGTTACTATTGTGTATTTGTTTGTGCATTTGTTTGTCGCAGCTTGGACTTTACCGTGTATTCTTATATCATTAATCTTCGATTTGACCAGCAGCCCCCTTCATGTACGTGATAGATAGATAGATAGATAGATAGATAGATAGATAGATAGATAGATAGATAGATAGATAGATAGATAGATAGATAGATAGATAGATAGATAGAGAAAGAGAGAGTGTGTGTGTGTTTACACAGAGAGAGAGAGAGAGAGAGAGAGAGAGAGAGAGAGAGAGAGAGAGAAGAGAGAGAGAGAGAGAGAGAGAGAGGAGAGAGAGAGAGCGAGAGAGCGAGCGAGAATGTGTGTGTGTGTGTGTGTGTGTGTGTGCGTGCGTGAGCGCGCGCGCCTGTGTGCCTGCGTTCGCGTGTGTGTATACGTGTGTGCAGAAAGAGAGCGTGGGAAAAGGGAAAGAGAGTGGGGTTGAGTGACAGCGCATGAAAGAAGCTGACATAGGACTCTGTGACACCCCATAACGTCAGTGAATTTGATCACCCTGTATACCCTGACGTGACGGTACCTCGAATAACCGGCCAAGCGAACTGGCTGAAGTGAATGTTGGTGAACAAGACAGCCAGAGAGAATGATAGATAGATAGAAATTTCATTCATTTCATTTACTCGTTTATTTCATTCACCCGTTTATTTCATTACTTTTATTCCTTTATGCCATTTATTCCTTTATTTCATTAATTCTATTCATCAATTTCATCTATTCGTTTATTTCATCAATTCGTTTATTTCGAGAGTAATAAACCAATAAGCACCCAACGGCTTTTTCACATCTCTAGGCCTAGTCCCCGTGTTCATGCGGTGTTGTAAATTTTGTCATCCGTTCCCACCGACACAAAATAATGGCCTACCCTTTCCGAAAGGCGGAACAGGTTTTAACGTGTGCACAAAATGTTCTGCGTATATTCGCACACGGGACGTCAGTTGTTTATAGTCTCATGCAAAAGACTTTCTGGGGAAGTGGAGTCCAAGGAGAAAAATCCTCTTGAACGGCTGTCTCAGTGGTGACTCTAACCTAGGCTTGAACCGGGTGTAAGATCGCGAGTGCAATGCGCAACGCTCTAATCACTAGGCTGAGAGAGAGAGAGAGAGAGAGAGAGAGAGAGAGAGAGAGAGAGAGAGAGAGAGAGAGAGAGAGAGAGAGAGAGAGAGAGAGACGAGACAGACAGACAGACAGACAGACAGACAGACAGAGAGAGAGAGAGGGGGGGGGGGGGGGGAGCGGGAGTATGGCAAGAAAGAAAGAAGGAAAGAAAGAAAGAAAGACAGAAAGAAAGAAAGCATAGAAAGAAAGAAAGAAAGCATAGAAAGAAAGTTGATAAGTAACTAATTTGACCTACTCCCTATCTCTTTGCAGAGTGGTTGAGGCACTGCACTAACTTTTCAGGAGGCACTGTATTCTGTGCAAGTTGCGAGTCTATATATATGTCTGTCTCTCTGTCTGTCTGTCCTCCTATCTACCTACCTACCAACCCACCCACCCGTCTGTCTCTCTGTCTGTTTGTCTGTCCGTCCGTCCGTCCATCCATCCATCCATATGTCTATCCATCCATCCATCCATAATTATGTCCATCCATCTTTCCATCCATATATCCATCCATCTATCTATTCATGTCTATCCAGCTCTCTCTCCCTCTCACTCCTATCTATCTATCCATCTATCTATCTATCTATCTGTGTCTATCTATCTAAATATTGTTATATCGATCTATGATCTATCTAAGTTTCAGTCATCCATCTACATCTATGTGACCGTCTATTCACCTCTTTTTTTCCTCTTTCATATTTGTAATTTTTCTGATAACACTTAATGTGAAAGACGTAAAATTAAAGAAGAAAAGAGACGGAGAGAAAGAGACAGAAAGAGACAGAGAGAGACAGAGACATAGAGAGAGACAGAGACCTAAAGAGAGACAGAGACAACTACGTCGAATGCACGCGTGCACAGAGAAAGAGACTGACACACACACACACACACACACACACTCACACACACACACACACACACACACACACACACACACACACACACACAGAGCGCACTTTCAACCCCCCCAAAAAACCTTTCATATGGTCGTAAACTCCGAAATCTCTCTCTCTCTCTCTTACACAAGCACCATTCCTTGTTCCGCTATATAAGCGTGACTCCACACACAGCTCTGCTATCAAAGCACCGTTCTTGTTGCTGATCACCCTCACCACCCCCACTCCTCAGCGTCTCCCTCCCTCCCTTCCCACTCCCTCTTCAACCTCTCGCATTGCATTGAAATGCACTGCACATGCAACAAGCCCCATGGCTGCATACACATACTCCACAGGCCGCTTCTGTCTATAACTGTCAATCTTGCGAGCGCCGAACCTTTCCCCAGACATCAAAGTGCCATGAAAAAGCCACGCAGAAATTCATGTCTTCAAGCTCCGCATGCAAAAAGCAAAGCCACACCAAACCAAACCAAACTAATCACAACTAATACAAAAACAAAACCAGTAACAACCAAAAACCAAAAGCAACAACATCCCCCCCCCCCCCCCCTTTCCAACTAAAAATTTTTGTTTTAAAGCCACCGGTTCATGTTGAAGTCACTGGGGAATGTCCGTTGGTGACGTAGAAATTTCTCTCCTGGAGTTTCCATTCGTCCCGACTCTATTCCCCTTAAAGTCCTTCGGGTGAGCCTGTAACCCAACGTCCCCTGTGTATACATTTTTTTATCCTCGTTAACACCCCATCCACCTGTAGAGGAGAGTGGGCCGGCTTGGGCCCGTAGCATGGATGACACTCACATACCCAGCATGCATTCTGCAACATGGTGACAAGTAGGCTCCACCAGGTTTAATACGATTAAGACACCCCTGAAAGTTCTACCGCAGTAAGTCATGGACTAAGTTATTGGGCAAAGTCATGGGACAAGTTGAATTTATCGTCGTTTATCGTCGTTACAGTTTAATCAGCAGGAGTTTGGAAATGATGACTACTAACTCTGTAAGCATCCTCAGCGATGTGACCATCACGGCTGGCTTGTATATTGTTGATACGAGGAACGACTGAAGAGTTGGTTTGTTCTTCTTCTTCTTCTTCTTCTTCTTCTTCTTCTCCTTCTCCTCCTCCTCCTCCTCCTTCTTCTTCTTCGTTGAACGCTCAGACAGCTACTATTGTTGTCTGTCATATAAGCAAAAATTATTTTGCGCTGCCGCTAAGCGCCTGACAAGTCAGGAAGCCCAGTGCATCCGACTTCGGTGAGGTAGACAATTGTTATCGTTTCAGTCTTTATAGGGGGGGGGGGGGGGGGGGAGAAGGGGGGGGGGGGGGAAGCAGGAGAATGGACCAAGAAGGCAGAAAAAAAAGACAAGAAGGAGGTGACAGGAAGAAAAGGAACAAGGCAAAAACAAAAGAGAGGGATAGAAAAGAGGGAATTCCTAGCACAGAATGTCCAGAAGGTGGGGATTCTGTTAACACTGACAGGCCCCCCGGCATCTTCACTGGGGAGCTCATTGATACGAGGATCGACTGAAAAGCAGGTTTTAGTGATAGTGCTTTAATCTGTACATGTCTGTACGTTTTTCAGAATTGAGCGTGAATTCTGAAAGAAATGACACCCCTGGTATGGCCTCCAGTGTCCGCGGGGCTGTAAACATCATGGCCGAAGTAGCTGCGATGATTTTCTCGGCTATAAACTAGTCATGCAACAAAACACGCACTTTGGCAAGGCAGATAACTACTAAAGGTACATCGTGACCAGTCTAGTGTGGACAGTTAGGTTTCCCCTTTCCCATCATTCATAGAAATGCGGTAACTCGCTTCCGGTTTGATAGAACATAATCAAAAAGCCGATTGCCAGGTGAATGTTTTACTACTTTTGGCAGAAGACCTTTATTTTTTATTTCGTTCTTCGGCTAGAGCTCCAAGGTTCACCATGGTGAGATTTTGTGTATGTGACCGTTTTCTACCCACCATTAAGGTAGCCGCATTCCGACTTCAGGGATAGATCTGTCAAATGGCATAATCATTTGGCTTTGGAAACAATTTTTTTTTAAAATACGTACGTCAGACGGACCCTTCAGTCTCTGCGATGAAAGCAGCGGTACGCTGCAGATGCTCCAAGTGGCTGTAGCGTGCCTGCATTGTAGATCAGTATAGGCCTATACCCCAAAAACAGTTAATTGAGTAGCGTGTGAGGAGCCTTCTTCACAGCTACGATCTTTCTCGCAAGTCGGTCAACGACCTCCTATCCTTGAAGACCTACTTGACCCGGAATCCAGATGATGTGAGCCTAATCCGATCCTACCGCACACTACAAGATTTAGAGCTGTTTTCAACGGCCAGACCTGCCTTCTGTTTCACGCCCACACGTCAACAACAGGCCAGTCAACAGGAGTGACCGCTTAAGGACTCAGGGTGCCAGAGCAACAAGTTAGATGTGTAATTCAAATCATTAGTATAGCCGTTGCCATCCGCGCTTTTGGTTTTTGTACGTGGTGTGCTTTTTACACGCCGCGTGTTTGTTTGTTTGTTTGTTTGGTGGGTGGGTTGGTTGGTTGGTTGGGTGTGTGTGTGTGTGTGTGTGTGTGTGTGTGTGTGTGTGTGTGTGTGTGTGTGTGTGTGTGTGTGTGTGTGTGTTTGGTGTGTGTGTGTGTGTGTGTGTGTGGTGTGTGTGTGTGTGTGTGTGTGTGTGTGTGTTCAATTTTACGTCTGTTCACTTAATGTAATATCGTGTGTTCGATTTTACGTCTGTTCACTTAATGTGATATTACTAGTTAGACGAAATGTGTGTGTGTGTGTTTTGTTTTTGTTTAATTTCCATTCAATACTTGGTGATAGGACACACCCGCATTCAAACCAACATCTCTCTCTCTCTCTC
>CM054140.1:21848483-21853483 GCA_028751875.1 Rapana venosa
GGGGATGCTTTATTTTCTACACAACCCCACCATTAGACACGCCGATCACGTCTCTCGCTATAAAAAAAATGTATATAAAAAGGGTGTAAAAGGCAGGACTGATCCAATAACGTGGTTACAGCAGGCCGCTTCATCGGGAAACAATGGCGCGGTAAGTGGTTTCCCTTGTTCTGGCTTCCGTTTCCGGTGCAATGAATTGAATTGCTTCCGATTCGATTTGCTAAGGGACTGCTTTTGTTTTGTTGTTGTTTTGTGTTGTTGTTGTTCTTTTGTTTTGTTTTCGTAATCTGTTCTATTCTTTTCTTCATCATCATCTTTTTCTTGCTCTTTCGTTTCTCGTATGTCACGCTCGCTTCATTTTAACACGCTTACAACTAGCCAGGGGGGCTCTGTTTATTGTTATTCGTAAAATGGTTTCCAAAGAAGAACTTTCAAATACTTGTTTCTTTTAAATGAACTCGCCACAATAAACAGCGGCTTTGTTGGTTAAAACAGTTTTTATTCACTAATGGAAACAAAAGATTGAAAACAAACAGCATTTTGGAGTCCTAGCAACAAGAAGTTTGTAGCTTATTATGTTCTCGATTGAACGGTGAAAACTAACATGAACATGACAGTTGCTGAGTTGCAAAGTGCAAACCAATCAAAATTTGCTGCGATTGCGGCTTTGTTGCTATTACTAGACAGCTTTCGAGATTTAGAAATGCAACGTGGGGACAGCCCCGATATGACCCCTGCGGTGGGAGGGGCTAGCTATCTAGCTATACACAACAAGATTGGATTGGATTGGACTGAAGTAGCTTTTAAATGATATAGAACTTTCAAATCTATTCAGTTTGTTCCACTCCAGCGAGTCATAGAAAATTGGTTGTCAGTATTCTTTTCACCACCACCCCCCCTCCTGGCTATTGTGATTGCTGTTTTTATTTTTCTGTTTACTGTCCATATTAATGGCGGTTTTTTGTTCTCTTTTCATATCATGATTGTCTATATTAATGATAATTTTTATGACTATATTACTGTAGCTTAGCGCTGTGAGCTGCTGCAAGGTAAAACGCTCTACAAGCTTCCACTACTGGCATTACATTACATTACAAAATAATATCTCTATTTATCCAAAGCCAATTTTTTCCACGACCAAATAAAGAGCCAATCAACCGATACAGTTCCTCAAGCTATACTATTACATATGCTTGCAAAGCTCTTTTTATTTGTACTGAACAAACCTGAACAGATTGAATTCAGAGCTTCCTCCATCAGGCCCCCTTTACCCATAAAAGCCACCCCCACCCAACCCCCTTTCAAAGCTTTACAGCCAGAGGAAAAAACTTACCCATAGTTATTATTCGTCTATTAACCGTATGCTGACATAACAGACTGGCAGGGTGGTGGTGGAGAAGGGGTAGGGGTGGTAATGGGTGGAAGGTGGTGGTGGTGGTGCTGGAATTGGTGAGGAATGGGAAAACCAGTAGTCTCTAGATAGGGAAAGAGTTCACCTTCCTCTGTCTCTGTTCCCTTATAAACACTGGTTCCGATTGAATCCCGATGTCTATCTCTAAGATCAATTCTTTTTGAGGCGTTGCTCTCTAAGGGAGCTCTTGCAGGTAGACCTTTTTCGATAGGGGGCCGGTGCTTGAAGTGACCACTACAGGCTAATCCTCTGTGTAACGGCTGGCAGGTCTGGGGAGAGGTTCGTGTAGGTCAGCTAGCTAGGTGTCTGTCAGCCGTTTAATGTGTGGGGGGATGACTGGTGTTGGGAACTTTTTAAGCTAGGGAGGCGGACAGTTTGAGCTGGCCACACTACACTAGCCTAGCAATTGTCACGTAGTATGAGAAAAACTGTCCTTCACTTACAGATTCGACAGAATCAAATGCCGATTGAGACAGTGTAAACTTTTCCTAACGTTTGAGTTGTAGACACTTGTGACACTTTTAAATCTAGTCCCAAGACATATTTATTTCAAACCTAAGATTTTCCTCTCCTGCTTCATCTCATAGCTTTTCCCTGCCTTCAACAGCCGAGATGTGTGTGACCTTTGTGTGCGTTTGTGTATGTGTGTGTGCGTGCGTATGTGTGTGCACATTTGGACTTGTTGGAACTATTAATTGTTACTGGTTGTTTGAATGTGTAAGAATGAGTTGAGTGCAAGCGCTTTGATTTGTCTCTGCAAGATATAGCGCTATATAAATTCCATTTATTATTATTATTATTATTATAACCTAATATTACCGAAAATCTCCACTGGAACTTTAATATAATATCATCATCATCGTCGTCGTCTTTATTATCATAAACATTATCATCGTCATCATCATCGCGGTCGGCATTATTAGCATCGTCGTCGTCGTTATCGTCGTCGTCATCAATCAATCATCATCATCATCATCATTACATCATCATCTTCATCTTCATCATCATCATCACCACCACCACCACCACCACCACCACCACCACCACCACCACCAACCACAACAACAGCAACAATGACGACGACAACTACAACAACAACAGCTTCGATCAGCAATGAAGAAGCCGCTTGACAGGGAAAAGAAAAAGCAGACAAGGACATGACTACTTTCTTTCTGGGGATTCTAACCACACTGCTTCAGGCTATATAGATAGCCATTTCCACAAAACACTTCAGTGGTCGATATTCAGAACAGTTGTATGCAGTGCCAAACGACACCCGGCAATACAAAGAGCTTGTTCACATGACAGAAACACACACACACAGGTCTGTCCAAAGTCCTTCGTTGCCAGTGTGAATCTCCAGTGTACTGATAGTTAATCTTGTTTTTTTTCTGCTGTTGCAGGATGGTAGTCGTCACGAGGTCCTGAAGACGTGTCCCCTGATCAATCCCAACCCACTGCCAACATCCATCTGCAGGGTCTTCGCTATGTCGGTACCCTCCGGCCTCCACGTCACGCTGTTGATACCCCATGCCAGCACGGTACCATCCCCGGGTGGATTATTATTTTTGTCAGTGAAAGTGTGCATAGTCTAGCCGCGATGATGGCATCTTGTTCATTTGGATTTATTCGGAAGAGTTGGTGTTGATTGATCCCAGACAGGATGAAATTCTCTTCTCGTGGGTTGATTTCGAGGAATGTGTGTTGAGTCCAGCCACAGTGAAATCTTCTTGACGCGGATTCATTCCTGTTGATGACTCTGTGATGGGACTAGACAAGATGGAATCATCTTCACCATTACAGTTTCGCTCGACTCGGGTAAATCCAAGCATACACATGCTATCTACTACAGTTTTCGCAAACTAGTTTCAGTGTAAAGTAACCCTCTTCTTCTGTTTTGATATTTTGTGAACCCGCGTTGATCTTAGTCGAGACGATTTTTGTTTTCGCATACCGTCAGTTCAGTGGACTCATTACTTTCAACCAAAACAAACTTCTCGCAGTCTGCACGGTTGTGGTAAACTCATTCTGAGACCAAATGAACCAAAAATCGTCGTATTTCATCCAGACTCTTTTTGTGCATAGATGGTCCTTTTAATGGAAACAAACTCACTTTTCGACAACTGGCGGCTACCTGTTCATGTTAGTCTGTCCTGCTGATCCCACCAAAAGCCCGATTGTCTCACTCCGTATCATTTCCTGTGGACTCATGTTGATCAAAACGTGGGCGAGATCCTCTCCTTTTCAGGTAAAATGTCGTGTGGATTTCAGTTTTCTGTGGATATTTTTGTGTGTGAAGGTATCCGTTTTTCGTGAAGATATCAGCTGCCGTTGGAATATCGATTTTCGAAGGGCTATCCAATTTTCGTCACCCTAACAAATTTCGTCAGGATCCTAAATTTTCGTAGCCAACATTACCTTTTTTAATTTGAAATTTCTCATACGATACTTAACACAAACATCTATTGTCTCACTCCAAAACGAAATCCCCTCCTTTCGATCTCAAGTTTTTAGGGGATACTAGTTTTGACGTAGTGAAATAAGTGTTCGTGTAGATAATTAGCTTCAGACATAATGATGCCACTTTTCATTGGAACACCAGCTTTCTAGGACTTCAACAAAGGACACATCTGCCCCTCAATCATATCAGGCAAAGCCAAATCCTCTACGAGAGCATCATTGTTTGAAGACTTGTGCTAATCTACTCCGAAACGAGAATCTCCAATCAGTATCAGCTTTCGTGGTGGGGATGTAATAATAATAATAATGATGACGATATACGAAATTTATCAAGCGCTGAATCTTGTAAAGGGAACAAATCAAAGCAAACCAAACGTAGGCTACCAGTTTTCGTGGTGATTCTGTGATACCACTTTTCGCACAGAGACATCCGTCAGAGTCCACGCGCTCCACACAACCCATGAACCCATCCTCCCTGCCCCTCCCTCACAATGCTGATCCCCACCAAAGCCAAGACCTCCCACACCGTGTCCCTGCTTGTGGACTCTTTCGAGGACAAGGACCCGGCCTTTGACAAGACCAGCTGCTCGCCCCGCGGTCCGGCCACCTATGTCCCCGTGGTGTCCCTGGAGTACAGCCTGCCGGGGCCACTTCACGGGGGACACCGCCTGCCCCCCACCCCCCACAACTCCCCCTGCCAGGCCCTGACGCCCAGCCGACTGCGAGCGCCCTGCCACCCGAGCCTGAGGTCCAACCATGTCCGCCACCACATCAGGAACACCTTAGCTGGTGAGGGAGTTAGGGAGGGAGGGAGGGAGGGAGACAAGGAAAGGAGTGATGAACGAGGTGGTGTGTGTGTGTGTGTGTGTGTGTGTGTGTGTGTGTGTGTGTGTGTGTGTGTGTGTGTGTGTGTGTGTGTGTGTGCGTTTTTATTTATTTTATTCTTTTATATCGAGGATAATGGAATAAGCACTTATGTGCTTTTTTACATCCAGTCCCCGTCTGTATGCGGTTTTGTAAATTCTGCCATCTGTTCCCACCGGCACGTAATGGCCTACTCTTACGAACAGCGGAACGGGATTTAACGTGTGCGCAAGATTTTCTGCGTGCGTTCGCACACGGGGCCTCG